>JAESUZ010000973.1:0-12055 GCA_017311185.1 Proteles cristata cristata | reverse complement strand
GCTCAGTTGGTTAAGCTTCTGACTCTTGATTTCAGCTCAGGTTGTGATCTCACGGTTTGTGAGATTGAGCCCCATATTGGCCTCTGTGCTGACAGCTTGGAGCCTGGTTGGGATATTCTCTCTCTCTCTCTCGCTCTCTCTCTCTCTCCCTCTGCACCCCTCCACTGTTTGTGCTGTCCCTCAAAATAAATTTAAAAAGACATTAAAAAATAGTTAAGGGGTGCCTGTGTGGCTCAGTTAGTTAAGTGTCTGACTCTAGCTCAGGTCATGATCTCATAGTTTGTGAGTTCAAGCCCCATGTCGGGTTCTATGCTGACAGATTCTCTCTCTCCCTCTCTCTGCCCTTCCCTCTGTGCTTTCTCTCTCTCCCTTTCTCTCAAAATAAATAAAAAAAATAAAATAAAATAAAATAAAAATACCTTCTAATACTCCTGTTTCCAGGAATAACAAGGACAAGATGTGCCTTTCTGCTTGAAACACTAAAACACCAGAAAAAGAAAAAAACAATAATATGCAAATAATGGGCATCAGGCAGCAAAGGACAGGAATCCTTCAGAAAGGGAAAACAGAGGTGCCCTATAATGTCCCGAATTTACTGTCTGAACAGAGTTTCTAGATGACAGCATTGGGAAGGGAAACCCCAATGAAGGCCAGCAGTCTCCCTGAATTGAGAAAATGGAGCTGGTAGTCAAAAGAGGTCAAGGCAGGGGTGCCTGGGTGGCTCAGTCGGTTAAGTGTCCAACTTCGGCTCAGGTCATGATCTCACGGTTTGTGGGTTCTAGCTCCATGTCGGGCTCGGGGCTGACAGCTAGCTCAGAGCCTGGAGCCTGTTTTGGATTCTGTGTCTCCCTCTCTCTCTGACCCTCCCCTGTTCACGCTGCCTCTCTCTCTCAGAAATAAATTTAAAATTTAAAAAATTAAAAAAAATAAAAGAGGTCAAGGCAGAGCCAGAATTGAGAATGCAGAATAAACAGAGAAGGTAATCATATAGAGAGAGGGTCCCAGAGATTTTCAGAGAGTCCCCTTGAGTCCTTAGCTGATTACTTATCAACACATGCATATGATGACACCAACAGGGACTAGAGAAAGAATCACTGAAAAGGACAGGGCCAGATCAGACAATCCCTATGTTTTACTCAGGACTAGTAATGGTTCCAAGTACTTAGAATACAAAAGGTTATAACTTACAAGGCATCAGATAGAATACCCAGAAGGTATTGATTCAGTAATGGAGGAAAAATTAGCCCCAGATTAAAATCGAGTCTAGTCTCAGCTAACAAAGTTAAAAAAATAATAAAAGTATCAAACTGTTTCCAAGTAACTTAAGTGTACTGCAGAACAAACTTAAATGTACTGCAGGATATTTATAGAAAAATATCTACCACATAAGATAAAAGTTACACTGTCTAGCATTCAACCAAAAATCACCAGGCATGCAAAGAAGTAGAGAAATATGACCTATAATAATGAGAAAAATCAATCAACAAAAACAGAAAAAAAGGGAGATAGATAATAGAATTAGTAAACAAGGACACTAAAACAGTCCTTTTAACCATATACTATATATTCAAGAAGGTAGAGGAAATGTTAAGCATGTTAAAAGACATAGAAATATTGAAAAGACATAAACTGAACATCTAGACTTGAAAATTACAATGTCTGAGATGAAAAATACACTTGGTGGGATTAATAACAGATCAGACACTGTAGGGACAAAAATTAGTAAACTTAAAAACATAGCAATATTACCCCAAATGCAGCATAGTGTGTGTGGGGGGAACTGAACAAAAAAGTGAACAGAATATCATTCTATAAGATAACATCTAGTAGCCTAACATGTGTTATTGGACAGCACAGGAAAAGTGAGAGGAGAAGAAAAAGATTTGAATAAATAATGGCTAAGAATTTTCTTAAGTTTGATGAAACTCATAAGCCCACAAATCCAAGAAATTAAGTGAACCAAAAGCATAAGCATCGTGAATAAACTACATGAAGGCGTATCATAATCAAACTGCTTAAAACCTTTGACAAAGAGAAAATCTTAAAAAGCAGCCAGAGAAAAAAGGCATATTACATACAGAGAAACAAAGATAAGAATTACATGAGGCTTCATATTGGAAACGATATGAACCCAAAGACAATGGAACAAATATAGATGTAAAAAATGTAAAATAAAGAGTTTCTCAGACATTGAAAAAGTGAATGAATTCATCACTAGGAGACCTGATCCACAAGAAATATTAAAAGAAGGCCTCCAGGAAGAAGAAAAGTAATACCAGATGGAAATCTGTGTCTACAGAGATAAAGAAAGAGTACTGGAAATACTACATGTATTGATAAATATGAGAATGAGTTTTCTCCTCTATTCAGAAAATCACCTTAAGAGGTCACTTTTAGATCTTAGAAGTTTTTACCACCATAGAAAGAAAGAAGGATAGAAACGAACAAACAAAGGTGATGTGTTAACTAAACTATGTTGGTAATCACTTCACAATACATACATATATGAACTCATTACACTGTACAGGTTAAATTGACACAATGCCATATGTTGATTATATCCCATTAAAACCGGGGCAGGGGGGAAGAATCGCTGAGATGCACATCGTTAACCATTAGGAAAATACAAATTAAAACCACAATGAGATACCATTTCGGACCCATTAGGAAGGCTATAATAAAAAAGATGGTCAACAGCAAGTGCTGATAAGGATGTGGAGAAGCTGGAACATTTGTATGCAAAACGGTGCAGCCACCACTTGAGAAAATAGTCAGGCAGTTCCTCAAAAAGTTACCATATACCTGAGCAATTCCACTGCTAGGTATATGCTCAAGAGAAATGAAAACAAATGTCCACACAAAAAACTTGAACATGAATGTTCATTTCAGCATTATTCATAAAAGCCAAGAAGTGGAAACAGGCAAAATTTCCATCAACTGAAGAATGGATAAATAAAAGGTATATTCATACAAAGGAATATATTCGGCAATAAAAAAAAAGCAAGTTCAGGGCGCCTGGGTGGCTCAGTCAGTTAAACATCTGACTTCGGGTCAGGTCATGATCTCACAGTTTGTGGGTTCAAGCCCTGTGTCAGGCTCTGTGCTGCCAGCTCAGAGCCTGGAGCCTGCTTCAGATTCTGTGCCTTCCTCTCTCTCTGTCCCTCGCCTGCTCATACTCTGTGACTCTCTCTCTCAAAAATAAATAAACATTAAAAAAATTTTTTTAAATATATGAACTTTGTTTTGAGGATGAAGAAAATATTCTAAAATTGATTATGGTGATAGTTGCATAACGACATATACTAAAAACCATGGAATTATATACTTTATAATTGTATATGTTATACAATTATATAATTTGTACATTGTGTAAACTGTATAACATGTGAGTTATATCTCAATAAAGTTTCTATTAAAAAGGTAACTATTTATTTATTCATTTATTCATACATTTATTTACTCATTTTAAGTAGGCTTCATGCCTCGTATGGAGTCCAACATGGGCTTGAGCTCATGACTCTGAGATCAGGACCTGAGCTGAGATCAAGAGTCTGATGGTTAACAAACTGAGCCATACAGGTACCCTGAATAACTGACTTTCAAAAAAAATTTTTTTAACGTTTATTCATTTTTGAGAGACAGACTGTGGGGTGGGGGAAGGGGCAGAGAGAGAGGGAGACGCAGAATCCAAAGCAGGCTCCAGGCTCTGAGTTGTCAGCACAGAGCTCAATGTGGAGCTTGAACCCACAAACCATGAGATCATGATCTGAGCCACCCAGGAACCCCTAACTGACTGTTTAAAACAAAAATAATTGCAACATGGTATAGGGTTTATGATATAGGGTTTAAAATGTATAGCAATAATAACACAAAGGTCAGAAGGGGAGAAAGAAAGCATACTATTCTTTTTTATTTTTTTATTTTTTATTTTTTTTATTTATTTCTAGGAGAGAGAGAGACAGCGTGAGCAGGGGAGGGTCAGAGAGAGAGGGAGTCACAGACCGAAAGAGGCTCCAGGCTCTGAGCTGGCAGTCAGCACAGAGCCCGACACGGGGCTCGAACCCATGAACCGCAAGATCATGACCTGAGCGAAAGTCGGACGCTTAACCGACTAAGCCACACAGGCGCCCCGAAAGCATGCTATTCTAAGATTCTTATGCTATAAGTAAACTGGCATGATTTACTTGAAGGAATAATATTATTATTAAATATACATAATATTTCTTGATGGAAGTTAAAGGTGTAAATTATAAAGAAATCAACCACTAAAATTTAAAAAAGAGATAGCTAATAAACCAAAATGTTTAAACACAAAGTTATTCAAAAAGATGGCAAAAAAAGGAAAATAGGAATATTGCAAACAGAAAACACACAGCAGTATGGTAAATTTAAAATTAACTATACCAACAATTACATTAAATGCCAATGTTCAAACACCCCAAATAAAAGGCACAACGTATCAGTTGGCTACAAGTGTAATGCTTGATTAGTTGTTTATAAGAAACCTAGTTTGAATATAAAGACACAAGTAAGTTAAAAGCAAAATGATAGGGAAAGATATACTTTTCCAACACTAACCAAAAGAAAGCTGGAGTACTTATATTGATATCAGATGATGTAGGTTTCAGATAAAAAAATATTACTGGAGATAAAAACTTGTCATTTCATAGTGATAAACAGTCAATTCATCAAGAGAACATATACTAAATATTTATGCACCTAATAACACATCTTCAAAATACACAAAGTAAAATCTGTTGTTAACTCCAAGAAGAGACAAATCCACAATTATAGTCAAAAGTTTCACACTGTAATTGGGATAATGAATTGACAGAAAATCAAGCAGTAGTATATATAAGGCTTGGAAAATACTACCAACTAATTTCATTTGTTGATTGACACTTTACCTACCAACAGCAGAATATACATTCTGCATGTGGAACATTTGCCAAGACAGACTGTATTGTGGGTCAATAAAAACTCTTAATACCTTAAAAGGATTCAAATCATAGAAAGTTGATTTTCTGACTCTTGGAATTAAATTAGAAATCAATAATAGAAAGATATCTTTTAAAAATTCAAATATTTGGAAACTAAATAATATATTTTTAAAGTAACCCATAGGTAAAACAGAAAATCAAAATCAAAATGAAAAAAAATATTTTGAACTGAATCAAAATGAAAACACAACATTACATTATAGGACTTAATGATGAATTCTACTGAATATTTATGAAAGAAACAGTGCCAATTCTACACAAAGTCTTTCTAAAAATCAAAGGGAAAATACTTTTGAACTCATTATACAGGGCCAAAAATCATCCCATTATCACAACCAGGGAAAGACATTACCAAAAAAGATATTATAAATTAATATTCCTCATAATCATAGATTAAAAAATTGTAACAAATTAGAAAACTGATTCCAACAATAATACAAAAAGGATGACTAAATGAAATTTATGCCAGGAAAATAAGATTTACTGAACATTTATAATCTCTAAGCAATATAAATTACCATATTAACAGACTGAGAAAAGAACATCATCAAAATTGCTGAAGAACATTTGACAAATCCAACACTGATTTCTTCAATTTTAAATTGAAGTATAAGTGACATATAATATCCCATTAATTGTAGGTGTACATCATAGTGATTAAATATTTTTATATCTTAATAAAATGATCCCTATGATAAATCTTGTTACCATCTGTCACTATATAAAGTCATATTATAATATTATCGACTATATTCCCTATGCTGTACATTACATCCTCATGACTTATTTATTTATAACTGGAAGATTTTACCTATTAATCTCCTTCTGGAAGATTTTACCTATTAGTCTCCTTCACATATTTTGCCCACCCACCAATACCTCTCTCCTCTGGTAACCAAAGGTTTATTTCCTGTATCTATGAGTCTGTTTCTGTTTTGTTTGTTAATTTGTTTTTGTAGATTCCATATATAAGTGAAATCATATAGTATTTGTCTCAAAGCTTATTTGTTTGTATTTGAGAGAGACAGAGACAGCATGAATGGGAAAGGAGCAGAGAGAGAGGGAGAGAGAGAATTCCAAGCAGCCTCCACACAGGACTCGATCTCATGAAACCATGAGATCATGACCTGAGCTGAAACCAAGAGTCAGACAATTAACTGACTGAACCACCAAGGCACCCCCAAATAGTATGTGTCTTTTTGTCTGAATTCCTTCACTTAGTATAGTACCCTCTGGGTCCATTCATGTTG
Organism: Proteles cristata cristata; assembly: GCA_017311185.1. Lineage (NCBI taxonomy): Eukaryota > Metazoa > Chordata > Mammalia > Carnivora > Hyaenidae > Proteles > Proteles cristata. Next base: position 5,805 of record JAESUZ010000973.1, on the reverse strand, counting down.
TCACAAAGGCAACATTTCATTCTTTTTTATGGCTGAGTATATTCCATTGTGTGTATATATATACCACATCTGTATTCATTCATCCATTAGTGGACACTTAGGTTGCTTCCATAGCTTGGCTATTGTAAAGAATGCTGCAATGAACATAAGGGTGTATATATCTCTTCATGTTGCTGTTTTCATTTTCCTCAGATAAATACCCTGAAGTGGAATTGCTGGATCATATGGTCGTTCTATTTTTAATTTTTTGAGGAACTTCCATACTGTTTTCCATAGTGGTTGCACCAATTTACATTCCCACCAACAGTCTCTCTTTCTCTTCATTCTCCAACACTTAGTTTTTGTCTTTTTGATAATAGCCAATCTGACAGGTGTAGGGTGATATCTCACTGTAGCTTCCTTTGATTTGCATTTGCCTGATGATTGGTGATGAGTATCTTTATATGTTTGGTGGCCATCTGTATGTATTCTTGGGGGAAAAAAGTCTATTCAAGTAGTCCATTTTTAATCTTTTTAAATTTAAGTTGTGTGAATTCATTATATATTTTGGAGATTAATCCCTTATCAGATGTATGATTTGCAAATATCCTTTCCTATTCAGTAGGTTGCCTTTTCATTTTGTTGATGGTTTCCTTTGTTGTGCGAAATATTTTTAGTTTGGAAAATAAAAAAAAACTTTTTTGTTTGAAATAATCCCATTTGTTTTAGTTTTTGTTTCCCTTGCCTGAGGAGACTAGACCAGAAAAATATTGCTAAGACTGATGTCAAAGAGCTCACTGCTTATGTTTCCTTCTAGGAGTTTTATGGGTTAGCGCAAGTCTTTAATCCATTTTGAATTTATTTTTGTATACGGTAGAAGATAGTGGTCCGATTTCATTCTTTTGCATGTATCTGTCCTGTTTCCCCAACGCCATTTATTGAGGAGACTATCTTCTCAAGACTGTATATTCTTGCCATCTTTGTCATAAATTAATTGACCATACAGACATACAAGGTTTTTTTCTGGGCTCTCTTTTCTATTCTATTGATCTATCTATCTATTTTCATGCCAGTACCTTACTGTTTTGATTACTACAGCTTTACAGTATAGTTTGATGTCAGGGAGCAGAACAGCTTCAGCTTTGTCCTTCCTTCTCAAGACTGCTTTGGCTCTTCAGGGTCTTTTGAGGTTCCATATATATTTTAGGATTCTTTCCTCTACTTCTGTAAAAAATGCCATTGGTATATTGATGGGCATTGCGTTGAATCTGTAGATTTCTTTGGATAGCATGGATATTAATATTAACAACATTAACCCTTCCAATCTTTTATTATTCTTTTCAATTTACATCCAAGTTGCCGTAATGCAACTTTCTTCAACGCAATACAGTTGTCAATCACAACAAAACGGGGGCATCCCAGGAGAAAAGATTTCAAACCTCCGGCTTTTTCTAGTATCTGTCGAGTTTCTTCTGGGAAGAATTCATATTCTTCAGAGAACATTTTATTACTCATGTCCAAGGGACCATGCTCCTCCAACAACTGAGAGAAATAACTTGGTGGAGTCTTTAGGGTTTCCTACATATAGTATTATGTCATCTGCAAATAGTGAGTTTTACTTCTCACTATGCCTTTTATTTCTTTTTCTTGGCTAACTGCTATGGCTAGGATTTCCAATACTCTATTAAATAGAAGTGAAAAGAGTGGGCAAGCTTGTCTTGTTCCTGGTCTTAGAAGAAAATCTTTCTATTTTTACCCATTAACTATGTTAGCTGTGGGTTTGTCATATGTTGCCTTCATTAGGTTAAGATACATTCCTTCTATAATTACTTTATTCAAGTTTTATCATAAGTCGATGTTCAATTTTGTCAAATACTTTTTCTGCATCTATTGAGATACCATACGATTTTGATCTTTCATATTGCTAATATGGTGTATCATATTGATTGATTTGTAGATTGGACCATCGTTGCATGCCTGAAATAAATCCCATTTAATCATGGTGCATGATCCTTTTAATGTATTGTTGAGTTTGGTTTACTAATATTTTACTGAGGATTTTTGCATCTATCTTCATCAGGGATATTGGCCTGCAATTTTCTTTTTGTGTGTTTGTCTACTTTTGGTATTTCTTATTTCTGAGTTTTTAAAAACTCAGTAAACTAGGAATATAAATGAACTTAATCTAATAAAGGATATCTTTAAAAAATAATAAATAAAGGATATCTATGAAAAAACTACAGTTAGCATAACTAGTGGTAATATACTGTTTTCAACATAAGATGAAGAATAGGTAAAGTTTCCTATCACCATTTTAAAATTTTTATTTATTTTCACAAATGTTAGTTTTTTAAAATTAAAAAAAAATTTTTTTTGCCCTGTGCCCAATCTTAAATTTATTTATTTATTTTTAAATTTACATCCAAGTTGGTTAGCATACAGTGCAACAATGATTTCAGGACTAGATTCCTTAATGCTCCTTACCCATTGAGCCCATCTCCCCTCCCACAACCCCTCCAGCAACCCTCTATTCTTTATATTTAAGAGTCTCTTATGTTTTGTCCCCCTCTCTGTTTTTATATTATCTTGCTTCCCTTTCCTTATGCTCATCTGTTTTGGATCTTAAATTCCTCATATGAGTGAAGTCAGATGATATTTGGCTTTCTCTGACTAATTTCACTTAGTATAATATCCTTTAGTTCCACCCATATAGCTGCAAATAGCAAGATTTCATTCTTTTTGATTGCCGAGTAGTACTCCACACACACACACACACACACACACACACACACACACACACACCCCATCTTCTTTATCCATTCATCCATCAATGAACATTTGGCCTCTTTCTATACTTTGGCTATTGTCAATAGCGCTGCTATAAACACTGGGGTGTACATGCCCCTTTGAAACAGCCCACCTGTATCTCTTGGATAAATACCTGGTAGTACAATTGCTGGGTCGTAGGATAGTTCTATTTTTAATTTTTTGAGGAACCTCCATACTGTTTTCCAGAGCGGCTGCACCAGTTTGCATTCCCACCAGCAGTGCAAAAGGGTTCCTCTTTCTCCTCGCCAACATCTGTTGTTGCCTGAGTTGTTAATGTTAGCCACTGACAGGTGCGAGGTGGTATCTCATTGGTGGTTTTGATTTAATTTCCCTGATGATCAGTGATACTGAGCTTCTTTTCATGTGTCTATTAGACACTTCTTTGGAGAAGTGTCTATTCATGTCTTTTGCCCATTTCTTCACTGGATTTCTTTGGGGGGGTGTTGAATTTGATAAGTTCTTTATAGATTTTAGATACTAACCATTTATCTGATATGTGATTTGTAAATATCTTCTACCATTCCATTGGTTGCCCTTTAGTTTTGCTGATTGTTTCCTTTGCTGTGCACAAGCTTTTTATTTTGATGAGATCCTAATAATTCATTTTTGCTTTTGTTTCCCTTGTCTCCAGAGGTGTGCTGAGTAAGGAGTTGCTGTGGCTATTCATTTATTTTTGAGAGAGAGAGAGAGAGAGAGAGAGAGAGAGAGAGAGAGAGAGAGAGAGAGAGAGAGAATGAGTGGGGGAGGGACAGAGAGAGACAAACAGAATCTAAAGCAAGCTCCAAGCTGTCAGTACAGAGCCTGACATGGGGCTGGAACCCACGAACTGTGAGATCATGACTTGAGCTGAAGTTAGACACTTAGCCAACTGAGCCAGGCACCCCGGTTCTTACCACTTCTTCAGCATTGTGCTTTAGTCCACTGTATACAGTTCCTAAGACAAAACATAAAAAATCCAGAGTAGAAGGGAAGAATTAAAATTGTCTTTATTCTCTCATGATATGATTATCTATGAAAATTCTTGAGTATATAAAAAAAAGCTACTAGAATAAGTGGGTTTAGCAAGTTTGCACAATGTAAAATAGATATGCAAATGTCACTTGTATTTCAATGTCCTAGTTATAAACAGAAATTGAAATAAAAACTCATTACCAACAGCATCAAAAATAGAAAATATTTGCATAAACATTACATAATATGTGCAAGATTTCTACACTGAAAACTGTAAAACATTCCTGAGAGAAATTAAAGAAGACTGAAGTAAATAAAGAGATGTACCATGTTCGTGGAGTGGAATAATCAATATTGTGAAGATGTCAAGTCTCCCTATATTGATATTATGGCTTTAATGCAATCCATGACAAAATCGAGCAGGATATTTTTGTAAAAATTAACAAATTGATCCTAAAAAGAGTTGTAAATCAAATAAGAGAAAAATATGCATTGGGTAAGGTGCGAGTCCAATCCAAGATAGCAATAAAGGTAATTCTAGGATCAAAGCCGGACAAGAGACTGGGAAAATAGGCTAAAGTTGTATAATGGAAGAAGAGAGGAGCAAAGAAAGAGTGAAAGAGAGGCAACCAAAAATTAAAAAAAAAAAAAGCCTATTTAGAACAGAAGTCAGTGAGCTCCAAGAAAAACAGAGTGGGCTCCCACCCACAGATAAGATGAGAATAGAGTAGGAAGATATTGGGGATTCAGTGAAGTTCTTCTCCCAACAACATGAGTAGCACAGAGGTTGTAGCATTATAGCCATGGAGAAAGCCATGTAACCATGGGATACTACTTATGTGGCCTCATGAGGTAATACGAAGGGGACCCTCCACTGAAGCTGTATGTGGGTGCATGCAGCAGGTGATCTGGGATTTCCAGGGGTTTTGTAGTCTACATGGTTGGAGAAGGGTTTGTAGGAGTGTGGGAAGCTGGAGGGGAAGTGGTCAGTAGATGAATGTCTTGAGCAGTGTCTTGGCCTAGGAGGTATAAATCCTGACTCAGGCACTTTCAGTCTTGTGACCTTGGTGAAGCTATCCAACTCTTTAGATTTGTTTCCTCTTCTGTACAGTGGGGATAAAAGTGAGCTCTGCTTTGTAGGGTACTTAGAGAAATTAAATGCTGTGATGTTTGTGATCAGTGCAGTAGCCAGAATATTTTACTGTACTCAGGAAATAGTCATTTGTGAAAGGAATGTTGGGAGACAGCGGAGGGCAAAGTCCGTGTTGGGGGTTGTGAGGAAGGGGAGATTTGGAGGCCATCACAGCCCATTTGTGGTGTGTGGCTCTTATTCTGTGGCTTCAGTGGTTTTAATAAATGTTGATCAAGCAGCTACTATGTACATGGCACACTCGTTTAATCCTGGTTTTCTGAGGTTAAAGGTTCCAAGAGGTTAAATAATTTACCAAGGCCACACTACTAGACACACTCAGGGAGCAGGGTGGCAGGTGGGAGGTCTGGGTGTCTTCACCTGCAGCAGAAGCACTGGAAGGAAGCTGGTGGCTGTAGGCCAGGGGCTGGTTTGGGCTACAGGAAGACAAGGTGTGAGAAGTGAGAAGGACGCTGACGACCTGGGGAGGGGGCTGGTGCTGAATGAACAGGCTCGGGCTCAGGATACGTGAGCTCACTGGTATGCCCACAGCTCTGCTGGACAGATCCACTGAAGGTCTGTGGGGCATGATTGGGTGCAGAATTTCAAGTGATTAGAGAAGTGGCGGGTTGGGGGAAGGTGGGGGGCAGGGTGCTAAGGATGGAAGCAGATGCTCATTTAGGAGGCTGATAAAATACAGTTGAAATTGTATCAGAGGGGAGCCTGGGTGGCTCAGTCAGCTAAGCGTCCGACTTTCACTTAGGTCATGATCTCACGGTTCGTGGGTTCGAGCCCCGCGTCGGGCTCTGTGCTGACTGCCAGCTCAGAGCCTGGAGCCTGTTTTAGTCTGTGACTCCTTCTCTCTCTGACCCTCCCCTGCTCACGCTGTCTCTCTCTCTCCTAGAAATAAATAAAAA
>JAESUZ010000972.1:0-557715 GCA_017311185.1 Proteles cristata cristata | reverse complement strand
CTATTTGTAAAAAAAAAAAAAAAAAAAGAAAAAAAAGGAAAACAATTAAAAAAACAATTTTATAATAAAAAAAGTATTTAAAAAATATTTAAAGAAAAATTCAACAAGTCTGAGATTGAATGAACCTAGGTTTTTTAACAATTTGCATTCTTTTCTTTAATGTTTTGTCAACACCATCTAGTAAACACCTATATCTCAGCTCCAACTGCTTTCATTTGTTTATTCAAAGATTTGTATGGTGGGACTGGCACTGTTTTAACCTGTTTATGATTTAGTTTCCTCCTCTGTATAAAACGGGGTGGGCTTGAATTCATACGTCTTTCTTAGCTCTGAAATTTGTTCATTCTTTTTACCAATTCAATTCAGCCAGCATTTATTAAATACTTTATTCAACTAACGGCATTCTTCCAAATGCCATGGGAAAATAAAGATGAGAAAAATGTGTTCCTTGACCTTAAGGAATTCACAGTGTAAGTGTGATACAAGGATTTATCATCATTATCATCACTACCTCCATCATTACCAGGTGGTATGTTCTCTTTCTTCAGGTTTGCTTCTTCCAAGGCCAGTCTTAACATTGTTGGAGCCTAGTGCAGAGGTAGTTTGTAACTTCACCCTAGGTATTTCTGTTCCTGGATCCATGTAATTGGGGTCATTGTGGGTTGTTTTTTTTTTTTTTTTAATGTTTACCTATTTTTGAGAGTGTGTGTGCGTGCATGCAAGCAGTGGGAGGCGGTTGGGAGGGGGTGGGGACAGAATATTCCCAAGCGGGCTCTGTGCTGACAGCAGAGAGCCCAATGGGGGCTCAAACTCATGAACTGTGATATCATAACCTAAGCAATTAGGTTTGTTTCTCGATGAAGGGAGACAGCATACAGAAAAAGGAGTGAGTGGCAGAATTAACTTCATTTCAGGAGGGTCTATGAAAATGAGATAGAGTTGGGGATACAATAGCTTGATTGTCAGAACCCATGCTCAGTAATAGCTTAACTAGCTAGTGAGATGAAACGTTTCTTCTTGACTTTGAGTGAAGAAGAAACATTTTAAAAACTGGTTATGCTCACTATTGAACAATTTAATCACTGAATTGGCCATGTGGAAACCTTACTGAGTTGACTAATACACTTAAATCTCATCAATTTTGAGCTAGAATTTAGAACAAGACTGGTTCTGAAGTAAGACTGACCTAGAAAGATGTCTTCTCTGAAGTTCCTGATCTTCAAAAAAGTGGATTACAGCTTTTTGATACTACAAGTGAACATACATGTGAAGCAACATTTGCCCATTTCTATATTTTACTTTTTTTTAATGTATTATTTTATTTTTGAGAGAGTATGCAAATGGGGTGGGGCAGAGAGGCAGACAGAGGATCTGAAGTGGGCTCTGTGTTGATAGCAACAAGCTCAATATAGGGCCTGAACTCACGAACCTCAAGATCATGACCTGAGCTGAAGTTGGACACTTAACTGACTGAGCCACCCAGGTGCCCCTCATTTCTATACTTTCTGTTCTGATGCCCTCCTTTGCTTCTCCAGATCTACTTTCCACCCTTTGCACCCTGCTCTCTGCTCCAGTGGGTGACTTTTTTTGACCATGCCAATGGTACCTCTTCCCCTCTGACTTCCAATTGGGTTCAACCAGAGGGAGGCCCTACCGGGAGGTCTAAGGTCAAAGAAGTAATGTCAGGACTTATTTTCCAGGCTGTCTGCCCTGTATGCCTGAAGGCTACAGCTGATTCAGGCAGCTTTCTCCAGCAGCTACAGATCTCTCTCTCTCTCTCTCTCTTTCTCTCTCTCTCTCTCTCTCTGAGTTTGAGTAACTGATTGTTCCTTTTATCCCCTTCAGGCTTGCCCTACAGTGCTTCATCATCTTCCATTAGTTTCTCTTAGCCCTGTCCAAACCATCATCAATGGTTATTCCATTACATCCTACTCCATTTCCCCTTTGAGTGTGCCAGCTCTTTCCTGCCAGGTTCTGACTGACACATATTCCCAGAGGTTCCAACGTGATATCTGACTTCTAAGGATTACCAGCTTCCTTATCTCTCACACTGTACATATACTTTCTAATTTGAGTTGATTAGAGTATCAACTCTCTAATCAGGGGGTGGCACATAACACTATGTGCACAATGACTGTTGGCTTCTTTCCATTCTTCTATTTGAGTGGACATTATCATCTCTATTTTTTTTTTGACAGATCTCATTGAAGTTCAATAACTTTTGCCCAAAATGGCACAATTGAGTCTCAAATGACAGAGGTGGGTCCAAAACCAAGATCTGTCACATTACACTTTACCATGCCACTTCTCCCTCCATGATAATGAAATCTGATTTACATTTGTATCATTCATTCCTACCTACTACAGTGGCCCCCTTAAGGTAGTTGCATTAAAAATACTTGTTGGATAGTAGAATGAATAAATGTTGTCATCACTTATACATTTATTTCGTTGTTGTATAAGTTGTAGGGAAAAAAAGCCCTGTTCGATTACTAATTTTGAGTCCCATTAGGTCTACAAAAAGCCGTTTTTGATGTTGAAGAATACTTTTACTCATATTAATGTGTTTGTTGTATTTTGCTGAAGTCCAGCTCTTCATATGGATTTTACATTCTAATCTCACTTTCAATAATTTCCAGAAATAAGTCATTCAAAACATAAAGACTGATGCATTTTACAAAGCACAAAAGAAGACCACTTGTATCAAACAATACACTTTAAAACCATAGTGGGATATGTCTGTTTCATACACATATCTTCACACGAGTGCTGAAAAAAATAGTTTATGGCAAAGTACAGTGTAGCCTTCACATGTTTTTATTTATTTTTTTAAAGTTTATTTATTTTTGAGAGACAGAGCGAGTGCGCGCACATGCACCAGCAGAGGAGGGGAAGAATGAGAGGGGCAGAGAGAATCCCAAAGCAGGCTTTGTCAGTGCAGAGCCCAGTGCAGGGCTTGAACTCATGAACTGTGAGATCATGACCTGAGCTGAAACCAAGAGTCAGATACTTAGCCAACTAAGCCACCCAGGTGCCCCAATGTGTTTCTATTTTTTAATCATTATTATTACAAGTTTCTAAATGTTCGGGTGCCTGGGTGGTTTAGTCCGTTAAATGTCTGACTCTTGTTTCAGCTCAGGTCATGATCTCACAGTTCATGAGACAGAGCCTCATGTTTGGCTCTGCACTGACAGAGTAGAGCCTGCTTAGGATTCTCTCTCTCTCTCTCTCTCTCTGACCCTCCCTTGCTCTCACATGTGTGCTCTCTCTCAAAATAAATAAACATTTAATAAAATTTAAAAAAATAAATGTCAAGTTCCTTCCTGAGTGCAAGGTATGGCTATACTGCATAAAAAATCTTAATTCTATGCTCTTCTATTTTTTAAAATATTTTATTTTTTTAAAAGTAAGCACTATGCCCAACATGGGGCTTGAACTCATGACCCCAACATCAAGAGTTGCATGCTGTACCAACTGAGCCAGTCACGTGCCCCTATGTTTTTCTCAATTTAAAAATGAAGATGACATATTTTATTGATTATAAAGTGAATACAGGTGTAGCAATATCAAAAACACAGAAATGTATAAAGAAGAAGAGAAAAATACTCGTAATCCCACTGCTCGAAAATATTAACATTTGAACATGTTTCCATGCAATATTGTGTCTATACACAGCTGAGATGAACTTTTTTTTTAAATGTTTTTATTTATTTCTAGGAGAGAGAGAGAGAGACAGCGTGAGCAGGGGAGGGTCAGAGAGAGAGGGAAACACAGACTCTGAAACAGGCTCCAGGCTCTGAGCTGGTAGTCAGCACAGAGCCCGACGTGGGGCTCGAACCCACAAACTGCGAGATCATGACCCAAGTGAAAGTCAGACGCTTAACCGACTAAGCCACCCAGGCGCCCCGAGATGAACTTTGCTTTTAGGTCAGTAGCTGATCACCCTGGCAGGGCATACCTGACCGTGTGCCTTAAGTTTTATTTTGCAGCTCTGGACTCTGAACTTTGAGGGAATGCACAAAAGAACACTCAGATTTGGCATGAGGTGACTGCAGGTGATTTGAAGGTGTGACAGTCTAGCAACTATTAATGGTGGAATCCAGTAGAGTGACACCAACAGTCTACTGGCAACAATGCCAGCAGTCGCTTCCTAAGCAGTTTATTTCAGTACTGTGATCACGACTCTATTTCGCCTTCTTTGATTTCTGCCTGTTTTCCATATGTGACCCTCAAGCCTTCAGTTAGTTTTATGAGTTCACTGATATCCTCAGAATATATTTCCTTATTGTTCAGGTCAATTTGAGTTTTGTTTCTTTTACTTGAAGCCAAATACATTCTAAATGATATATGAGGGTGAATCTATGAATTTCCCAATGTTAGACCATTTATGACCTATAAAACTACACATTTATATGGTTCAGTCTAACAGAACAGAATTTGGTAATGGGAAACGCAGTGCTTGAAGTGTGGAACTGGGGGCACTTGGCTGGCTCAGTCATAGAGCATGTGACTCTTGATCTCAGGGTTGTGAGCTCAAGCCTCATGCTGGGCATGGAGACTTCTTAATAAACAAAAAAAAATATGGAACTGACTGATTCAAGGAGAGGCAGAAGGGTGTGATGGGTGTGATGACCCACTTCTCTGGGGTTGAAATAGTCTTGTATGCAAACATATTTATAGTTACATGGAAAGATAATAGAGCATATTTTTCTATTTTTTATTTAAAAGACTGAAAAATTAAGATTAACTAATATTTATTATATGACTCAATCAATTCATATGTCAAATGATTTCAAGTTACTAAGGCATGTGGCAGGCATAAATCTAGGTTTTCTAGGAGTTGATAAATCCATATTTTGGAAGCTTTCTTAAAGAAAAATAATAAAAAATACAAATACAAAATAAGGTATGAAAGCAAATTGTTATTTAGGAGAAAAGACACAGGAATTTCAACTTCATGTGATTTCCTCATTAAGAGACTATATGGCAAGTTGATAATTTTAAATGCCTCATTATTTAATTCCTGTCAGGAGAGACTTCCATTTTGACTAGGCATTAATGAGAACCAAATCTTCCACTTGTAATTTTGCATGTCTCTTTAGACTAATTTTCTAAAGAATAATATCTGACTTCATACATTTCAAACTTTGTTTCTCCTCCACTACCCACATACTTCTAGTGCCTAGCATGATTGGACACACTCAGATCACCATATGACTTCTGGCTTTGCATTTTCATGTCACAGAAGCTGGATGAGTTGCCATAGTGTCAGTAAAAATATTTCTTAAAAGCATTCCTATGTCAGGATGGTTACCAATAACTTATACATAAATATTTTTCATTAAATCCAAACTAAATATAACCCTCCTCGTTCAGCTTCTACTTAGATCCAAAAAGATGGCTGCTGCCACACCAACCCCTATCCAACACAAAGTGGGGGATGTATGCCAGAGAGGAAAGTGTAGTGGAAAGGAATAGTGGCCTTAAACAAGTTATGGAAAGAGCCCATGAAAGGGAGTTTGAATCATTAACTTTTTTCACTTCTCATATAATGGCTCCTATTTCCTCAGGGTAGTCCTGAGGAAAGAGGGGGGACTTTCTCCCCAGTGCACAGGATTTTTTTTTAATTTATAAAGTTTTTATTCATTTTTGAGAGAGGGAGAGAGAGAGACTGAGTGTGAGCAGTGGAGGGGCAGAGAGAGAGAGAAGGAGACACAGAATTTGAAGCAGGCTCCAGGCTCTGAGCTGTCAGCACAGAGCCTGACACAGGGCTTGAACCCATGAACTGTGAGATCATGACCTGAGCAGAAGTTGGACGCTTAACTGACTGAGTCACCCAGGAGCCCCTAATGCAGAGGATTCTAAAGGGATTCCTTCACAAAGGCACTTAATACACTTCGTGTGCAGTGTATATGATACATGGCAGTTTATGAGAACATAGTTGTACAGACTTACAGATTATATTTTTCCTCTTTAAATTAACCATCACAAAATGCCCAAGAGCTTTTTTCTAGAAGTATATCAGATTGATTGATTGATTTATTGACTGATTGATTGACTTAGAAGGTATAAGTGAGCAAGGGGCAGAGAGAAAGAATCCCAGGAGGGAGAAGAGGGAAGGGGTAGGGGGGAGGGAGAGAGAGAGAGAGAGAGAGAGAGAGAGAGAGAAGCAGGGCTCATGCTCACCTGATGTGGGACTCGAACTCAAGAACTGTGAGATCATGATCTGAACTGAAGTCAGATGTTTAACAAATGAGCCACCCAGGCACCCCAAATGCTCAACCCTTAAAAAGGAGATTCTAAGAAACTATGGTTCATAGTTAATGCTAATAATGAAAGTGATACACAAGAAAGTGTCAGAGCCAACACCTATCTATTTCTAGTATAAATTGTTGTCAATCCCATAATGAGGTGAAAACAAGGATTATGTAATCGGATTTGACAAGAGCAGGACCAAACATTTCAAGACTATTTGAAAAATGGATTTATATCCACCAGTGATAAAATGAGGTATTTTATGATATCATAGGCAGACATTTAAAAAAATCTTTACTTCATCCTTCAAAATGATATATTTGTATGTGTGTTCATGGTATAAAAATATTAATATAAAATAATATTTGCATTTACATATATTATGGCTGCATTTTTTAAATGTTAGGGACATAGGGGCACCTGGGTGGCTCAGTCTGGTGTGTCTGACTCTTGATTTTGGCTCAGGTCATGATCTCATAAATCGTGGGATTGAGCCCCTCATTCGGCTCTATGCTGATAGTGAGAAGTCTGCTCAGTATTCTCTGTCTCCCTTTCTCTCTGCCCCTCCCGGCTTGTACTCTCTCTTTCTCTCTCAAAATAATAAACAAACTTAAAAAATGATTTCTTAAAAAAAATTAAATAAAATGTCAGGGGTGTTTTCTAAAAGTTTGGGGAGCACAGGGCTGAACTATGACCTGTAGGATGCTAGAAGCAAAATCATGTTCCTACAGAGATGATGGCATTGACTGACTTGAGGTAAGTCAGAATAACAATATGTGTTAAATATTTATGGATTTGGATTTGCCTTCTCCAACCATAAGGCCTCTGTCTACGTGTTGTAATCCAATAGGTGGAATGTGTCAGACCACCTTTGGGGTATCAGATTAGCTCAAAGCAGCCATCTTCCCTGGCACAAAAACGGACACTCAGGTCAATGGAGCAGAATAGAGAACCCAGAAATGGACCCACAAATGTATGGCCAACTAATCTTTGACAAACCAGGAAAGAATATCCAATGGAATAAAGACAGTCTCTTCAGCAAATGGTGCTGGAAAACTGGACAGCAACATGCAGAAAAATGAACCTGGACCACTTTCTTACACCATACACAAAAATAAACTCAAAATGGATGCAAGACCTATATGGAAAACAGGAAGCCATCAAAATCCTCTAGGAGAAAGCAGGCAAAAACTTCTTTGACCTTGGCTGGAGCAACTTCTTACTCAACACATCTCTGGAAGCAAGGGAAACAAAAGCAAAAATGAACTATTGGGAACATCAAAATAAAAAGCTTCTGCACAGCAAAGGAAACAATCCAAACTACAAGGTAACTGATGGAATGGGAGAAGATATTTGCAAATGACATATCAGATAAGGGTTAGCATCCAAAGTCTATAAAGAACTTCTCAAACTCAACACCCAAAAACCAAATAATCCAGTGAAGAAATGAGCAAAAGACATGAATAGACACTTTTCTAAAAAGACATCCAGGTGGCAACCAGACATGAAAAAATATTCAACATCATTCATTATCAGGGAAATACAAATCATACCACCTCATGCCTGTCAGAATGGCTAACATTAACAACTCAGGCAACAACAGATGTTGATGAGGATGCAGAGAAAGAGGATCTCTTTCGCATTGCTGGTGGGAACGCAAACTGTGCAGCCACTCTGGAAAACAGTATGGAGGTTCCTCAAAAAATTAAAAATAGAACTATCCTACGACCCAGCAATTGCACTACTGGGTATTTATCCAAGGGATACAGGTGTGCTGTTTTGAAGGGGCAAATGCACCCCAATGTTTATAGCAGCACTATCGACAATAACTAAAGTATGGAAAGAGCCCAAATGTTCATCAAGGAATGAATGGATACACACACACACACACACACACACACACACACACACACACAGTAGAATATTACTCAGCAATCAAAAAGAATGAAATCTTGCCATTTGCAACTACGTGGACGGAACTGGAGGGTATCATGCTAAGCAAAATTAGTGGAGAAAGACAAATATATGAATTCATTCATATGAGGACTTTAAGATACAAAACAGACGAATATAAGGGAAGGGAAGCAAAAATAATATAAAAACGGGAGGGGGACAAAACATAAAAGACTCTTAAATATAGAGAATAAACAGAGGGTTGCTGGAGGAGTTGTGGGAGGGATGTCTAAATGGGTAAGGGGCATTAAGGAATCTACTCTTGAATTCATTGTTGCACACCATATGCTAACTAACTTGGATGTAAGGCAATAAATAAATTTTTTAAAAAATCCAACAAATATCTAGGAACAAAGTTCATAAAAAGAGCCTTGGAACATATATATGTGGATAACAATACATATGTAAATATATATTACTAAAAGCTAGAATTTTTATGAACAGCAGGATAGATTAATTATATATTTCTGTTTGGAATAGCATAGTAGTGGAAATAAAGTACTGAAATGCTTATACAAGGAAAAAAAATTTTTTTCACTCTAAACACTGCATTTTGTGGCATCCTATTGATTTTAACAAATTGCATTATCATTTCATTAAAAAAAAAAGTAGCCATCTTTCACTGAAAATTCTCTTCTCCTAATTCACAGAGTAGATGTTTTAAGCTATGTCTTACTCTGTGACTCCACCCACTTAGACAAACTTGATTGGACTAAAAGCAGACTCCTATAAAATCTGAGCTAGTCAGTCACTTTCTCTTTAGATTTTCTAATTAAAACTAAGACAGCCATTTTCTTTGTTTTTTGTAATGTTTTATTTATTTCTGAGAGAGAGAGAGAGAGAGAGTCAGTGTGAGGAGGGGAGGGTCAGAGAGAGGGAGACCCAGAATCCGAAGCAAGCTCCAGGCTCCGACCTAGCTGTCAGCACAGAGCCCACCGCGGGACTTGAACCCAGAACCGTGAGATCATGACCTGAGCTGAAGTCAGATGCCCAACCGACTGAGCCACCCATGCGCCCCTAAGACAGTCATTTTCTTGAATGGGGTTTGTTTGAATGCTGGAACTGAAGTTGCCATTGTTGCATAGAGGTGTGTATGGAAAAGGAGAGAAAGCTCTATATAGAGAAGAAACAGATATACAGAAAACAAAGAACATGGACAGCTTCTAGAAGATGGAAAAGGCAAAAAGATGTATTTGTCTCTAGAGCTCCCAGAAGGAATCAAGACCTGCCAACACCTTGATTTTGGCCCACTGAGATCCATTTTGGACTTCTGAGCTCAAGAATTGTAAGATAAGGAATTTGTATAGTTTCAAGTTACTACATTTCTGGTAATACCATTATCAAATTCCTCTCAAGGCACTCTGGACTTTGAATTCTGTGTAGATTTGAATAATAGCATTTCAAAACTAAGAGGGACCTTCATGGGGGACTTGAGGTAAAGGACTTGTCTTAGGTTACCTGGCTGGTGGGTAAAGTTGGGATGAGAACCCAAGTCTCCAATCTTTCATCTATGTACATTAATGACTATAATATGTCTAACAAAGAGGTTGGTATATAAAAGTACTCAATAAGTGGTAGAATTTTTGCTTATTGTTTTCATTATTATTATCCATTTTCTTTTGTAATCTACAATAATATTTCATTTCTTGAACATTGCTAAGTAAGCAGCTACGCTGTAACAACCTGTTAAAATCATCACAAAAGCAAACCAGGGAGTGAGTGAGGAATGACCTGGTCAAGAAGTAGAAGGGGATGAGGCCTATACATTCAGGGTACTTTTGCATTTCAGACTCAAAAGAGATGGCTGAGAGGTTGAGCTTCACTTTTGACATGCAGGGGAACTTAGGAACTCTTAGCGACTCTGGTACCCTATATTTTAAGGGTACCAGAAGGACAGCACTCTGGGAGGTAAAGGCAAGCTAAACTATATCAGTCCCCACGAGGCTCCCAAAGTCTAAGGTAAAAAATCTTAAAAGCAGCCAGAGGGGGAAAATGAAACAATCTTTTAGAAAGAAAGAGTCTCACTGACAGTTGAGTTTTTGTAGGCAACAGAAGTCAGACCCTGGAATAATTTTTAAGTGTCCTGAAAAAACATAAGCTGCTTCTATCATCACATCTCCCCTTCCCACCTCCCTCTTTCACATATAGGGACCCTTGTGATTACTTTGGACCTACCAGGAAATCAAGGATAATCCCAGATCTTTAATTTAATCACACTGTGAAGTTCCTTTTCCAACATAAAGCAATATATTCACAGGTTCCCGGGACTGGGATGTGGGGATCTATGATGCGCCATTATTATGCCTACCCCAATACTAACCTACAAAAAGGTCTCACCCTTTATCATAAGTAGCTCTTTTCTTCTATAAAGCCCCATGGAAGACAAGAAAACCAGTATTTTCAAGAAGTAGAAGAGGATAGGGCATTTTGCATATTACCTCATTTAAACCACCATCAACGTTCAGCTTTGGTGAGGCGAATATTATTACCCAGAGTTTACAGATTCTGGGATTGAATATGAGAGAGATTAGGTAACTTGACTGAGGTCGTCTAGCTGGTAAAACTGTCTTGACTAGTAATTGTACCCACATCACCAGATTGGTCTATCAGACTCTAAGCTTTTTCCACAACACCAAGTAGAGGTGAAATGGATATTGTTTGGCTTATCGCTGTGTGAAAGGTTTCTGTACCTAAGCAAACACTCTAATTTGGTGGGCTTCTAACGCGTGAAAAAGAAAGAATGGATTAGGGTTTCAAACTGGAGAGGCATCTTTGACTAAAGTATTTGTGACAAAAGCTCTTTGGGTCTTGACCACGTGATCCCGGTTAAATCACTTACCTTCTATTTGGCCTCCGTTTCCACATTTGTTAGATGAGACGTTTGGAACTGATGACACCTTTTCCAGTTCTCTTCTCGCTCAGACATATTCTATGGTTCTAAGAGAGAAGCCGCTTGCCTCAAGCGGCTTGATGGGTGGGCTTTAGGGTGACTGCATTCAAGCTAGAAAACCAACTGCTATCTAAGGAGGAAAAAACGGCGGGCAAAGAATGCGGGGGGGGAAAGGAGATGAAAGGAGCCGGTGACAGGAGATTCAGATGCAAACATAAATAGCATGCAAATAACCCAAGTAGCTTGCAAATTGCTCGAGATAACAATCCGCGGGAATCCAGCGTTTATTAGACGAATGAAACTGGGTCTCTGAGGATGTAGGGATAAGAACAAGGTTTTCACTCTCAAGGCACTCACAGAATGCTGGGTGACACTTCATATTTAATCGTGGACATAAAACTTCCACCTCTCTAGAAGCCTTGGCTGTGAGAATTGTAAGAAAAACTAAGAAATGAAAGTATTACAAAACGTTGGAGTGTACCAGAGGAAACGTGAAAACACTCTCCGGAACCCGCTGGGACGTGCCCCCACACCCCAAGCCTAACCTGGACACACAAAAGAAGCTGCGTCTGCCCGTAGGGACGCAAGCTTTTACTCCGCGTGCCGGAGCGGGCGGGCTGCAGAGGCGACCGCCGCCCCCGGCCGCCCCCGGCCGCCCCCGCCTCGTCCCTCCGGCCTCGGAAGTGACGCAGCGCGCCCCGCCCCCGCCGCTAGATCCGCTGCTGCTGCCGCGGCGGGCAGACCTGCAGGAGGCGGCGGCGGCCTCAGCCGAGGGAAGATGGCGGACGGTGTGGACCACATAGACATTTACGCGGATGTGGGCGAAGAGTTCAACCAGGTACGTGAGGGCCCGGGCCCACGCCGCCGAAGCGGGCGGCGCTGCGGTTCCGACGCCGACCCGGGGCCCGCCGTGGGCTGCGAGCCGGCGCGGCTGCAGACCGTGCGCCCTTGCCGCTTGTGGGCCGCGCCGTCCGATCCCGGCGCTGGCGCCCCCCTCACCCCTCGTTCTACCGCATCGTTTCGCGGGCCGCGGGCGCTGCGGCCCGCCACGGGGCCCGGAGCGCGGACGCGGGCCGCCGTGCAGCCGCCGCCGGCCTCCTTTGCCGCCGCCACCCTCCCCATTGTTGGCGGCGGCCGCGGGCGCTTCCCGCCGCGCTAGGCCCGGGCGGTGGGGCCGCGTGTGCGCGGCGGGGAGGACGGGCCGCCGCCGCGCCCCCTCCCCCGCCGCTGGGTCGAGGAGGAAGCCCGGCGGGGCGCGCGCCGGCCGCCGCCTCTTCCCCGGCCCTGCAGCTCGGGCTCCGATTCCTCTGGTCGCTCCATTTTGTCTCCCCGGCCGCGCACGGTCGCCTCATGGAAGGCCGCGTTCATGGCCCTTTGTATCCCGCGCGCCCAGTTTCCTGGGCTCCTGCTCGCGTTTGCGACGGGTTTCGGCGTGGCGCCTTCTTCCTCTTGCCGTCACACTTTCCGAAGGCGGCTTAGGTGTAGGCACGTTTGCAACAAGTCGTTTGCCTTTTGGACCATCGATCGTGTTTAAAAATCGGTGCGTGGGCCGTGCCTCGGTGGTCGAGGTCTTGCAGTACCGCGGAGGCCCTGTTGTTCTTGGCTCTTGTGATGAAAATACGCGTGAAGATAGGTGGCCTGAACCAAAAGGAAGGCTTGGAAGTGCTTTGGTTGGATGGAAAAAAAAAAAAAAAAGTGGTAGCTCACCAAGTGATAAGAGGACTGATTAAAATAAAGACCGTGCAGCCGAAATTCTTTAGTATAGTTTAAAAATAAAGGATTGTAAGTAAGACCCGATGTTCAAAAAAGCAAAATGTTAAATGTTCTCCCAGGGATTTGCTTTACCTTTTGAAAGGTAGGAGAAAGTGAGAATACGAGGTTTTTCCGGTATCTCACAAGCCACGGTTGCCCAGAAGAACTAGCCGCGGAGCTGTGATGTCTGATGTTGAGCATCCTTGCAAAAGATCTCTGTTTGTTACTAGAGTAGTGACGTGTAAGCTCTAAACCTGCTGTTCACATCTTCGCTGCCTTTCTGTAGTAACACATTTTTGAAAAATAAATTGTGTCTTACTGTAGCGCACCTAAAAGCTTTATTTTTTATGGTTTCCAGGTCCGTCAGAGAGGCTTAATACAATTCCACTGGTTAATGCGTTTTTCTTTTTTGTTTTCTTTTCCCTCCTGCATTAAAGACTTACTAATTTTTTTTAATGCTTACTTATTTATCTTTGAATGAAAGAGAGACAGAGAATCCCGTGCAGGCTCCCCTCTGTCAGCGCAGAGCCAGATGCTGGGCTGGAAGTCAGGAACCTGAGCTCATGACCTGTGCCTAAATCGGAGGCTTAAGGACTGAGCGACACAGAAGCCCTTACGTTATTTGTGACTAGGGGCTCAAATAGGGAAAGTTAGAAGTCCTTACTGTTCTGGTTTTCACGAATGACTTTGTGCCCCAGGTTTAAGTATTAGAAAGGAAAAATAAAATTTTTTTCAAGTTGCTTTAAATGTTGGCTACTGCCTTAAAGACTGGATAGTGTAATCAAACGTTATGTTTTAAAATCTTCCTTGCTAAGGTTTCAAATCTTCGTTGCTTTTATTGTGTTTATATTTTGGACATGTGATGTCTGAGTTGTGTCAATGACAAATTAGAAAACCATTTTGAGTGCTATAATCAGATTCTAATGCTCTTAAGGTCAGTAGACCAAGATCTCTAGGAAATTTCTTGTTTATCAAATAGGCATAACATTCCATCTAAAAGAGGGCCATACCCACAAGTAAAGGAACAGTTAAATGTTTAAGATTTCTTCATTAGGTTTTCATAAAAGAAAATACATTTGCTTTGCCTTTTTCCTTATGATAAAAGAAGAATTTGGGTACAGTTTTAGAACCTGACCTCTGCATGAAAGTTTTTTTTTTATTTTAGGCTTTCACATAATTAATTTGGGATGGACATTTCTCTAATACATATAGCTGGAAGGAGTGATACTTGTTTATCCCTGTGCGGTAACTCGTGCTACTGAGCAGGAGGTAAAAAGAGATTAAAATTTTGTGGCCCTTATGAGTAACTGTCTGTAGGATTCTCTTAAAAATGTAGCGTTTTGTTGACTTGAACTAGCGCTTTATCTCACACATGGTTGTATAGTCTTACCAGTAAAATCTTTATACAGTACTTTTGAATAGATTAATGGGATTAAATAGAAGCTTTGTTTTTGTTATTTTGTGTATCTTTGCCCTTTGTTATTTCTTGTTTGATGTGGTAATTGTACAAAATATGGACACGAAAGGATGGTTGGTCATTTTCAGGGTTCATCCTCTTTTTTTTTTAAACGATTACTGTCATTGAATCTTTTTCTGAAATTTGATCAGAATTAGATGTAACTACAGAACTATTATTGATTGATTTAGTTTTCTTATTGTGAGCTGGTGACCTTTCTACTGGCTGCTAAAATAAACTGTGACTTAACTGTTTTACTAAGTAGAAACAATCTTAACTTCTTTTGGCTTCTAAACTGCTATAAACCTTCAAGAAAACTTTATTCTTCATGTGAGTTGCAGTTTTAATTGCATTTGTATACTTTAAAATTCTCTGTAGTCTATTTTCTATTTTCTTCTGTTTTAAGTGATACTTATGACGCTTTTTTTCAGGTGTATTTTATGAAGCTTGCTTTCTTTCATATTTCAAAAAGTAGAGACATTCAAACCTTCAGTTTGGGGATGGGGTTGAGAATAAGTTTAGTGAAACTATAGCGTTCCTTTCTTCACCAGATGAATTTAAGAATGGAGAATAAAGTCGGAAAAAGGGAGAAGGCACAAGGGACTTGGCTATTCTCTGTGGGTGCTCTTTAGTTCTTAAATTGAAGGTTTTTGGATGTAACCAAATTGAGAACAGTCAGTTGCTCCAGTAGAAAGAGAATTTGAACTACATCCAAACCTCTACATTACTTGATCTGGAGTGGAGAAGAAAGCAGTTCTGTTTCAGTCTCTATAGTATATGCTAGTCCAGTTTGAACTGGGATTTGTACTCTAATGTGGTAGTTACTAGCCTGATATTTAATATATTATAGACGTTATTTTGACCAAGAGTAAATAAATTTTTTAACTTGGTTGTTCAAAATACATTTCTTGATTATTTGTTATATGCCAACAAGGAGGGTTACAAAGTTCGGAATGCACTGTAGTGGGGCAGTGAGGGATATCTACATAATTATAACACTTTGGCAAGTCATGTATTGTAAAACCCACTCCTTTATGTGTATCTTTATCTGTTGCATTTTTGTTTGTGGGGGAAAGTAAAAAAATTCTAGGAACCTCAGGAAAGTTTACACTGTATATACATTGAAGTGTGTGTTTTGCTTGTTTGGAGATCAAAACCTCAGTATAGAGAATTTAGTTATTGATCCATCTGGTGGTAGATCACTGATAGCAGTGCTGATTTTAATAATCTGACTACCTAGCTTTAAAATGAAAATGTATGTACGTTGTGGCTGGGGAAAAATTCATGTAGAAGTTAACGACCTAGACATCCTCATAAGTCAACTTGCTTTTATTTCATGAGCCCTTATTTATACTCTATATTTAATCATTGTTTCTATTCTAGCCAGTTGTTTAGCCAGTTTTGAAAAATAAGTTTATTGGACAAATGTCAGTGAAAACTTATCTCTGATAAATTTATGTTTAATAGAAAACTCTCTGAGATAAAACTGTAAGGTTGAGAATGAGGTAGGTAGAGATTGATTCAGAAACCTTGGTAGAAATATTTAGGGGAGCTAGAACTCTTAATTTTATTATTTATCAGTGTAGTTTAATCAGCTGCCTGTGAACTGTCCACTTTCTGGTTTATGTGGCATATTTTTAGTACCAAGTTGGCTTCCTTACCATTAGTTGAGCTTTTTGCAGGGATTACAGACTAATTTTCAAACCTGCTCATACCATAAGTAGATACAAATCAGAAGGTGATGGATTTTTTATAAAGATAAATATGTATTAGATTATCTGCTGTTGGATTTTGCATGCTAGTATTTTTCTTCCATGGTATGGAATACATTTTGTAAATACAAAATATAATCCTCCCCCTCCTTTATTTTACTCCAAATGGAACTGACTACTAAATTCCTTTCTTTTCTTCTTTCTTTCTTTCTTTCTTTCTTTCTTTCTTTCAATAGAGCGCTTTGAAATAAGGGGCTCTTACTATACCATCACTGGTACTCATATGCAGGAATGGTATTATGACAATTTTTAAAAAATGTTTTATTTATTTCTGAGAGAGAGAGGGAGAGAGAGAGAGACAGTATAAGCAGGGGAGGGTCAGAGAGAGAGGGGTATAAAGAATCTGAAGCAGGCTCCAGACTCTGAGCTAGCTGTCAGCACAGAGCCCGACGTGGGGCTCGAACCCACGAACCATGAGATCATGACCTGAGCCAAAGTCGGACACTCAGTTGACTGAGCCATCCAGCGCCCCTACAGTTTTGGATCACCAAAGGCCATGTTGGGCTTATTAGGGAGAATGAAGAGTGTAATAGAGTTATTCCACGGTCATCTCAGTAATGGTATATACAGTATATACATAAAATAAAACATTAAGGTGATTAAGGAAAAAAATGTCTAAAAATAAGTCCTTGGAAGGAAGAGGGTGGAGGTAATGAAACAGCTAAGAAACATTGCCTTTAAAAGGGACCTAATAGAATTTTTATTATTTTACTATCCATGTTATTTTAGTGTTTTCACTGATGTGGCAACAGCTACTTGTATATATATCATGTGGACTATAATCTTGAAGTATAAAATCTTGAAAGGATGCCTTGCCTTTACAATGATTGTAGTGATTTAGAATGTAGGGAATGAAAAAATTACTTGGATTTTTAACAGATCCTAAGAGCTCTTAATTTACTGGAAGTTCTGTATAATGTGCAGCTCTATTAGTAGGTTAATTACTATGAAAAGTAGATAAAGGCTGGGCAGTATTTGGCATCTGAAATATTTAGCGGCATTGTGTTGATGTTGGTTGGTTGGTTGGTTGGTTGGTCGGTTAGTTTTTGAATGCCATTAAAACTTCTTAAAGGTAATAATTTGAAAAGATTCTTTCCATAGTAGAACTTGACACTGTTGGCCATTTCTCTTTGACAAAGTGGAAGCTTTTTTTTGGTTCAGTAGACATTCAGATCTCACCTTTTTATTTGACCTGTGATATATTGATGCATGCCCCCCTTCCCCATTTAAAGAGGGAACAGAAAGTGGATGTGTTCTGTATCTTTTTTTTTTCTTAATGAGGATAGATGTAATATGCGGAAGCTGAAGGAAGATTACTGATATTACAAGAATATGTGCTTTGAGTTGCATTTTTAGTAATGGTAGCAAATGTATTTAGATTCATTAATAATTTTTCACCACATTCAAATGCATACTGTTGGGGCTAGAAGGAACAGAGTGAAGCTAACTAGTCCACATGGATATCAAACCCCAGGACCCTGATCTCAATTAGCATCATACTTCAACCAATTGGAAGCAGTCCAACTACCAGACAAAATGGCTGATCCTAAATATTGATAGAATCATATCAATATGGGAAATTGGTTGGTGTCAACATAGCAATTCGTGGATGGACAAAAATAGTAAGTGATTGTGATTCACCAGGTCAGTGTAGCTGCGATTATACTTGTAAATTACTGTCTACTTGTGTATACATTTTCCTAGATTTACAACTAATGAAAAATCAAGTAATGTGTTAACCTATCTTATAACCCTTTAAATAACCCTAGCATTCTTTTTTACTCTCCCTCAGACCATGTATTGTGATTATAGTCTCTGCTAAGGAGGATGGAAACACAACTCCCTTTGAATAATAATGATGATGATGATAATAATAATTCCATTTGATAAAGTACAAAACCAGATTGCAAGAGTTTCAAATGCCCACTACCCCTTGTGGGAATCTTTTTAGTATCTTACGTATATGGAACCACTGCTGCCACCAAGCTTCCTGAAGCTTCACCTGCACTGAGAACTTCATAACAAAAATTTATCCTCCTTTTTTCTTATTTTCACTATGACTGCAATTGGAACATGTTACTTTAAGAAAAACTCGGGTCAAAAAGATTATTTTGATACTGCTGTACAAACAAAATTAAATGATGGCATAATTTAGTGACTTGTCTTAGTTTCTGCCCATTACTAAAGATGGCTTTGTTCTTTAACTTACCTTGAGATCTTGGATTCCTTATTTAAAAAGTCTTAACAGAAATTCTGCCTCATAACAAAATGTTATGTAAAGATGCTGTTATATAATTAGTAAATTGGTTAACTTGGTGATGCAGAAGGTTACTTGAAGATGACTTTGTAAATTTCAGATCTCTTTGACTGTGTGTATAATTGGTATTTCCCCTTTTAGGTATTTTTCTTCTTTTTTGTTTAAAAAAAAATCTTAACTCTGGCCCTCTTCTGAATAACAAAACAGAGCTATTGAGCTCTCTTCCCATGGGGCCTATGATGACAATATTTTGTTGATCTGTTTGGTCATATTACAAATGCTTTCTGTGGATCATTCTCTATTCTTGTAATAGTCCTTAAAACTGTTAAGAACCGTCAGCTTCTCCTTATGTGCCATTTATATAACATTTCATCCTTAATAAGTAATATTAATGAGAGGCTATAGCTTATATTGCTTATATCTGAACTCTTAAGTTTGTTTTACAATTGTAATTGCTTCTGTTCTTACTGTCTCAAATAGTCTACCTTATTTTACCTTTATTTTTCTGAAGAAAAATAAAATAGTTCACATTGATTTAGATACTTAGTGATGGAAAAGAAGGAAGATAATAGTTTTTCTTCTGATTCTGGCTAGTTAAGTCCGTGGCCCTTACTAAAAGCAATTTAAATGGGGTTGAGTGTTATGCCAATGTATGCATTTCGTTTTTCTCATACTTACTATGGTAGAACCCTCCTTTTTCTTTTTTTTTCTCCTGTTTACATATGTTTCTTTTTTTGCTTTCCTTTTTTCCTTGCTTGCCATTTAGGCATGTAAGTGGCGTCCACTAGCATTGTTTGAATTCTGTTGGTGGCAGAGCTTTACTAGATCCTTGTTCATATCCTTTTCTCTTGCTAATTGTCTAGATACCTCTTGCTAAATTGACTGGAGATTTAAGAAGTCAAGTAAGCATTAACTCTTTGTTGACTGAGAATAATGGAGCTATTGCTAGATACTAATTTGGATAGTCTTACTCATTTTATTTATTGTTTCTCATTTCCTGTTCATTTGTTAGGATTTTGAAATAATTTAGGTACCTACATTTCTTTATCCCTTTGGCTTAGCTCAGTATGCTTTTTTCTAAAAATACTGTCTTGCAGAGTTGAGAAACAACATCCTGAGTACTATAGAAAATGATAGTTGTATTTTTCTTCAGTTAAAGCTTTTTAATAGCTTTATGTTTTGTTTGTGATATTTTTGTATTTTTTAAAGCTTATTTGCATTCGTGTATTGTTATTTCTACTTCAAGAGTATTGTACTTCCAAGAAAAGTTTTATATTGTTACTTTATTTTGACTACATATTCTTTTCCCTGAGGAACATTATTTCCTGTACTATGATATATATCAGTGGGGAAAATAGGATTTATTGTATAGAAATTCACTTTATGGGCACCATTCAAGATTACATATATGGCATAAAGATATGTACTGAGATCTTTGGGGCTTTATCTTCACTGGATTTTTAAAACAAAATAGTTGAATGAATTTGTATTCCAATCTATTTAGTGGTAGTCTGACTGCTATATAATCTAGAGCATTATTTCTGTGTCTCAGGAAGCTGAATATGGTGGACATGATCAGATAGATTTGTATGATGATGTCATCTCTCCATCTGCAAATAATGGAGATGCCCCAGAAGACCGTGATTACATGGATACTCTCCCACCAACTGTTGGTGATGATGTGGGTAAAGGAGCAGCACCAAATGTTGTCTATACGTATACTGGAAAGAGAATCGCATTGTATATCGGAAATCTAACATGGGTAAGTAAACTTAACATATGAATTAAATTTATTGGTAGTTTGTTTTGAATTGTTCAAGTAGTTAATTTCTTCCATTTTTATAAAACAAAAATTTGAAGATTTGTTTTGTATACTTGTTTATGCAATGAGGAGAGAAGTACAAATACATTTAAAACATTATAAATTTTATTTTTTTGGTGTGTATTTTTTTATTAAAAATTATTTTAATGTTTATTTTTTGAGAGAGCAGGAGCGGGGGAGGGGGAGAGAGAAGGGGACAGAGGATCTGAAGCAGGCTCTGTGCTGACAGCAGAGAGCCTGATGTGGGACTTGAACTCTTAAACTGTGGGATCATGACCTGAGCCAAGGCAGAAGCTTAACCACCTGAGCCACCCAGGTGCCCTCCCCCCCCCCTTTTTAAGGTATTTATTTTTGGGAGAGTGCAAGCCAGAGTGGGGCACATAGAGGGGGACAGAGGATCCAAAGTGGGCTCTGCATTTACAGTCTGACAGCAGTGAGTCTGATGTGGGGCTCGAACTCAAAAACCATGAGATCATGACCTGAACCGAAGTGATGCTTAACCGACTGAGCCATCCAGGAGCCCCTAGAACATTATAAATTTTAGATCTAGTTTTGAATTTTTGCGGTCATTCAGCTTGTTTTGGTAGAGATTCCAGTTAAATATAGTTCAATTCTTTTGGGTTTAAAATTCAATATTCTTTTTACCTTACTACTTCTACATTTATAGTATCCTGTTTTACAAAGAAAAATATGTAAGATCTGAAACCAGGATTCAGAACTGCAAGGAAAAGCACAGTACGACTCTGGTTTTTAAAAGTTTTCATTATTAGAAGCTTCTGGTTCACTCAGTTGGAAGAGCGAGTGACTCTTGATCTTAGGGTTGTGGATTTGAGCCCCATGTTGAGTGTAGAGATTACTTTAAAAAATTTTTTCATGGGGTACCTAGGTGACCTAGTTGGTTAAGCAGCAAACTTTGGCTCAGGTCAGATATGATCTCATTGTTCGAAGGCTCTTGAGTTTGAGCCCCACGTCGGGCTCTTTGCTGACAGCTCAGAGCCTCTAGTGTACTTCCAATTCTGTGTCTCCCACTCTCTCTGCCCCCTCCTCTGCTTATGCTCTGTCTCTCTCTCTCTCAAAAATAAATAAAAAAAAATTTTAAGTTTGCATTATTTAATTTACATTATAGACTTGCTGAGTTTCATTTCTGCTTTTAATGTTTATTTTTGAGAGAGAGAGAGAGAGTGTGAGCATGCACGCATGAGCAAGGGAGGGGCAGAGAAAGAGGGAGACAGAAATCTGAAAACAGCCTCCAAGTTCTGAGCTCTCAGCACAGAGCCCAATACAGGGATTGAACTTGGGAATGTCAAGATCATGACTTAAGCCAATGCTTAACTGATTGTCTATAAATTAACATTTGTCACCCTTCTTCAGTAGTATTTTTTAAAATGTTTTATTTTATTTTTGAGAGAGAGCAAGAGACAGAACATGAGCGGGGGAGGGGCAGAGAAAGAGGGAGACAGAATCCAAAGCAGGCTCCAGGCTCTGGGCTCACAGCACAGAGCTTAACGCAGTGCTGGAACTCATAGAATCGCAAAATCATGACTTGAGCTGAAGTCGGAAGGTTAACCGACTGAGCCACCCAGGTGCCACTAGTAGCATTTTATTTTTAAATGTTCCCATTTTTAAAAAACAAACTCCTCTCTATAATCACTCAGTCTGAGCAGTTTTGTAATATTGGAGACCATTGCAGTGTAGTTGTGAGGAGTGCGATTGTTAAATAAAACTTTGTATCTTAGCTTCACTATTTATTACTTTTATGATCTTGGGCAAGCTCTTTAACTTCTCTATTGCACCATGTGTGAAATGGAAATACTAATAGGACTTAATGTAGGATTGTTTTAAGAGTTAAGAGTTTGATATGAAGTACATGATAGGTCCTCAATACATGTTAGTGCTTTTTTTTTCTTTCCAGTCTTATACTCAAGCATAAGATGGAACTTATTTCCCAAAGTAATTTTCCTTTAGGGAGAGAAGGGATGAGCAAGATTGGTTTTATTAAAAATTTAACGTCATAGCAGTTTAAAATTGGAAGAGACCAGAAACTCTTTAAGAGTAAAAAAAAATTGTATCTCATCTCTAAGGATGTATACCTTCTGATTTCTGAAACTCTTTTCAAGGGATGGTTATGTCCTCAAGTGCTTTTGTGTCACTTAAAAATTGGCAGTAATTGCACTTAGATTTGCACTGTTAATTATCTTTTGTTTGTTCTGAGTTTACCCTTAAAAACTAAAAAGAAACAATAAAAATCTTGGATATATTTTGATGGTTAATGAAGGGGAAATATCTTGCAGTGGACAACAGATGAAGACTTAACTGAAGCAGTTCATTCTTTGGGAGTAAATGATATTTTGGAGATAAAATTTTTTGAAAATCGGGCAAATGGCCAATCAAAGGGGTAAGAATTTTCATTTTTTTTCCTAATATGTTCATAACTAGAGATTGTAATTTTGGTAGTAACTATTCTTAATGTTAACCATATGCGTGCTTTATTATCCACATTGGTAGAAGGTTCTTGGGCAGAGATATGTACTTATTTTACTTACCTTGTGGTCTAGCTCACCAAAACTAGTGAATCTGGAAGTGTGAACACATTAGGTCTATTTAATTTTCCAGAGTTTTCTCTATGTGTGTTTGAGATGATTTTTGAAACGACAGTTTGAAGAAGCATTATTATCCTGTGATTAAGGGATGGGGAGAGATGGGCAACTAGAAAATAATGTAACATGAATGTTTTGCTTAATTTTTTTTAACTATTAAGTTATATGAATGAGATAGGATCATTATAGGAATATTATACAGATACCCAGAAGTAGGAAAATAAAAAGCCACAAGCTCACCATTCATAGATCATCACTCTTAACGTTTTAGTGAATATATTTTCAGGTTTTTTTCTTAGTGCTTATATCATATTTTTATGAAAAAACAAACAGGGTTACAGTTCACATGTTTTAGAACATGTTTGGTAAAATGAGTAAAATGTACTTATCCATAAATACACTTCCTCTCTAATGTCTTAATTCTTTCCATCATATCTTGTATGTTACAGTAATTATTTTACCTGGCCCAACCCATTATTATCTCTTACTTGAACTTTTGTAATAGCCTCCTACCTGATGTTATTGCTTTCACCTCAAATCCCCTGTGGCTTATGCTATTGCAAAATGTAAACCTAGGAAAAAAGCGCCATCAATATTTGTCTGTTCAGATCTTCTAATGGCTACCTAAGAATCTTAACTATGGCCCTATAAGGTACTATATGATCTGTTTCCTCACCACCTGTTTGACCTTATTCTTAACCACTGTTCACCTTTCTTATGCTGTTTTAGTAATATTTATCTCTGCTGTTCCTCAAAAACATTCCTACTTTGGATTTTTACGCTAGTTGTTTTTTATTCTTGGTTTGTTTTATTCCCCAAATAGCCACATAGATCTCTCCCTTTTTTTTAAAAAATATATTTAATTATTTTGAGACAGAGAGAGAATGGGGAGATGGGCAGAGAGAGATGGAGAGAGAATACAAAGCAGGCTGCACACTCAGTGCAGAGGCCAATGCGGGACTGAGTCTCAAGACCATGAGACCTGAACCGAAATCAGTCAGACGCTTAACCAGCTAAGCCACCCAGACGCCCCTCTTTTCATTTCATTAAGGACTCTGTTGAAAGAGTTCTTTCTCTTCCCTCATCACCATATTCAAAATATTAGCTTCTGCTCATATCACTGTAAGATAGGAGCAGATAAAATAAAAATTTTATCCCCAATTTATTTCCTTCATTTTTTGTTTATTATAGTGTATTTTACTTATTTGTATTCTCTCCAGTTAGATTGTAAGCACCACAAGAGGAAGGATTTTGTTTTGTATCTCTAGCCCTGAATTGTGCCTGGCATGTAGGAGTTGGTGCTCAGTAAAAATTACATGTTAAATTACATGTTACATTAATTACATGTTAAATTAATGAATTCATTAAATTGTTTATTAAGCATTGTAACCCAAGATAGAATTGAGTTACACAGCAGAATTTGTCAGTTGCCTAGAGTAAGGGATTTAGTTAAAGGACCATTTTGAATATTAGGGACAGAAGGATCCTAAGATCCTAAGAACACTTCTGAGAAAAACCTAGGATATCCTAGAACTGTGTGAAATTGTAGTCATTTTTTTTTCTATTTTAAATTTATTTTTCTTAATTGAGCTCTAATTCATGTACATAACATAAAATTTACCTTTTAAAAATATTCACTCTGATTTTTGGTACAGTTATCACTATCTCATTCCAGAACATTTCATCGCCTACAGAAGAAATCCCATACCCATTAACAATTTGTCTCTGAATTTGCTTATTCTGAATATTTCATATAAATTATATAATAATAAATTATATAATATTGGTCCTTTGTGACTGACTTCTTTCACTAGCATGTTTTCAGCATTCAGCCATGTTGTAGAATGTATCGGTACCTAATTCTTTTTATGGCTAAATACTGTCCCATTATATGGATACGTTACGTTTTTATTCTGTCCACCCTCTGATGGACATTGAGGTTGTTTCCACATTTGCTTTTGTGAATAATGCCCCTGTGAATATTCTTATACCAGTTTTATAAATACATGTATTCAATTCTGTTAGGTGTATATACACCCAGTAGTGGAATTATTGGATTATATGTTAACTCTATATTTAACCTTTGAAGGAATTGTCAGATTATTTGTCAAAGTTACCATACCATTTTACATTCCCATCAGTAGTGTATGAAATTTTCCATTTCTCTACATCCTCAACAACACTTTTTATCTTTTTTGATTATAGCTGTTCTAGTGGGTATAAAATGGCATCTCATTGTGGTTTTTGATTGATTTTTATTGATTTTGATAAATAACCCTGATGGTTAGTGATGTTGAGCATCTTTACACAGTGACATTATTCATTATAACCAAGAAATGGAAACAACCTGAATGTCCATCAGCTAAAGAATGGATTTTTTTAAAAAATGTGCTGTATCCATATTGTGAAGTATTATTCAGCCATAAAAAAGACATTAAGTAATGGTACATGCTACAGCATGCATAAATCTAAAAAACATTATGTTAAGTGAAAGAAGCTATTCATAAAGGGCCACATATTGTATAATTTCATGTATATGAAGTGTTCAAAATTGGCAAATTTATAGAGACCAAAAATGAATTAGTGCTTTCCTAAGGTTGAGGGATGAGAGAAAATGGAGTAACAGCTAATGAGAGTGGGGTTTCATTTTGAGATGATGAAAACACTCTAAAATTGATTGTGGTAATAGCTGTAAACCTCTGAATATAATAAAACCCACTGGATTGTGCACTTTAAATGAGTGAGATGTATGGTATGTTGTTATTTTGAAATAGTTAAAGATGAAAGTCTATACTT
Source organism: Proteles cristata cristata (assembly GCA_017311185.1). NCBI lineage: Eukaryota > Metazoa > Chordata > Mammalia > Carnivora > Hyaenidae > Proteles > Proteles cristata. The sequence goes on along the minus strand of JAESUZ010000972.1, from coordinate 532,165 downwards.
GTATAGTATTAATTTAAAAAATATTTTCATTTTTCTTAAAGGTGAATTCACATCATTTCCTTTTTAATAACAATAGCTTTGTTAATCCCTCCTCACTTTCTGTCCTCACCCCTTTAAACATCTTTTAGGTTTGCCCTTGTTGGTGTTGGATCCGAAGCATCCTCAAAAAAGTTAATGGATCTGTTGCCTAAAAGAGAACTTCATGGTCAGAATCCTGTTGTAACTCCATGCAATAAACAGTTCCTGAGTCAATTTGAAATGCAGTCCAGGAAAAGTAAGCAATCCCTCAGAGGCCTTTATTAAAAGATGTGCGTTTTAGCCACTGTTGCTAGCATTTGTTCGATGTTATATTAGAGAAGTCATTTTAATATTTAGTTCATTGGAGAATCTGTTTTAGAAAGTCCATCCCTTAAATTTGATTTGATTCTGGTTTATGGCTATGGTCCTGTGTACTGGAAACTTACTCCCATTTTTCTCTAGATGTCACAGACCCAATATTATACAACAGTGTGCAAGTTTTGTAGCCCTGCCATTCCTGTCCTGTCATTCCCATCCTAGAGAAAGGAGGAAACTACATTCTAATCCTTAGATTGAAGGAAAGTTATGTGGATAAGTGGGAGAGAAACCACTGATAACCAGAAAATACTCATTGATTTTCTGCTTGGCACCAAGACCTTTCACCACTTGGTAAAGTGAATGTAGAAAAGATTGGCCATCACACACTTATAAATGCTCTCACTTAAAGAGATAAGGTGGATAATCATGTAATTAACAAATTCAAGTGGCTGTTTTTCTTTTAATGTTTTAGCAGCTAAGACTTAACTGAAGAATATGATATGAAATTTGATATGAAATTTAAATAATCTGTGCTTACTGAAATTCAGATTTCTGTTGGAGAATTTCAGTTTTGGCTGCTGCTGAGTATTGGTATTTTGAAAGTAACCCATATTTACTCACTGGAAATACATTTAACTCTGGATATTTTGAGACTTCAAAAGAACTTAAATAGATGTGACTGTTTCCATCCAGTACTTCTCATGTAGTTTGGACAGGCCCAAGACCTCTGCAAGTTAGTATATAGCATACATGAACTTTGAAATAGAGTTATTTCTAATAACAGTGGTTACATTTCAGAGGATTATTTTAATAAATGCTATTTATGAGTATTTGGATATTTGCAGCTACACAATCAGGACAAATGTCTGGGGAAGGTAAAGCTGGTCCTCCAGGAGGCAGTTCACGTGCAGCATTTCCACAAGGTGGTAGAGGACGGGGCCGTTTTCCAGGGGCTGTTCCCGGTGGGGACAGATTTCCTGGACCAGCAGGACCAGGAGGGCCACCCCCACCTTTTCCAGGTAAAATTTTTCTTAAATTACCATGGATAAAATGTGTCTACCTTAATACCTCTTTTCCTTTTCTCTCTTTTTCAAGTAATGCATTATTAATGTGACTTACTCTCCTTGTTATGCTATTTTTGGAATCCAGGAAATTTGATCAAGCATCTTGTTAAAGGAACTCGGCCTTTGTTCCTGGAAACTAGGATTCCATGGCATATGGGGCACAGCATAGAGGAAATACCCATTTTTGGCCTAAAAGGTCTTTATTTTTCTCCAAACTTGCTTGACTTATATATAGAATATTTACATCCGTCTTAATTTTCTTACCTCTTAAAAAATCCTTTCAAGACCATTTTTCCTTGTTTCACTTTCTAGCTTGGCATCAGAGTAGAATATAAGGTGGGTGATTTCACTGTAAGAAGTGTGTGTACACTGAAAGATGGAAACTCTAAGCATTGTAATGTTTATTAATGTTTTTGTTTCAATTAATTTTTCTTAAGCATAAATTGAGCTAATTAAATTTGTAAAGATGTATTTCACTTTCATAGTTGTTAGTGTAGCATTTATCATATGGGTTTCATTTAAAGAGAATCTTGGTCTATGAGTTGTGTTTTAAAAGTATAATCTTGGCATTAAGGTTAAAAATACCTTATTGAAGTGTTTTTTTTCTCTCTCCTTCTCTCTCCTTTATTCTATAGCTGGACAGACTCCACCACGTCCACCCTTAGGTCCTCCAGGCCCACCTGGTCCACCAGGTCCTCCACCTCCTGGTCAGGTTCTGCCTCCTCCATTAGCTGGGCCTCCTAATCGAGGAGATCGCCCACCACCACCAGTTCTTTTTCCTGGACAACCTTTTGGGCAGCCTCCACTGGGTCCGCTTCCTCCTGGCCCTCCACCTCCAGTTCCAGGCTACGGCCCCCCTCCTGGTCCACCACCTCCACAACAGGGACCACCTCCACCTCCAGGCCCTTTTCCACCTCGCCCACCTGGCCCTCTTGGGCCACCCCTTACACTTGCTCCTCCTCCGCATCTTCCTGGACCACCTCCAGGTGCCCCACCACCAGCTCCACATGTGAACCCGGCTTTCTTTCCTCCACCAACTAACAGCGGCATGCCTACATCAGATAGCCGGGGTCCACCACCAACAGATCCATATGGCCGACCTCCACCATATGATAGGGGTGACTATGGGCCTCCTGGCAGGTAAGTTAGTATGTATCTATGACAGTAGATTTGGTGTATTATTTGATTGGTAAAAGATATTTACATTCCATTGCTGAGTTTGTTTTTGTTTTTAATTAATGATACTGCTCAGAGCACTAAAGTTTCTTCTTTGTTTTAGGAATTTGATCAATTTGTTAGATAGGTACTATTGATTGTCTCGTTGCTCACGAGAAGTGTGGACTATCACATTACTAACTTTTAATTAAAATGGGAACATTAAACAATTTATAAGTATATTTGGGTAGACAAAGACTTATAAAACACAGTTGTGGAAATTAAAATAATTAATGATGATCCTTGAAGAAGAGCTGGGTGAAAACCATTATTTTTTTTTTTTTTTTGAAACCATTATTGAAGTAAGTGATCTCTTAACCCACTTCCAAGGTAATTTAAAAATATAATTTGGAGGGGCGCCTGGGTGGCTTAGTCGGTTGAGCGTCCGACTTCGCTTGGGTCATGATCTCGCGGTTCGTGGGTTCGAGCCCCGCGTCGGGCTCTGTGCTGACTGCCAGCTCAGAGCCTGGAGCCTGTTTCGGTCTGTCACTCCCTCTCTCTCTGACCCTCCCCTGCTCACACTGTCTCTCTCTCTCTCTCTCCTAGAAATAAATAAAACATTTAAAAATATATATATATATAATTTGGAGAGCTATGTTTATAATCTCTTAAGAACCCTTTGAATTTGCCCTTTTAATTATTTCTGAGTTTGTCATTTGATTTTTTATTTTTTAACTTACTGTTAAACTACTTTGTGCTTTATTTTCTCTGATGATGTCTTGAAGGAATGGATTTGAGAATCTGCCTGATTCCTTGCAGTTATACAGGCACATGGCAATAAATTTGATGTTGTAAACAAAGCACACTGACCATTATCTGTTCATAGAGGTTGCATCTTTATGACTGCCAAAAAATCATTAAACAGTCTGTTTGTTTTTTTTTTTTAGAAAACATCTACTGAGCCAGTATAATTGCTTCTGTTCACTTTAAGTCTAGTGAATTAAGTATTCACCTTTAGAATGTAGGAGTGGGTTAGGTGACTTGGTTTTACTGTTTAAAATTTGAGTTTCAAATACTTTTCCTAACATAATAGAATTTTTGTAGTATTAGATTTTCAAGAATTGGGAATGGTTATATATGACTAATTTTTTATTGAAAATCAGAGAAAACTCTTCTTTCATGGGATTTTTTTAAAGAGGGATAGAATGGGGACAAGTCACAGTATTTAGTTGAAATTATACATGGATTTTGAACAACTTGTAATGTGGTCAGGATGTCTATAAAGTTTTGGGAATGAGAGTAATACCTTAAAAGCATGCAAAAAGTTAATTAACAATTTTATCATTTCATTGGAATGAACTGCTACTACTTTCCTCAATTCAGTGTCCTACCTTGTCACTAATAACTAAGATGGAAAAATGCTTACCTTTTCCTGTATTGTACATGTACAGTTTTTTTTTTCATTGAAGTATAGTTGACATGTAATGCACATGTACAATTTTTAAAGTCCAGCATCTTTAGAAACTTTTGGCATTGAATTCATTTTTTTCCCAACAAATGTTTACACTTACTATCTTTTATTTGCCAGATACTCTTCTGGGGATTCAGTGGCAAACAAGATGGTCTAAGATCTTGTCCCTCCCTGAAGTTCTATTAATTAATCAGACATTTGTTATCCTTCTATTGTGAGTTGGACCCTGTGCCTAGAGGATCCAGACATAAATGTAACCAAATTCCTTGATTGTGTAGGGCTGTAGCTTTTGCTGCCAACATTTTAATATATGTATAAATAAATAAAAGAGCTAATAATATGTAACTACTTTCTGTTATATAATATTCAGGGCAGTTTATTATATGTTTTTGTATGGCTGAAAAATATTGAAGATATGCAAATACGTTATCTCTGAGCTCCAGAAAGACAAGGTTTCCAAGCTGCTACTTTATTTCAGCTGAAAGATAGTGTTGTAATAGAATATTGCTTAGACTTGCTCTCTTTGTAGGGTAAATAGCATACTTCCATCTGACAAAGTAACTACTAGCTCTAAGGCACTTGTAACAAGCAAGTAGTATGAATTGTTTTAGACTGTTATGACTAACTTAAAAATTTGTTGAGTGCAATATAAGGTTCGTTTTTATTTTAAAGGGAAATGGATACTGCGAGAACGCCATTGAGTGAAGCTGAGTTTGAAGAAATCATGAATAGAAACAGGGCAATCTCAAGCAGTGCTATTTCAAGAGCTGTGTCTGATGCCAGTGCTGGTTTGTATATTTCTTCCTATATAAATATTTCTTATTTATGTTACCAGGAATGACCTAAAAAAAAAACCTATGTGCAGCCTTGGAGATCGGTCATTTACATTTAGTACTTATGTTCATATTTCCAAATTATTACCTGTGTTTATTTAAAAGACACTGAGGGAAGTAATATGTCACAGTGTAGTGAAGAGACCAATGATTTTAAATTCTTATGTGTAGATTTAAATTTTAGTCTTAACATGTAATGGGTTGGGGACCTTAAGGCAACTGATTCTCATATTCACAGATTAATAACCTGTGCTTTGCATGTCTATAATAATAATAAATTGTATTAGTTTCATGTACATAAAAGCTTTTTACAAATGGTGAAGCCCTAAAAAAAAAAAACCAAGACATCTTCTATAGTTAACGTTAGTGTTCTTTTGTAAAATGCTTTCTCACTCTTATCCCAAGTGGTTCGGTGGTATTTTGTAAACAAAATTTGATTTCAACCCCTCTCCTTTCCCTGATAGGTGATTATGGGAGTGCTATTGAAACATTGGTAACTGCAATTTCTTTAATTAAACAATCCAAAGTATCTGCTGATGATCGTTGCAAAGTTCTTATTAGCTCTTTGCAAGATTGCCTTCATGGAATTGAATCCAAGTCTTATGGGTCTGGATCAAGGTAAAACTTTCCTGTCTCATGTCTATTTAAAACTATTACTTTACAAATAGAAAAAATGTTGTGTTTGGAACTTTAAAATAGGACTTTGATTTTACTTACTGCTGTTTATACTGCAGCTAGAGTTAGATATTTTTGTTCTTGTTTTTAACATTGAATCAAATGTCAGATATTTGGTTGCTTTTAAAACCCTTCAAAAGGGGCTCCTGGGTGGCTCAGTTAGTTATGTGTCTGACTTCACCTCAGGTCATGATCTCACAGTTCATGGGTCAAGCCCCAGTTTGGGTTCTGTGCTGACAGCTTGGAGCCTGGAGACTGTTTCAGATTCTGTGTCTCCCTCTCTTTCTCTGCCCCTCCCCAGCTTGTGTTCTGTCTCTCTCTCAAAAAGAAATAAACATTAAAAAAACAAACCAAAAAAACCCCAAACTCTTCAAGAGTTTCTGGTTACTCTTAGAATAAGACTGAACATTCAGGAACTGTGTGATACCTGCCTTCTCTTTAGCTTCATTGTGTATTTCCTTCTTGCTCACCATTCTCTAGTCACAATGGTCTCCCTTCTCTTTTCTTTGATAAGTTAGCACTTAACCACCTCACTGTACTTATACCTTCTTTTTTTCAAATTCATTTATTTATTTATTCATTTATTTAGAGAATGTGCATGAGTGGGGGAGGGCCAGAGAGGGAGAGAGAATCCCAAGCAGCCCCTGCACTGCCAGTGCAGAGTCAGGTGTAGGGTTCAAACCCTCAAATGGTGAGATAATGACTTGAGCCAAAATCAAGAGTCAGACGCTTAACCCACTGAGCCACCCAAGCAGCCCATACATACTGTTTTAATACTTGATATTCCTTCCGCTGGGAGCCCTTTTTCCTGGCTCTTCACAAAGCTGGTTTCTTATCCTTCATGTCTCAAGTCCATCTTACTTCCAGGAGAGGTCATCTCCCAGTCATTCTGTCGTGTTGTTCTTTTTGTTTCTTTTATGGTATTTACTATAATCTATTTTTTATATTGCACATTTCTCTCCTCTAGAAAAGGGAAAAAGGCCATACCTGTCTTGTTCACTATGAGATTTCTAATGACTAAACAGTGTTTGGTACAGGATAGGTGCTAAATAAGTATTTCTTGAACAAAGAAGTTAATGAATGAATTATCTGTTCTTATTTTCTGATTAGGTAATTCCTTTTTTTAGCAGTACAGCTAACCTTGAAATTTTGCATATATTTGAAAGATCTTTAATCTTTATGTAATATTCATAGGTCTGTCTTTAGCGTACTCTGATGTTAGAGTCTTCATTAAGATAACAGAAAGGAGCTTACCTTGGTCATGGTTCCCAGCTTCCTAATTACTACCTTCAGGACCCAGTTAAGGATCTTTGTATCTGAACAGATGTGTCATAGCTGAGGACCATACCTTACCTAGTCTTCTTTTTAACTTTTTAAGTCCAGTGTAAGAATTGCTTTCTTGATCAAAGAGCTAAGTCTAGCTGTCTGGTATAAAATACAAAATAGATGTTTCAACTTACAGGCAGTTATTATTTCCTTATTAGGAATTTCAGAATGTAGCAGAATTTTTAGGAATATTTTAGGAAACATTTTGAAAAAAATGAAAAAGGAAAAAAGAAAACTTTTTTGAAAAAAAACTTTTTGGTTAAATTTCCTGTTTCTTGTTTTGTTTTTGAAGGCAGCTTATAAAACATTTCTTTTTATTGAATAACAATGTGAATTATATCCCAGTCTTTTCTACTGGTCATAAATATTAAGTTTTGAATTCTGTTTCCCACCGTGCCCCCCCAGCCACCTCCACCCCTGAAGCAGACATATATGTTATTAGAAAGTTTCTGGGATGCCTGAGTGGTTAAGTCAGTGAAGTGTTTGACTCTTGATTTCAGCGCAGGTCATTATCTCACAGTTTGTGAGTTCAGGCTCCACATTGGGCTCTGTGCTGACAGTGTGGTGCCTGCTTGGGATTCTCTTTCCCTCTCTCTGGCCCTCCTCACTTGCACTTTATCTGTCTCTCTTAAAATACATAAATAATTTACAACATTAAATAAAAATTTTCTTAGTGGAGTAGCTCTCATGGTGAATCAAATCAGATTTTAGTTAGTTATAAATGTAAAATCAATACTTATGTAATAGGTTTAGGTAACCTATTAGTGGGGTGGTAATTTTATATATTTAAATCTCACTGTGTTGAATAATTTCATGAATTTTATGCCTAAAAAACTCTTCTATACAGTCTTTGGTTTGAAACAAGTTGTCCTTTGAAATTTTTTTCTCCTTTACCTTTCTGTTGTTCCTTCAATAAATACATGTCTGGTGCAGGCAATTAGATGTAATAGGTGGTAAGATGTGTTGTCCTGGTGTGTCTGGATCCCAATTTGGGGGTGATTAGTTTTACAAATGAAATTTCTGTTTTTGTGGGGAGGGGGGTGTTGGTGTTTGGGAGAGGGAGAGAGAATCTTAACGTAGGCTTCATGCTTGGCAAAGAGGCTGACATGGGGCTAGATCCCACTACCATGAGATCATGACCTAAGCCAAAATCAAGAGTCTGTTGGTTAGCCAACTGAGCCATCCAGGTGCTCCAAAAATGGGATTTGTAATTCATGCTTATAGGTGAGTCAACAAGTTATTATTGGATGTTTGGGATATCCGAAGTCTAAACTGGATTTATAAGGAATTTTATTGCTTTAGGTGCTAAACACTGCTATCCACTTACAGAGAGCATTAATCCAGTAATTTCTTTTAGAAGACGTGAACGATCAAGAGAGAGGGACCATAGTAGATCACGAGAAAAGAGTCGGCGTCATAAATCCCGTAGTAGAGATCGTCATGATGATTATTATAGAGAGAGAAGCAGAGAACGAGAGAGACACCGGGACCGGGACCGGGACCGGGACCGAGAACGTGACCGAGAGCGCGAGTATCGTCATCGTTAGAAGGTGGGTATTCCTTGTTCCTGTTATATGTAGCATATGTGTTATTAACAGTAATTATAACTCCAAGGCTATTGTTTATCCAGTATATACCTACATTTTAAATGGTCCAACTACTTGTTCTGAATTTAATCTTCTGGAAACATCTGAGAGAAATGACAGGTAAGTAATGACAAGTTAAAAAAAATTTGACCTTTTATCCTTAAATATTGCTGAGTGAAAACTTTTAGATTGTTAATGGTCTTAAGAAAGCAAGAAAATAATCAAGAGGACTCATGTCTACTTCTAAAATCTAAAAATGGGAATTATAATTACGTAGTTTGCATGTAGTTTGAAATACAAAGTATAGGGAGTTAATTCATAAATATATATATATATGTAATCGTGCTTGGGCTTTTAGATTGAAAGTTTCTCTCCTTGAACTAACTCTGTTCCTAAAACTTTTAAAGAAAAGTTAACACTATAATAGTTTATAATACAGGAGGATGGTTTCTTAGTATTGAAAGAGCTTTTGTACTTAAAAAAGTATTCTTTAGAAAAGACATTTTTCCTGGCATATGGTTTTGTTTCAAAATAAAAGAAACCATATCCTTTAATTTGCAAAGAAGATATGAAACTTAATTAAAATGGGTTCAGGGTATTTCATATCTAAGAATTTTAAGTTGTATCGAATCATGAATTCTAGGTTAGAATAACCTTGAAATAATTTTCTTTGATGTTTCATTCATAAATCATAATCATTGTGTCTTTTTTTCTGTATTTTAAAACTATTTCTTGTGTACATTTTTCATAAAGCGGGAAGTTGTCTGTTTATACTTCATTTTCACGTGTAATTTTATTTTTATATTTGTGAACAGCATTTATTCATGTGAAAAGTAGGGGGAAGGCACTATAAGGTTTGTGCATGTGACACAGAGTTTATTCTGTAAACAAAAAATTTTACTTTATATGTTGGTGGCATATCCAAATTAAATTAGGCAAAAACAAACCCCTTATAGGTAACTACACTTGACACAATTATTTTCCATAATCATGGGAAACACTGAAAATTTAGTCATGGCTATTGTTAGTATTTAAATTGTAATGAGCAGAATCAAAGACTAAAAGTGTATGTAATTCTGTGACAGAATAGCATTTTCTTTCATTATAATATATTTTAGCAACGAGATCCTTTTTAAATAATACTATTTATAAAATAACATGTAAGTCTTATTTTTATGGTATGTAAGCTATTATATTATTTACAGAATAAGGGCTTTTTGAAGTGAAAAGACCAGTTTAAATACTTTTCTAGCATTTTGAATATACATCTTGAATATTTATCAAAACTTTAATTTTAAAATAGTTTTCCACGTATTGTATTACGGAACTTACTAAAATCTCAAAACATTGCTTTAAATATGAGGCGCAAAGCATTTTTCACTTTTAAAACTGAGCTTATTGAAATTAATACTGCTTTTGGATGTGAGTAAGGATTAAGTGTTGTGTCGTGTAAAGCTAAACACTAAATTTTAAAGATGTAGTTTTTTTCCCCTTGTCTGGAGTGGATCTTAATCCCATCTTCTGAAAAAATTCTTTAGAGTCCATATGTTGCTTAAGGTGAATTATGGCCAATTTATTACTTGAAATGCTTACTTGTATCAGCCATTTCATTTATATATAGTAAGATAGAATTTCTATAAATAAGTTATGTTTTTAATTAGACTTTGTCAGTTATCAACCAGCTTCTAATTCCTGAAGGCATGATAAGCAAAACTTGCATACATCTTTAGTCCTCTCCGAGACTGGATGTGCCCATCAAGGGGCTTCTGAACCAGATTAGACTCAAAGTTAATTGATTTCTTCCTGGTTTTAGCTAAACTAGCATAGTCAGCCAAGCAAACTCCTTGAAAAGTCCATTGTTAATTTTAAATACCTTGAATTAACTAACATACATTCTAGTAATGGGCATACCTAACTATATCATGACTTGAGTTTCATTACATTCAGACATTAACTATGAATTCCTAACTTGCAAACTATTGTTGACATTTTTTCTTAATCACTGATGTGTACCATACCAGAATTCCCATGTTTTGTTTGTACATTAATCAGAATTGAGTTGTAATATTGTTATGTGCCTTCATCCAAGCAAAATTTTACATAAGCATTTCTAGAACAAAAAATCTGTTATCCTGGAATAATGTACCTTTGCTATACCAAACAGTATTTATTGCAATGTAGTTGTGAATCACAGGAGTGGGGGCCAGGATTAAATATATTCAAGTGAAAAACTTTTAAACAAATAAAAAACCTATCTGCACATCTAATTATTATAATAGGGTCTGTTGACCTTTTTAGAAGTTTTAAAATATGAGTCCTTTTGAGCTTTCATGTAAATCTTAAATGGACTAAGTGAAATACAAGTAACTTGGAAACTAACGTGAATGTCAGTAAGCGTGTTTATAAATAAAGCAATAATGTAATTTATTATCAAAGTGATGAATGGCTAAAAGGGCAAGTTCTTAATTTAACTGGAAACTTAATGATGTTGGCAAGCTGTTATTGTCTGTCCCATCTTAATTTTTTTGTGTTTGAATTGTTGGTAATGTTAATTGCATTCTCTCATTTAAAATATGTATTAATTAATTTTCTAAAAGCTTTCAGTAAGTTCAAGTAGGTGATATTTTAATGGGAATATCAGTATTGTAAATTTTCAGCCTGTAAATACATTGTATTTCATATTCTGTAATTTCTGCCTCTATTCTCAGACCACTCTGAGCAAAACAAAAGTAGTTCAGTGTTTTAAGATTGTACAGTTTTTATTAACATAATTTTATTTTCACAGTTGAGTTACTTTAGATTACATTCCTCTTACTTGTTTGGAAAAATGCTACACAGCAAATTTTTGGTAATGATTCAGTTTTTCTTTGTGTACAAAGAGTGATGAATCCAGATTATTTTTTAAAATATATTTTCAAATCAATATCCATTTCTTTGATAAAATTTTAATCATTTTGTATGAGATCTGGATTAAATAACTACATTTGTTATAAGATTTCTTTTCCCATAGACATTATGATTTTAGGTTGTGTTGTTCTTGCACAAGATTTAAGGTGCTTTGCAGTCTTTAGTTGATAGTTGCTCATTAATTTGGAAAAAACCAAAGCCAAAATGAATAAAAAGCCAAAGAATAAAAAGTTTTTTCTTAGGTGCTAAGGTGTTTTAGGTCTTTAAGATGTAGTGTTACTTTGAGGCTTATGTGAAAATTAAATTCTCTTTAATTATCTAATGAATTACACTGGTGTTAATGATATTTAAAAATTATTTCTGCAACTCTTAGGTCATCTGAGATCTGCCTCATATTATCCAGCCTGTGTTTGTGTTTTCCCATATATCCTAACTGCTCTGCCTCATCTGGATATGCTAGCTCTCTCCTCTTCTTTTGCTCAAAGTTTCCTTGCTTTTAGTATTTGCAGTATCTGACTATATGACTGTCTTAATTGAAGTGACAGAGGGTAGGAAGTAATCCCTTGAATGGATGTGTAGTGTGATTTTTGCTCATTGTGGTTTAAGAATATGTTTTGTTTACAAATGATTAATGTTCCCTGTTAAAAGAAAATTCAGAGCCAATGTGGGTCACCTTGCTCTCACCTTCATCTCAGTGTGAAATATACTACCATTGTTTTAGTTTGTAAATCAGATCATTTTGAATAAGTAATGTTTTGAATGAATATTTATTTAGTTAGCGTTGTTCAAAGAAAATCTAATAACCAAAAAGGGGGAAGTGTGCCATATGTGGTATCCAAATTTACTAATTTGCCTTCTGTGATAGCGTGTTTTAATCCTCAGAAAATTCTAAATCATATAAACAGCTTATTTTGAAAAAATATGTTTGTGAAATTTAGGGGGCAAAGAGTTTTCTTTGACTATGACGAAGTTTATTTTTATAGTGAACTGCCTAGAGCAACAATCCTGTGTATGTTTTATAGTGTAATGAAAACTTTAGTTAAAATGAGGTAAGTACTATGTCCACAGGTAGAAAGAAGGAAATATCAAATGTTGTGATAGTAAGGGAATTTCTGTAAATATCTCCAATAAACAGAATTTTATGTAGTACGTTTTAGTCAGCACAAGAATTTTGATTTATAAGAGTTAACTTATATTCAGATACTTCCTGTTTCTTTTGCCCACTCCTTCCCTATTGGTTGCCTTAGGGAGACATTTTCGGAAGAGAAAAGTGAATTTTATTTCACTGAGTTAATAGAAGCACATCTCTAAAATTGTAGTAGAATTCTTTTAATTCAGTATTAATTCAATTAATTCTTTTAATTCAATATTAATGTGAAAATCTATAAAAGAGCCATGTTAAATATGTGTTTGAATCTTTCTAGAAAAGTGAATTTGCCATGAATTTAGGAACACTGATGCTAACAAATTTTCTTAGACAAATTTCTAACAAATGCTCATAATTTGAGTTATTAGTATTGGCTTGATCTTACATTTTCTCATAATACAGGTGCTTCTCTGAATTGAGATTTTACTTAGCGGTTACTTTAAATACTTCGTTTAAGAGCTGTAGATTCCATTTGTCTTCTTAATTTCCTATCAACTGTTTAACATAGATCTTCCTTTTATAACTGATAGCTAAAACTAGTAATTGTGTGGCTTTGATATTAACATATCTGACTAAATGGTTTTCTGAAAACATGAGCATTGAATGTATTTGTCACTTTTAAGCTTCTTTTTTGATATCTTTGTTTATGTAGGTGTCCTAGAAATTTGAGAGTATAATATGGGATTGGATTATTGGAAATGGGTTGTATTGCCTTCAAATTTGCTTCCGTTTGAGATTGTAAAATTTGTATTTCCAAATGAATAAATGTAAAGTGTTTAGAAATAGAAATAAAAACTGTCAGACTATCCCCCCAGATTTTATGTCTGTATGGTGAAAATGAGAGGCTTATTAATAGTAAAGGTCTACCTATGAAGTATAATTAAGCAAAAGATGAGTGCATTTGTCCTGCATAAAGGTGTGGGTTATGATTTCACGAACAGGATTCTTTACATAAAATGTAGTAAAATTCTCCTTTGGAGTGATGAATAAGATAAAGTTGCAGTGTATGCCATATGTTTTTTTTGGAAGGATTGGATATTTTTGTTTTGCGCACTGTGACTTTAAATAATTTTCCCCTCTTAATGACCAGATCTCTCTTTCTCTCTCTCACATCACAACAAAAAGATTAGGGAGATAACATACTTTTGTAGTAAGATTTATGAATTTCCCAGTAGTGCATTTTTTCAGGTTAGAACATACTTCTTATCTTTATGCATGGCAGGGAATAAAAATAAAACATGAAAGCTCCCTTTCTAGATTTTTCTTTTCATGAAATAATTCTACTTAAAGCCTCATCAACATATAATAAAGGTGCAATAAAAGGTAACATTAGCAATGGCTTTAGTATCTCATTGAAAAATATGGGCAAAAGAAATTAAAGAAAAAGTCCAGGATTGTAACATCTGGTTGTTGTTTTTTTCTTTTACAGTTGTAAAATTTAGGTTTTCACTGCTAGGCACTGTGAATGCATATGTATGTTGATGCTCTTAAGATGCTTATAACCTAGTTGGGGAGGAAAGGACATAAAATATAACATTTATAGTTGTGACAATATTAATTACTCTTAATTATAGAGCAGAAAGTATTTTCCAATACTTCTATGGCAAGAATATCACTAAATATTATGCCCTTTTACCTCTCACTACATCATCTTATTGAAATGCTCTCTTGGAATTTATATTTTAAATATCCAGTATTTCAGTGATCACTTATATGCAAGTTAATTGAATGCTTCTTTTGTGAACCTCTACCTGAAGTTTGCATATTTATGTATTCTTGAAATTTTAATTTATCAAATTTATTGGTTTTTTTTCTTTATGTGAGTTTCCTATGAAATTTATCATTGTAGATTCTTATTTAGTTTGTTTTGGGTTAGATTATCTATTACATTAGGTATTTCAATATAGGTGGCATAGAGTGAAAGTAAAGTTAATGTTTTAAATTTGTATCATGTCTAAAGATTTGTACGTGGATGTCATATTTATTTAAATGTGCATACTGAGCTTTTTATTTATAAATTTTGTAACATGGAACAGTTTGATTTATAACATTTGCAGAAGTTCCTGTATACTGTCAAATAAATACAACTAATTTGTAAAATACTGCATTTTATATTCAGTTCATATTTAATTGTTAATGAGTTATATAGAATTGATATGTGGGTGAATGAAAAATATTTACATTAAAATCATTCGAGCATTTCCATTTATTTTGTAGTATACATACTTTAGAAAATGACTTCTAAATGTTTCCATCATCACAGAAACAGCAGCTGCTATATTTTCATTTCTATTTTCAGTCATTAAATTGATAAGGCAGGAATAACTAAGAAGAATGAAATGAGAATGTCTCAGTTTTAATCATCACATAAATTTGGGAGCATTTCTCCACCACAAAGGCAGCTACTGTTTCAGTTAACTTTTATTGTGTTAGAATACGTAACAGTGAAGTAGATGCACGACTTGTGTATGTATAGTTAAGCCAGCGTTTTTCTGTGTATTATGGGGAATAGCAAAATCTACATCACAAATTTTGACACATTACAGCTGAAGGAAGAGGAACACCTTCCAAGACAAAACAGTCTTCATGGGGGAAAAATGACGCTTGTCCAGCAGTTTGCTTCTTGTGATTGAACTGAACCTGTAAGGATTCATGGATAAAATGAACAGGAATAGATCTGAATAAAGCAAATCTGCATAAATGGTAACCAGTAGCTCTACTTTTATTTTTTATGTTGCTTAACTGTTTTATTTGAAGGAAACCTGTGTGATTAAAAAAAAAAGTTATAGCTTTTGCAACTTTATTACTGGTTATATACATTTGGCCATTATAATGTGCAAGCAATTGGAAAAAACGTCAAGTAAATGCTTGTTTTTATAGTAGTTTGTTCTTGTTAAAAATGTTCATATGATAATGTCTGTAAACAGCACCACTTTGATTACTATAGATGTAGTGTTGTAATAAACTGTTCAATGGGGCTGATGTGTAAAGCTGTTCAAGTTATTTGATGTTTACACCTCAGGGAAAGTCTTGTGTTCAGCAATATCTAAAGATAATGTTACTATGACATTTATACTGTCCTTTAAAAAAGCATTGCAATAGCGTTTTTGGATATGCACCAATCTAATTTTGCGTTCAGTGAATTAAACATACTAATTAAGTGTCTTCTTGCCCTTGATTTTGATATTAGAGTAGGTGATTAAATGGATATTTAATATTTCTATATTCTGCTTTTCTAGCTGTTTTTACCTAGTTAGCTTGTGATTTTGCTGAATGGTATGTAAACTTGTAAAATTTCACAGACATAGCAATCCAGTCAATGTGTTAGGGGTCAAAAAAATTTTTGTGGTTTTAACATTTTAGTAAAAACCCATACGTTATTTGCTACAGTAATGCAGCTTAATTACAACACAGATGTACCGAAACGCTTAATTGTAAACTGCTAGCATTGAAGAAATATTTTGACAATTCTAATTTGATGCGGCAGTTATTTGCTGTTTTATATTAATAGTGCTTATGGTTTATTTTTGAAGCCATGAGCAGTGTAAATACAGCCATGCAGAAGACAAATGTGAGTAAGGAGAGCATTTAGTTTTATTTTCTGGTTACTATAGATTTTGGAAGGGCGTGATGCTTACTTATGTCAAGTTGTATTCTCCTGTATGTGTAATGGGTGATTATAGGTGTACACTGTCACCACAGTTTAAGGAATCTTGTGTGTATTCATGCAACCTTTTGATTCATGCTAGAGTTACTTAATCAAAGATTTTTTTCAGGTCTGCCTTGCATATAGGCCCACATTAAAAGCACTTGGCTAGCATGTGTTCTTAATTGCAAAATTAGCATAGGCAGTGTCAACTTGATAGACACTTTTTTAGGAAGGTCATTCCGAATCACTACTTCAGAAATTTGAGTTGAAATCCTAGGCAAGTTAATTTGTTTTTAATGTTTTTAAGATCTGATTATCTGAGAGATCTGGTAATATACATTGGTTATTTTAAAGGATAGCCAAATTTCAGGACAATGATTAAAGTATTGAGGTACCCTAGATATTATGTCATGTGCAACTTGTAGAAGCCCTATGGAGATTTGCACTGCAGTTCTTCACGTTCATTTTTTCTATCACACTAGTTCTTACAAAATTATCCATATTATTGCTAGTTTTATTTTAAAACATTTTGTAATTAGAGTATCTGTGCATGGGATCACTGGCATTCATTGAAACTGTTTGCTTTCAGATTTTTGAAGTGTTCTATCTTGTTGAAAATGCAGTTGCCTTTTTAACATTTGAGAGTTGTATCAAAATCAGTTTCCTTGTTTTGTGCATAGGTGTTGTTTTGTCATTCCTTAGCTTTATTATATTTTAATTACAATGCTCTAATGTGAAGAAATGTGGACATGCGTATATTACAAGGGAAATTAGTTAATAGTAAGCTTAAAAGGTAAGTAAATGTCCATGAGAATAAGATACAGTTTTAAAATGGAATTATAAAAATCTAACCGCTTGAACTTGAGGTGAAACTGGAAATTTTGTACTAATTAAATCCTTCATTTACCTTTTCATTTTTTATCAGTGGAACCCTTTAATTGCTTATTCTGTTTCACTCTTCTCCCTATGTGACTGATCTCATTACGTGACTTTTGTTGCAGACAATGTGAGTGTACTAGAATTGTTTGCTGCTAGCCCATTATTTTTAAGCGGTGTCAGAAGGAAACAACTTTGGTTTGGCCCATTAATTTTTAGAATTTTCCTACCTGATAACACATGAATGTATAGCAGTGAAGGTGAAAATTGCAAGCCTTGTTTTATTTGTCATATCCCTTTTGTTGTTTACGGGCTAATGTTACTCAAAAACTCTTTCTTTTTTTTTTTTAAACATGTAAAAACAATCCAAAGAGATAAATCATTACGTACATCACCAAAAAGAAAAAAAAAAAGAAAGAGAGTTTCAGAGACCTTTTCATTTCTTAATAATAATCGTAGTGAATATGAAAACAAACTTGAGTTTAACTTTGAACCATAGGCATTTATTAGTGCTATGCAGTGACATTCCTTTCAGCCAGTAAAGTTATGAATGACCTAATGCAGCACCTCACTGGTATTGCGTCTGAAGCAACACTTCCAATTGAATGTGCTGCTTTTAGTTAAAGGACATACATTTTGGAAATGACATTCCGTTGTAAATTTGGAAGTGTTTATATTTTATCAGTTTTCATCAACAAGATTTGGAGTAAGTTGCAGTGGCTGTTGATCATAGTTTAGCCCACTTAATGGCCCCTTTATGTAGAATATTCTTAAGCAGTTAACTACAATTTGAAGTTCACAGATAACTTATGGATTGTAGCTTAAGGTATTATTTTCATTTAATTCTCCTGTGGAGAATATTGCTTTGTTTTTTACTAGTTTAAGGTCAGTTCTTAAAACAAACACGGGATTTTAATGAATGTTGTATAACATTTTATAGTGGAAAGGGAAAATTGTTGGAAGGGTAAAGACTTCTCTTTCCCTCATGTATTTAAATGTGCCAATAACCTAAATACATACTGTTTTATACAATGAAATGCTACTTAATACAAAACTTTCTGTTGGAGTGCTCTCAACATTTTGGTTTTCATACCTAAATGATCATTGCATTTTCTGTATTTTATAAGATGGCTCCAATTTTGTGTTTTAAGCTTCAGCCTGTTACTTTAAGAGGAAGTTTATGTTTTGATTCTTTACTGAGAATACAGTATTGAGAGTCTTACTGTTTTACAGATAACTGCCTTTCAAATTTTATTCATTAAGTTCATTTGCATCCCATAGCTGTCTGTAAATGTTTCCTGCAGTTGTATGTACTCAAATGCACGCTTATCCATTGTACATATTAGACATTTTTTTGTGCTAAAATATATTAAGTGGGATTTTTGTAGCAAAGCATTCTATTTTTCTGTTCTTACTCTGTGTGTGTGTTGTTTTTTTTTTTACATTAACCTTCAGTTTAAACACTGGAGTATTTATTTCATTTTTTAGCAACTTGACTCTTAGAAGCCTTAGACTAATTTTATAGTAAATACTCAACCAAAAATTATAAATTTAAGATGTGGCCTTACATATAGCATTCCTTGTGTTTGTAATGTGAGATTTTTGATTGGAGAAATCAAAAGATTCTGGATTAAAGTTTCATTGTAAGTTGAAATAGAAAATGTGTTAAAATGTCTAGGCTTCTGGGAGGAAGTTCTTTCACTCTTCTTTCTTGGCATTAGAAAGAAGCATTATGGATTTTTATGAATATTCAAGCAGTTGTATCCAGTTTAGATTGATTTAGGTTTGTCTTAACCGATGTTTCTTTAAAATTTCAGGTTGTTGGCATTCACCCTGAGTATGCAGCTATTGTGGTTTTTCTATGGGACATATAAACACTTGGTTAGGTGTAGACAGACTTTAATGTTTTAAAGACTTCCTGCTATTTTAACATATTGTAATAGGAGTCTTTTAAAATATTAGGTAGTATTTAATTGAAGTCACACAAATCTTGAAATGGTATTAGCAGATAGTAAATAATACAGAAAGTTTTCCATGTGGGAGCATCCTAAAACTCTGCCATGGGTGTAAATGTTTTGCATTAATTTCATAATTGGACAGACCCTGCATTTAGTAAAAACATTTCATTTTGAAGATGTGGTTTTTTTGGTCACTGTTACTGCCTAACACTTCTCAGCATTCTGTAAGTTAAATTATTTTAAAATACAATGGTGAATTCATGTTTATTTTTTTACTTTGAAAATTGTAGTACTCAGGTGGTATTTAAGGGGAAAGGATCCTTGGGGTAAATCATAATGTATTCTAAGGAATGCATCTATAACATTGATGACTTTAGCCTTAAAAAAGGTCTATTCTTACTCTTCCTCCTCTTCATCCCATGGTATATTAGCAAAGTAGTTTACAGCCTTGTACAGCCTTATAGATTTGTTTTACAATTTTTAATGGAAAGCCCTGAACAAAAAAATTGTATCATATTACCAGTATCCATGAATTAACTGAAATCACAGTTTGTAAATAATTTGTCTAATACCAGAAGGCCAAAGAAAGTCTTAAAATTTTGGCTATTGACTCTGGTGACTTCACAATAAGATTTCTGTGCAAAAGGTAAGATGATATTTGATCCAATAGACCTCTTTTTGGTGTCCATGAGAACTAGACTTCCATATTAGCTTCTATTAAAAAGCTCATTCCATTTTATTAAAATGTTTGTAATTACAATTTTGTGTTTAATGTTTATTTTCTGTCTTTTCTTTCTTTAGCATTTAGGTGACTGTTCAGCAGTTTGCTATATGGCCATTGTTGGCCTTAAACTGCACTAGTAACAAGCATGGTATTTATCTTGTATTGAAAATAAAACAGTTTTGATAATACTTTACAGTTTGTCTTTTTGTTTGATTCATAATTTAACCCTTGTGTCTGGTTTGAATAATTCATATCTTTTGGTAATATACAGTATGACAGAAATTGGACTCTTGTCTATATTTTGTGTTTAAGCCAGCCTCCTACTTGGTGGTTATTTTCTTCTGTATTGATATTTTGATGATCTCTAAAGCTGATGATTAGGATCCTAAAATTAGGATATATTTTTTAAAAATTTTTTATTATCTATAGTTCATTGTAAAATTAGGATTTAGAAACCTAAAACAGTTCTAGGCTGTTTTATTCTCAAACCTAAGGTTCAGATAATAATATTTGTCTAGTTTTAGGGGATTATTGATCTACTTATACTTGGGTCAAGTAAAAATGTTTCTAGATCACAGCGAAAATATTTTACCAGCTAGCTTGGAGACAGTATAGAGTACTTTTAACCAGTAACAAATTGTGATTTCAGTAAGGATTTGTATGCCAGGATTTAGGCCCCAGATTTCTCACTTGAATGCTTTAAAGTATGTTGAAGGTAAGTCTATAAAAGTCCTAGCCATATGAGGAAATAAATTACCATTATTAGGATCTGTTTCCATGCCCCCATTAAAATTGTGGTTAAGGTTTTAGTTTCCTGATTACTCTGTTACATGTTTACATTTTGAAGAAGACTGCATTCATTGATCATCCTTTCATTAATTGAGATTCTTGCAGAGAATATTTGACTGAAAGAAAGATTTTTAGGAACATTTTTTTTTAACCCTATGCCACATTAAGACTCCATAGCAGTCGGTCAAGGCCTGATTTAGTGAAAGGTGGACTTGTGGACTTTTTTTCCCTTTTAATTTAGAGAGAGGGAGTGTGGGAGCAGGGAAGGGTTGGGGAGAGAGAGAGAAAATCTTTAAGCAGCCTCCACACTAAGCACGGAACCTGACACGGGGTTTGATCAACCGTGACCCTGAGATCGACTGACCCACCCAGGTGCCCCAGATGGACCTTTTCTTTTAAAGGATTTGTAGACAGAATTTCCCCAGTTCTCCTAGTTTTATTACCTAACCATTACCATGAAACAAGAAACGTTATTAGAAATGGTTTTCAGTGCTTCTTGTTTTCATCTTGTCTCCCTTTTATATTTCACTAACAGAGCTGTTGGACTTTTATGTTATATCAGTTCCCATCAGCTGCTGTTGTCAGTGCCAGACAAGGGATATATACATTCTATATCTTACCTTTCAAAAATCTGTATTTAGGGGCGCCTGGGTGGCTCAGTCAGTTAAACGTTTGACTTTGGCTCAGGTCACGATCTCATGGTTCGTGTGTTCGAGCCCCGTGTCGAGCTCTGTGCTGACAGAGAACCTGGAGCCTGTTTCAGATTCTGTGTCTCCCTCTCTCTCTTACCCTCCCCTGCTCATGATGTCCATCTGTCTGTCTGTCTCTCTCAGAAATAAATAAAACATGTAAACAAAACTATATTTAGCTTTATATGAAAAGTCTAGAAAGGAGGGTTTGGTTCCTTATTGTTAATACTGAGACCTGAAGAATGAGTAAGACTTGGTGAAGAGGGAAACCTCTGGCCCAAGAGATTTGCATGAAAGGACTTTTGGCAGGAGGGAGCAGATTAGTAGGAATTGGCAGAACACCAGTTTGGTAGAAGTGGGAAGTGAGAATCATTAACCTGTGTATGGGTTTCAGGAAAAAGGCAGGAGCCAAGACTGAGGCTTAAAAATCACATTAAAGATTGCCCCCCAAATTATGTGGAATCATTGAAGTGTGAAGTGTCCGTTACTAGCATTTCAGAACTTTTTAGCTGTAAAATCAATGAAAGAATAGATCAGGTAACCCAGTGAAACCATTAGAAACATCTTCAGCCACAGGGAAAAAGTGAAAAGATACTAGAAGTAGAGAAAAGTTGATTTAGTGAAAGACTTTGAAACTAAATTGATAATACTTAGTGGGTGTTTTGATATGAGAAAGTAGGAAGAATGAGTTTTGACAGCTTATGTAATGGCATGTCATTGCCCAAGTGAGGAAATTTTGGGAAAAGATAATGGAGATGGTATGGACCTAGTGCCTTTTGAGGTCCAAGAAATATCAAGTCGTAATTAGTTATATAGTCTTGGAGTTGTGAAGACATGGGTTAAAGCCATAACTTTGTAGTAACATTCAAAATAGAGAAAAAACCATTGAAATGGGAGGAGTTTGGTACTACTTCAGGTTTCTGGTTTAGGAAATGATGCTCATTGAGATCAGCAGTAGGAGAGGAAGTAGCTTTGGAGACTTGGATTTTTTTTTTTTTATTTTTTTTTTTTAACTTAAGCTCTAAGCCCAGCATGGGACTTGCAGTCATGACCCTGTGAACAAGCAGCATGTATTCTATCAGCTGTGCCAGCCAGGTACCCAGAGCAAGTAGCTTTGGATTAGAAGAGAAACCCTCCTTCCTCAGGAGAAAAGATACAGATAAAAATACATGGAAGTTTGGGGGCTGTACAAGTAGGTGGTATATCTAGTGACATTTTACATTTGAGGGCACTGTGCAAGGGTTTGTGGTTAAGTTTGGGAGAATGAATTGATGTTGATACTTGGGACTTGGTTAGTCTAGCTGAGAGTAGGCTCCGTTTTTGTGGCAGTCCACTTAGTAACACATTGTGTCACCCATGAGGTAGGTAGTTGGGTCAAGCTCTGGGATGGGGAAGGCATTAGTAATGGTTTTTTCCTCACTGTTCTGTCAACCCAGCAACAGAATAGTTATCTCTGCTCTCTTGATGGTTGGTTGAATGGTTGGTTTGATAGGGGAAAGGTGACAACAGCATTTTTTAAAATGGCTTTTGTACCTATTCTCTTAGTTTATTAAATCACTGTAAAAGATTGCTGGTATTCTTTTTCAAGTGAGCCAATGGGCTCTGAAGAGTTAAATGACTGCTAGCAGAATGGTGATTCAAAGTTAGAATGTGTTGATTCCAAATCAGCATTTTTCAGTTATTTGCTGAATGTTATCAGACTATGTCCCCCCCCCCCCCCACCATAAGTGCTCATTTAGAAAGCTTTATTGATAGCGGAACTGTAAACATTTAGGAATATATTTCGTTAGGGGCTTCTGGATGCCTCAATCAAGTGTCTGACTCTTGATCTCGGCTCAGGTCTTAATCTCAGGGCTGTAAGTTTAAGCCCTGTGTTGGGCTCCACACTGGGCATGGAGTCTACTTTGATACATGTATGTATGTATATGTGTGTATGCATGTATGCATATGTATACGTGTGTATATATACATACATGTGTATGGAATTTTGTGGAATGTTACACTTCAACAAATACTGAGCATCCCTGTTCTGTACAAGATACTGTGCTAGATACTTACGTGTTAGACCTTTAGCAGCTTAGTGGTATTTTTTTTTTAATATGTAAATACTTGTATGGGTTCTAGCTGCATAATTACTTTAGCTATCCTCTTAGATCTAAGATAGATATGAATAGCATTTGTAGAAATGTTAACATTGTGGAAAATTTGGGCATTGACTAAGAAATTAGGCTTCACCCCAGTACAGAATAGAAACTTTGGTACCACCGTGTATCACTTTAGTGTGTGTGTGTTTTTTTTATCACCCAAACTGGCTAAACCATTATACATTATTGCCTCTTCACATTTCTGCAGGTAGGGGATAGGTTGGGTGGGGAATCAATCACTTTAAATGAAAATATAAACCAAAGAATTTTCCTAAGCATCTAATCTCCTGAGAATGTGCCCAGTTTAAGAGAAGGTGATTTTCAAGAATGTGAAGGCTAGAGCTAATTGTTACTGAATTTAGTGATGGCTGTTTTTGGTTAATAGTATATCCATTGTAAACGCTTGTCTGTCGCAGTTATTTTTATGCAGCTCAGAAATTATTCCAAGATTGCTGGCAGCCATTCTACCCCAAATGTGTAAATTTTAAGCTCTTTCATATTTCACGTTACTTATGAACATGTTATGTGTATCTGTGCACACTGGGAGACTGCCTACCTATAAACTTCCATAGCAATCTGTTTTATGTTGTTCCTTGGCTTTCTGAGTGATCCGAGTATATGAATGGATGCTAAATGGAGGATGGAGATGAAGGGCGCAACTTGTCATCTCTGTTGAGGATACCTGTAGTGATCTACCTAGAGTTACCTTCTGTCAGTTGTTACCCCTGCTTACACAAATGCTGAGAACGGAACATGCCCTCTTGTCAGCTGTTGATCAGTAAGCATAAATAGGCAGATAAAGCTGAGGGTCATAGAGATTTTCATTATTCCCTACATCCTTCCTAGTTTCCTTTGCTGTTTTTCTTCCCTAGACTTTAAATTTGGGGATACTCTTAGGAGGTTTAGCTTCCCTGCATTCCTTGGTGCTCTTTTCTTGTCTCCTGGCGTTGGGTATTAGTATGCTGTCAATTTCTAAATTTAAATTTCCAGTTCAAACATTTCCCCCAGAATGTCTGCTGGACACCTGAAATACCTAATAGCCATACCTAACAACATGCCAAGGCTGAACTCTTCACGCTCTCCCACTCTCCTCCCCCCCCCATCTGCTAAGTCCTCAGTCTTTTTCAACAACTAACACCCAATACCATCATTTCCATTGCTTAGGTCCAAACTTTGAAATCAGTCTTAAACTTCACATCAGGTATATCAGAAAATCTTTTTGTCTGTAATTAGAAAATACCAAGAATCTGACCACTTCGAATTCCACTGCTTTCTGTTCTTGCTTCCCTCCTTGTTTTCTCAGCACAACTGTCAATTTTTTATCATGTCCCTTCAAAATCCTGCAGTGGCTTTTCATTTTGATCAGGAAAGCTCCAGTCCTTAAAAAGTTTCTCCACGATTTGGCCCTTGTTCCTTCTCTGACCAGATCTCCCAATACTACTCCCCACTCCCTGCTCATTGCATCCCAGCCACTCACTTTTTCAAATAGGCCAGACATGCTTCTGCCTCTGTCTTTGCAGGGGCTATTTCCCCTGCAAGGAATGTTTTGGATATCTGCATAACAATGTCATCTTAATGAGATTTATTTTCACCTTTCTATTGAAGAATGGAACCTGGTAACTCCTTTCCTCTGCTTTATTTTCCCAAGCACTTACTAACATACTATGTTTCCTTACACAATACAAGGTATGTTTGTTGTCCCTTAGAATGTACAGGCCCATGAAAGCAAGAATCCTGTTTTATTTTCCGAGTCCCAAGTTCTTAACATCAGTGTGTGGCACATAGGTCTTCAATAAATATTTGAATGAATGTCGCAAGTGTAGGTCTACCACATTACCTTGTTAGCTTAAGCCAATACAGGTGTCCCCCAGTTTGCAAAAGTTTGCATTTTTGCTACTTCACTCACGAAAGACCTACATTAGTGCCTGTTTTTGCTAACTTACGGAAATCTGAAGAGAATTTTTGCTTTTATGAGAAAAGGTAAAAAGTGAAAATAGTGTTGTGTTTGTTTTACAACAAGCCATTAAAGAGATTGTGTGTGCACCGTGAGCAGTTGAGTGGCACTGCCGAGCTCCTTCCCTGGGAACTGCACTCCGCGTCAAACTGCCCTAGCATTGGACTGTGAGCATCTGGGCTTTATCTTGATTTATTTTGTACATCCTTTAGCAAAATGTGTCCTAAGGTATCAGAAGCCTGAGATATTTTGGACCTGGGAATGCTCAAAAAGTTTCCCATATGAATTCATGGTAATTCCTTCACTTTAGGCCATCCTAGCTCTACTTTAGGTTAGCAGGGAAACCTGTAATACTAGTTGTAAAAACTAGTTCAGCATCTTTCAAATTGTAAACGTTTTTAAAAATATCATTTTAACCATTTTTAAATGTACATTTCAGTGGTAGTAAGTACATTCACAAAGTGTAGCCATCACCACTAATCTGTTTCCAGAACTGTTCCATCATCCCAAGCAAACAGTGTACCCATTACACAATAACTCCTTATTGCTGCTTCACCCCTATCCCCTGACAACCTCTACTGTATTTTCTGTCTATGAATTTGCCTATTTGAGGTCCCTTGTATAAGTGGAGTCATATGCTATGTGGTCCTCTGTGACTGGCATGTTTCACTTAGCATAATGTTTTCAAAGTTTATCCATGTTGTAGCATGTATCAGAATTTAATTCCTTTCTATGGCTGAATGATCCATTGTATGTATATGCCACATTTTATTTATCCATTCATCTCTCGATGAACATTGGGCTTTTCCCACCTGTTTGCTACGATGAATATTGGTGTATAAATATCTGAACCCCAAAACTTCCACACTAGCTGCACCATTTTATATTCCTGCAATCAGTGCATGAGAATTTCAGTTTCTCCACATTTTGGCCAACACTTAATTTTTATTTTTCTGGTAATAGCTATCTTAATGAGCATATTATCAACTGCGATTTTTAAAGTGAATCATCTTTACTGAGTCTTTCCAAAATATTAAACTTAGTTTTCATTGAACCAAGTCTGTTTGCACTTAAATGTCAATGGTTTGTATAATACAAAGTCATGGAATCACAGGAAAAAGTACTATTGACATAGTCTAAGAGCAAACACGGTTAACTCATAGTAAACATATAATTAGTAAGGAGAGATTTTCAGGTGCCTGACTGCTCAGTCAGAAGAACATGTTACTCTTAATCGGAGTCATGAGTTTGAGCCCCCTATTGGGTGTAGAGATTACTAAAAAAATAAACTTAAAAAAAGTTGTTTTGGGACATACATATTCTGTGAATAAGTCTTTTGTAGAGAAAATATACAGGTAGGTTATATGGAGGCCACTGGAGTGTTTTCACAGTATCAACATTTTCTTATAAATGGTCTAAAAGTGTGACCTACAGACTATCAACGTCAGCATCACCTGAGTAGGGAATTCATTACAAATGCTGAATCAGGAGCCCCACCCCAGACTCAGGGAAACAGAATCTGCATTTGGAGAAGATGCCTAAGAGACTTATGCACAGTAATGATCAACAAACTGGGCTTTTAAACTGCTTTTAATGGCTGGCTACCTGGTACTTCAACTTAGTTTTCATCTGTTCTTGTCATTAGGTGTTCAGGTTATTTCACTTGATTTTTTACTAGTATGAAGGATATGGCAGTGAATATCCTTCTAAGTAAATCTAAGTGTGTCTCTCTGTTTTCCAGAAAGTCGTTTCTTAAGAGTTATTGATTCAATGAATATGAACATTTGAGGGTTTTTGCACATAAAGTTGTCCTCTGATTTACCTTCACTCTGGCTGTATATGAAAGATCATATTTCTCCACATACTTTTCAAAAATGGTTGCCTTTAAAATGTATATTATCCATTTTGGAGGTATTTTTACTGGTATTTTTAAATGTTTTGTGATTTTTACAGTGACTGAATGTTTTAATATTTTAAAATATTTTTACATTTAAAAATATTTTAAAAAGTTAGTGTGCTGCCATCTAGTGATAGCTTTATATAAGAAAAGAGTAAGTTATGGTTTAGTAATTCCATTTTATAATTGAGTTCAGTGTATGCATTCAGACCCAAAATAATAGAGCCAATAAAGGGCAAACACAAGAACTGAGAGATTCAAGGCAAGTTCCAGTATCCAAGGAAGATCTGAATAATTCTTTTCTAATCCAGTATCCCTGTTAAGTCACAGCAGTACAGTCAAACTAAAATGAAGTAATAAAAATAGTAATACCCTGGTTTTTCTTATGGCATTGGAACTTTTTTCTACTTGCTTCCTTATACCGAAAATATTTTTTTAAATTGACTTTTGAGAGACAGAGAAGGAGAATGCAAACGAGGGAGGGACAGAGAGGGATACAGAGGATCTGAAGTGGGCTCTTTGCTGACAGCAGAGAGCCTGATGCAGGACTCAAACCCATGGACTATAACATCCTGACCTGAGCCAAAGTCGACGCTTAACCAACTGAGCCATCCAGATGCTCAGTGCATACAATAAGTCATTTGAAAGGAAGGTGTTTTGTACCTACAAATTTGTAATTCTATACATAGACCATTACTTTAATTAGAGAATATATTTGACATTTCTTTGAAGAAATGTATGTATATCCTAATGTCATTCTGAATAGAATTCTCATGATAGGTATAAGAGAGTGGGCTTAATTTTATTTAGTTACATAATACTGTATTTTCTTTTTAACCCTAGGTGAAAGCCTATCTTTTTTAGCATTTGAGTGCCTACTCTGCTAAGTATGGGATCCAGGAATGGTCTATAAGCCCATTCTTTCTGTGTTTGGGAGCCAGGAAATAGGATAATTTCTATTCAATGAATACTCAAAATTTTTGCAGTGTGCAAAGTACCTTGAGCATACAAAGAAAGCAATGGGCTGTCTGGAAGAAAAGAATTGATGAAACTAGTATATGCTGCCAATTTCCCATGTGTCATTTCATAAGTGTCAGAACAGTCTTATTGGGGTTCTTCATTTTACAGGGAAACAAATTTAGAAAGATCCAGTAGCAGCAAAGCAGTAATCCACTTTACTATGGAGTCAGAAGAGCCACCCTAGAGAATATGATAGTTGGTCTTCCTAGTGGTCATTATTTACAGATGATAAGAGATAATATGAAAGACTAAAGATAAATTATTAGAATAAATAGATTAGCAAACTCTGTGAACACAGTCAATATAGAGATCAGATATAAAGTGGCTAGTATTAAATTTAATAAAAGATGTGCAAGCAACCCTCTTTGGAGAAAGTTAAACCCTTATCGGAAGACATGAATATAGATCCAAATTAATGGACATACTATGTTCATGAACAAAAAGTATTATAAATAGGACAGTTCCTCTAAACTGATTTTGCATTAATGCAAATTCAATTAAAAGTCCAAGAGATTTATTTTTTTTGTCATTGAACTTGTCAATCCATTCCTAGACTTTATGTGGAAGTTAAAGGCAAATGATAAACAAGAATGAGATGGGTGAAGATGCCCTCAGTCAAAACTTGTAAGAAATAGTGCAGAGTAGTTAAGTCTTACGGCAGGAACAGATAAACAGACTATTGAACAATATAGAGAGACCAAAACCACATATATATGAATTGGATTTTTAGAATGGAAATTACTACTGTCTATACTGAGAAAAACTAGGATTTCTATCTACATAAATATGAGTTCTAGGTGGATTAGATGTGTACTGAATGGCACAGGCAAGACTAGAAAATCTAGGAAAACATAAGACACCAAAGGAAATATTTTCATGACCTTGCATTAGAGAAGAATTTCTTAGGGCAAAGTATAAAAGGGAACGATAGATGAAGGTGAATACATTAAGAACTTCTTCTTGTTAGAAGATACCACAAAGATAATGCAAAGAGAAGCTACAGTCTGGAAGAAGGAACTAATATCAAGAATATAAAATAAACACCATTAAAAACAATTATTAAAAAAAAAAAAAAAAGGCACCTGGGTGGCTCAGTTGGTCGTGTTCAACTTCGGCTCAGGTCATGATCTCATGGTTTGGGATCTCTTGGTTTGGGAGCCCCACGTCAGGCTATGCGCTGGCAGCTGGGGACCTGGAACCTGCTTCAGATTCTGTGTCTCCCTCTCTCTGCTCCTCTCCCAGCTCCTCTCCCACTCACATTCTGTCTCTCTCAAAAATAAACATTAAAAAAGATATTTTTAGTTACTTCGAGAGATGAGGCAGGGTCGGGGAGGAGGGGCGGAGAAAGTCTCAGGGAGGCTGCATGCTGTCCATGCCCACATGGGGCTCGAACCCACAAGCCACAAGATCACGACCTGAGCCAAAGTCGGACAGTTAACTGATTGAGTCACTCAGGCACCCCAATAGGTGCCATTTCATATATACAAAAGTGACAAAAATATTTAATTGGTTCTAAGTATTGGCTAGGATATGAAGCAATGAAAAATACTGCCCAAAGGGGTGTAAATTGGTACAGCCACTTTGGAAACAAGTTTAACATTATTTTGTTAAGTAAATATGCATATATACCCTAGGGAAATTGTATCTCTGCACTAAGAGGCATTTACAAGAATGTTTATAGCAACATTTTTAAAAGCAGAAAAACGGAACAGCTCAGATGTCCACCGAATACACAAATAGGACGTTTGTACAATGAAACACCCTGGCCTTAAAATACAAAAACTAGAGGGGCGCCTGGGTGGCTTAGTCGGTTAGGTGTCCGACTTTCGCTTAGGTCGTGATCTCGCGGTTCGTCGGTTCGAGCCCCGCGTCGGGCTCTGTGCTGACTGCCAGCTCAGAGCCTGGAGCCTGTTTCAGTCTGTGACTCCCTCTCTCTCTGACCCTCCCCTGCTCACGCTGTCTCTCTCTCTCTCTCTCTCCTAGAAATAAATAAAAACATTTAAAAAAAATACAAAAACTAGATGCATGCAGCAACATTAAATGAATTTTAAAATTAGGTTTACTGGAAGAAGCATGTCACAGAAGAATTCACACACTGTTCTTCCATTTATATAAAGTTCCCAAACAGGCAAAACTTTGAGGTGGGGGTGGGGTGGGGTTCCTATATTAAGGAAACAACAGAAAACTAATACAAGGAAACCATTACCAATATTCAGCATAGTAGTTCTGGGGGTGGAGAGCTAGAGGAATACGATCAAGGGAAATATTCCAAAGGGGCTCCTAAGGTGTCCTGTTAATCAGAATGGTTGCTTTGACCTACTTTAAAATTTCAGATAACATCAAAGGAGAGCATAAGGTGTATATATATTATCAGAAGTGAGCCCATGACACTACTTTCTCTTGAAACAACCTTAAAATTCACGTGGTACTTCACACACTGCTGGATAGAGGAAGCCAACTGCCTGGTCACCAGTGTCCAGGGTACTGGAGTGGGTTTTAGGAAAAGTACAATTACCAATAATGGTCACTAACAAGATAAACATTCTGAACTGCACATGAGGCTACACAAAAGTGCATGTATTCATTGTCTTGGGTGTGGTGCAATGATAAGTAAAAGTAATATACTTAGATGTAGTCTAAACAGCTATCCTTCCTCACGAGTAGAATGTTTAGAATTTTATGCTTTCTAGAGCCACTCTGGTGAGCCTGTATCTCAGACCAGCTTGGACAGTTCTCTGCCTGTGCCAATCCATTTCCACTCTGCCTCCAGTTTTCCAAATGCTGTTTTGAAAAATAGCTATTTGTGCTAACTGCTCCCAAATCTTGGAATGTTGACCTCATTTGGAGTCTGCTTCCTAAAAACAATTGGCTAAAATGGAAGTCTCAGAACCGTAGATAGTCTTCATGGCACAGAATGGACCCTACCTAGCACAGTGTTGGAAGTAACTACCATTAGGTGGCAGGCCAGGCTGGGTTAAGGAAACCTATTGTATGATAGTGAATAGTGTCTTCCAATACTTAAACACCTTGATTACCAGTGAGTTCCATGTATTCATTCTTAACAGGAATTACTGAGTTGCTCACTAGATGCCAGGCACTGTTTAGAGCCAAACTAAAAACAAACAAACAAACAAAAAAAACCATCTCAAAACTAGTGGGGAGATGAGAAGTTAATTTTTCTATAAAGCAATGGAATATTTTCATCAGTTTGGAGGGCTCCCGACCTACTATGACTGAGTTCTTGTTGATTACCTTGGTTGAAGAAGATATAGCTTGGCAATTTCACTTTTCAGGTGTGTTTATATGTGTGTACTTTTCACAGTTAGCTCCAGAAGAGGTTGTGCTGCAATATTCCGGAAGTCTTAGAGCAGGGATATCTGTGAGGTCAGATACAGTGTCTGAATCAGCGCATTGTATGGTTAACGTCTCTAGGTAGGTCATCTGTTCATAGAACAAATGTGCTGACCACCAGTGGAGGTACTAGAAATGCAGCACTGAATGTAACAGATAGCATCGCTCTTGGAATTTACTTTTGGTGAGGAAAGATAGACAATGGTCAAATATACCACTTGATGTTAGCATTATTAAGTAAAACAAAGTGTATTTTTGTAAGGGTTCATCAGGGAAGACCCTTGCAAAGTGCAAAGGACAGAGATCTCAAGGTAGAGGAAGTCAGTCATGTAGAAGATACCAAGGAGAAGACCATTGTAGCAGAGGAGATAATAAGTGCAGATACCCTTAAGAGTAACTGAAGAAGCAAAGGCTGCTAAAATAAGGAAAGAAGAGAATGGTAGGAAATAGATTTAGAAAGGTATCTGAGGACTTGGTTGTGTAGGGCTCTATAGGGAATGGTAAAAATTTTAGTTTTCACTCATGGTGTGACAGGAAACATGGAAAGGCATGAGCAAAAGAGCAACATAATCTTATATTTTTATCACTGATGGCTATCTGAAGAATAGGCCATTGGGAGCAATTGTGGAAGCAGGTTGACCAATTGGAATGATTTTGCATTAGTGTAGGTAAGAAATTATAGTGGTTTAGACTGTGGTAATAGCAGTGGAGAAGCAGTAGATCTCGAGTATATTTTTAAGGTAGAGCCAATTTCATTTGTTGATGGGCAAGAAGTAAATGTGAGAGAAAGAAATCAAGAAATCTCTCAAGTTTTTGACCTAAGAAACAAACAAGATATGGAGTTGTCTTCTATGGAGATGAAGAAGACTAAGACGTTGGGGCGGGGGGGGGGGTGGGGGAGGGGGAGCAGGAATCGAAAGGTGAAGTTTGAGAAAACTTAGAAGTCTAATTGGAGACATCAAGTAGTCATTAGATATACTTATCTGGAATTCAGGGGAAATTTTACAGCCAGAGATACAATTGTGAGAAATCTCAGTATCTAAATGATATTTAAAGCAGTGGGGCCAGGTGAGATCACCAAGAGGGTGATGATGGCTAAAGAGAAAAGGTGAGCAGGCTGAACTATAGGGTGCTTCTATGGCTAGAAATAGGGCAAATGGAATGACACACATGGAATACTAAGAGGGGACAGCCTGTGAGGTGGGAGCCAAGAAAAGAAAAGGCGGGAAGGGGAGAAAAGAAAGGAAGAAGGGAGGAACAGGGGAAGGAAGAGACAAACAGGAAGATGTCTCAAGCCACATTTCATAAAAGAGGCATGAAGTGTGTCACATGCTACTGAGGGATTCATGAAGATGAAGACTGAGTTGACCATTTGATTTGACAATCTGGAACTCACTGGTGACCGAATAGTATGATTTAGTGGAGTGGTGAGCATAAAAATGATTGGAGTGAATTTGGAAGGGAATGGGAGGGGAGAGAGGAGATAGTCTTTGAAAGAGTACTGTAAAGAGCAAATAAGTGGGAAAGTAGTTGGGAGGGGGTGTTACTATTAATCAGTTGATGTCTGGAGTGTTGCACAAACCAAGTGTTGTAATGATTTATTCAGAGTGGCCAAGCCCTCTGCACCTGTTGCCTTTTTTAAATTTGAAGCCCCCAAGAAGTACACAGTTTTGCAAAATAGCTATTTTCCAGTGAGCTACTGATGGTTAGGGAGTAGCAGCAGTATCTAAAGGTCTGGAGTAGTGACCTCACGGAGGCCTCCGCAGTCCGAACAACGGAGCTTCCCATTTCTCTCACAGCAAGCCTGTGTGCCATATGGGACTTGGAGGACATAATGACTTTTACCAGAACTTATTGTGTAGCTACTTATAGAGAACCTTTGTTCCTAACAGTGCAAGTACTTAGCAAGAACACACGCTCACAGTAACTCAAAAGTCTTATCAATTGCAGTCACATTTACACTATGGAGAAGTTCATTTGCCTCCATGGAAAATGCTCTTTATACATATTTATTCAGGATCCTTGATAGATTAGCATATGGAATAGGAGCCCATTCCTTTTGCGGTAATCATGTAGGCATTTCTAATGACCATCTCTTTGTAAAGGTGGAGGATGGTAGGCAGTCAACCTCACAACAGCTTAGATTCAAAGTTCCCTCCACCTTCTAGACACCAACCAGAGCAACAAGTGGGCAGGAGGGACACCTTGCATATTATTTTCCTAGGCCTGCTGTAACAAAGTACCTGCACTACAACAAATGTATTGACTCACAGTTCTGGGGCCTAGAAGTTCAGAATCAAGGTGTAAGTAGGACCATGCTCCCTCGGAAAGCAGTAGAGTGGGGTCCTTTTCCTAGGAAGGAGTCAGTGTGCTGTAGTCTTCGGCACTCCTTGGCTTGCAGTTGCAGATCTCCAAACTGTCTTCATTATAACGTGGCATTCTTCCTGTGTGTCTACAACTTTTAATGACTGTTTATGAGGACACCCATCCTGTTGGATTAGAGGCCCACCCTACCCTAGCATGACTCAGTCTTAATCAGTTACATCTGCACTTGACCTTATTTCCAAGGTCATATTCTGAATTACTAGGAGTTAAGACTTCAGCATACCTTTTTTGGCTGGGGGGCACACATTTGGCCTGTAAAACTGGATTATAGATCAAAATCCATAAGTGACAAAATATGTAAGTGGTATTGAAAACAAGTGTGAGCAGATAAAAGTATTGGAGTTGTGGGGGAAGAGGGATAGATAGTTTTTAAAAAAGCCAGCAAGCATATATGGTGTGAAGTATTTGGCACTGCACTGATACAAAGATACTAAAGAAAAAAATGCAGGGAGCGTAGAAAAACTTGGCATCAGACAAAAAAAGTAACCGAAAAAAAAAAAAGATGAAAATTATAACCAAATTCCAGTACCACCCTTAGACCCAGACAAAAGGAGCCTCTGCTCTGCTCCCCCTCTAAAGTGTGGGACCCACATACCATAAGCACACAGATTTATTAAAGAACACGTAGGCAGCCCTGTCACTCGAGTCTGATGCTCAGTGCCAGCAGAGTGCACTTAACAACTGTAAACTTCTGTTCTTGTTAAATAACCCCATTCAGGCCCTAGGGAAATGCTTTCCCAGATCTCTGCCTAGTATCTTCAAAAGACAAGCATGTCCAAATACCAGGCAGGTTCGTGGGTTGTGCTGCTATTGACATTGCTTCATAGAGCAGGGAGGATTTGAGTGTCAGAAGTATGGGGACACTGGGGCGCCTGGGTGGCTTAGTCGGTTAAGCCTCCGACTTTCGCTTAGGTCATGATCTCGCGGTTTGTGGGTTCGAACCCCGCGTCGGGCTCTGTGCTGACTGCCAGCTCAGAGCCTGGAGCCTGTTTCAGAGTCTGTATCTCCCTCTCTCTCTGACCCTCCCCTGCTCATACTGTCTCTCTCTCCTAGAAATAAATAAAAATTAAAAAAAAAAGAAGAAGAAGTATGGGGACACAGAAAAGATTAATTAACTTGTCACGTTCTCCCGTAGCACAAATGCAAAATATTCCCTTCCCACGTGACAAAGCATTGTTTCCCCATAAGTGCCAACCATTCATTTTCTTCTCTTTATGATCAAAGTGTATACACCTGTGTACAAATTTGGTATACTTCGAATAAGATTATGTTCAAATTTGTGATCTTGTAGATCATTACTGTCAGTAGAACATAAACTGTATGAAAATAGTATAACATTAAGGATTGTGCTGAAATAAGGGCAAAAAAGAAAATTCATGGAATAAGTGAAAGAAGTTATGAAATATATGCTTATTTTATGACATCCAAGAATTCCTGGTCCCTCAAGAGAACACCTAGACATGTACAGTAAAAATATTAACTTATCTGATGTTTACTGAATTTCAGTTCATATTAAAACCATAGCTTTATACATCTTTCTTTGATGTTTTCAAAGTGTATTTGTCAAGGAGAAGAATGGAGTATATTTAATAGTTAATATTTAATCTAATAACTTTTAAATTTAGACATCCAGTTCAAGGCTCCTGTTTATATTCCTGCCCCAGACTCTGCAAATGAAAGGAGTCAACCTGTCAAACATTTGCCATGAATTAAAAGCTATAGGCAGTGAAACAGTTACTGCTGTGGTAGGAGAAACTGTCAAGATACAAAAATATAGGTGGCCACATAGCAGAAGATGAAATATGAAATGACAGACTGAGGAAAGAAAAGAAAAAGCATCAGATGAAAATAAAATTGAAGAGGAGCACAATAAGTGTTTTTTTTAAGATTTAAGGACTATTGCTTTAAAAAAAAAATTTTTAGGGGCGCCTGGGTGGCTCAGTTAGTTAAGCATCCAACTTCGGCTCAGGTCATGATCTCATGGTTCATAGGTTCCAGCCCCACGTCGGGCTCTGTGCTGACAGGCAGATCAGAGCCTGGAGCCTGTTTCAGATTCTGTGTCTCCCTCTTTCTCTGACCTTCCCCTGCTTACGCTTTCTCTCTCTCTTAGAAATAAATAAAACATCAAAAAACTTTTTGAAAAAAAATAAATTTTAAATTCCAAAAATAGGAGAAAGGCAGGCAAAAAAAGAAAAAAGAAAACCTAATATTCATGTTGGAACTTCTAAAAAATGAACACAATTTTCTGAACTGAAGACTCAAATTTCTGCATTGAAAAGGCACGCTGTGTACTGGGTTAGTACAAAGAGAGTTCTGTTTCCAGCAATGGCAGAATAAATGTCTGAGGCCTACTTTCTCACTGAAAACAACTCAAACAGCTGGAGAAATTATGTATCTGTTTAAAAGCATCAAAACCAAACATGCGTGAAGAATTGCAGGGTTAAAATCTAGGAAAGGAAATAGGAGTCCGGCATTTGAGATTCTGAAAAGTATTCTAAAATTTCAATTCTGAAAGTAGAGGCCAAGAGGTCTAGTTGCTAAACACAATTTTTAACACATGCACAGGGCTGAAGAGGCACAAATTAGAGTTGAGGGCTGCCGGGAAAAAGTATACACCTCAGGTTTACATTTGGAACCCCAAAGGGCTCATCTGGCTTCAAATTTTCTCAATCCCTGTTTGGATTAAAGGTACTACAAGTGATAGTCTGCCTACCTGGTAGAAACAAGAGTAGTTACCTGGAGGAAGATTACACTTCTTCAGGTGCAGTTCTGGCACTCAATGAAAAATAATGTGATTTGGGGCGCCTGGGTGGCTTAGTCGGTTAAGCGTCCGACTTTCGCTTAGGTCATGATCTCACGGTTCGTGGGTTCGAGCCCCACGTTGGGCTCTGTGCTGACTGCCAGCTCAGAGCCTGGAGCCTGTTTCATAGTCTGTGACTCCCTCTCTGACCCTCCCCTGCTCACGCTGTCTCTCTCTCTCTCTCTCTCTCTCTCCTAGAAATAAATAAAACATTAAAAAAAAAGATGTGATCATTAAAAAAATAATAATGTGATTTACCTACTAGAAGACAAGATATGGACAAAAAAAGAAATGATAGGTAATGGAAACAGGCCTATAAGGAATCAAATGATCTAAGCCAGAGATCAGCAACATATGGTGCAGAGGTCAGATCCTGCCCCCTGCCTGTTTTTATAAATAAAAGTTTATTGGAACAGACCTACAGTCATTCATATATGTATGTTCATGGATGCGTTTGTTCTCTAACAGCATAGTGACAGCATACTCAATGGCTCACAAAGCCAAAAGTATTTACCAAAAATATTTATAGAAGTTTGCTCTTCCCTAACTAAGCTACCTTGATAAGATACCAAAACAACAGGAAATTTTTAAACATGGAAGGCAATTACAGATATAAATGCGGAAATTAGTAAAATACTAAACAGAGAATCAACATAGTCACCAATTGGTACTTCCAAAATATAATTAAAAAGCTAAGCCCCTAATGAAATTGATAGAGATTGAGAAAGACAAGGTAAAATTACCCAACATCAGGAATGATAAAGGAGAAATTAATAAAGGTTCCACAGGGGAGAAACTAACTTAACAAAATGGGCATAAGAAGAAAAGCAAATAATCCTTTGTGAAAGAAATTGAATTCCATAATTCCCACAAAGAAACCACCAGGTGAATTCTTTCAAACATTTAAGGAAGAAATAACATCTATTACATAAAACCTTTCATAGAATAGAAAAGGGTGACCTGGCCTCCCCTGAGCAGGGTGAAGAGGGAGTCTGTGCATGTAGCTGGCCCAGTGTGTGGTGCAGAGCCCAGTGTGTGGTGCAGAGCCAGGCAGGGTGATGAGGCTTTGGAGCCCAAGTGGAATTAGTAGAGTGTCTATATGGAAGGAGTAGCCTGGGTGGGGTGTGTGTGGTGCAGGGGGGTGGGTTGGGGAGGGTAGAGTCCAGAGTATCCACAGAGAGGAATAGCCTTTTAGAGCATTACAGCCCAAAGCAAATGAGGAAGGGGTTCATGATGGGCTGCGCCTTGACATGGGGAGTCAGATTTTGAGTAAGGTCTTCGAAGAATGCCTGTTGCAGGTTGCCACATCTTCTAGGGTCGGAGAGCATCTGTGTATGGAAGTAAGGCAACACGGTGAGTCAGAGGCTAAGCAGGTGTGAGGGGGCCATCCATGCAGGAATGTGGCCTGGTTGTGGAGTGGCAGAACCCAAGCAGGAGGAGGAGAGATCTGTGTGTCTAAGAGGATAGCAATGGAGAAGGAAGATTGGTTACATATGAGGGAACTGATTAAACAAGAAAAAGGAAGACAGGTTTCTCACCGTGTGAGAAGAAAGGTAAAAATATAGAAAGGGTGAAAAATGCAATGAACCATAAGGTTTTTTTTTAATTGGAGTTTTATGTATGTGTTTTTTTCCTCTATCCATTCAGAGGACTGGGAACAGGGACACTTGAATATCAATGAAGATATCTAGTATCTAGTCTTGACTTCTAAATGCCATATCCACTAAAGGAAATTCTCCTTAGAGAAATGCCTGATTTTGAGGCTGTAACAGGCCAAGTGAATAATAACAGAATGTCTTGTGCCAGAAAACAAGGAAGTTCTCAAAAAATGGAGACACACCAAAACAACCCAGAAGCCATCTAGGATGAGTGCTCCCCTGGCCAAATTGGGGACAATTTAGGCAACAACAAAAAAAGTGATAGTACAGACACATAGACCGATGAAACAGAATGGAGGGATCAGAAGTAACTCCTCGCATATATGGTCAAATGATTTTTGACAAGGGTGCCTGGACCACAATGGGGAAAGGATAATCTCTTCCAACAAATGGTGTTGGGAAAAGTAGATATTCACCTGCAAAAGAATGAAGTTGGACTCTTCCACCAAATACAAAATTTAGCTCAAAATGGATTAAAGGCCTAAATGTAAGGCCTAAAACTATAAAACTCCTAGATGAAATGTAGGAGAAAAAAATTGATGGCAGTGGATTTAGCAATGATTTCTTGGATATGGCAACAAAAGCACAGACAACAAAAACAAAAATAGATTAATAGGACCACATCAAACCTAAAAACTTTGGCACATTAAAGAAAACAATACAGTAAAAAGGCAACCTATAGAGTGGGAGACAACTATAAATCATATATCTGATAAAGGGTTAATACCCAGAATAAATAAGTATCACAAGAACAAAAATATCAATTAACCCTATTAAAGAATGCACAAGGGATATGAATAGGCATTTCTCCAAAGCAGATACACAAATGGCCAACAAGCATATGAGGAGATGATCAACATCACCAATCATTAGAGAAATGCAAATCAAAGTAATAATAGGATATCACCTCATACACATTAGGATGGTCACTATCAAAAAATACAATATACAAGTGGTGGTGAAGATGTAGAGAAATTGAAATCTTTGTACACTGCTGGTGGGAATATAAAATGTTGCGACCACTATGAAAATCAGCATGGAAGTTCCTCAAAAAACTGAAGATAGAAATACCGTATGATCTGGCAATCCCACTTCTGCGTATATATCCAAAAAATTGAAAGGATTTCGAAGAAGTGTTTGCACACCCATGTTTATTGCAGCAATATTCACAATATCCAAGAGGTGGAAGCAGCCCAAATGTCCATCGACAGATGAATAAAGTGTGGTATAGATACACAATGGAATATTATTCAGATCTTAAAAAGAAAGAAATCCTGTTATATGCTACATCATATGAGGACATTATACTAAATGAAATAAGCCAGTCACCAAAGGACATATACTGTATGATCCCACTCCTTTGAGATAGCTAGAGTAATCCCCAATCACAATCATGATTCCAAATTTCCAGTTAAAATTGTGGAAACAGTCAAATGGTGGTTGCCAGGGTCTTGAAAGAGATAGATGGAGAGTTGTTGTTCAGTAAGTATAGAGTTTCAGTTTTGCAAGATGAAAAAATTCTAGCAGGGGGCCTGGCTGGCTCAGTTGGTAGAGCATGTGACCCTTGATCTCAGGGTTGCAAGTTCAAGCCCCACATTGGGCATTGGAGCCTACATTTAAAAAAAATAAAAAAAGGAAAAAGGAAAAAAATTCTAGAGATCTGTTATATGAAAATGTGAATATAGTTAACTCTACTGAATTGTACACTTAGTTAAATTTTGTATTATATATTTTACCAGCTTTTTAAACTGCAAAAAAATTGACAATAAAAGATTTTAACACATTGTAAAAATAAGAAGAATGAACCTATACAGATAAAAAAAATAAATTGAAGGTTAAATTGATAAGGAATGGGATATTTGCATAGTTTCAAAAGCCCCCACAAACTACTTACTAATTATAAAGGGGAAAACATTAATTTTATTTGAAGATGCCTTGTAGAAACCACCATAATCAAATGATCACGTGAGTATTATTAGTAATGGGGCAAATGGATACCATGTGCTACTTGATAGAATGCATGAAGAAGAACACAGCCTAATGTCTATAGTATTCCTGCCAAAGATGCATAACCCGAATCTAGTCATGAAGAAAAATCAAAGCAAAATTGAGGGACATTTGTTCAAAATGAATTAACTATGACTTCAAAACTGTCAAGATCATAAAAGTCAAGAAAGGACTAAGAACATTCTAGCCTAAAAGGACTGAAGAGATGCAACAGTTAAGTCCGCGTGTGCTTGTAAATTGGATTCTTTT
Organism: Proteles cristata cristata; assembly: GCA_017311185.1. Taxonomy (NCBI): domain Eukaryota; kingdom Metazoa; phylum Chordata; class Mammalia; order Carnivora; family Hyaenidae; genus Proteles; species Proteles cristata. The sequence continues at coordinate 491,515 of JAESUZ010000972.1, read as the reverse complement.
GTTCTAAAAGACATTTTTGGGATAATTAGTGAAACTTGAATGGGATCTAAGAATCAGATAGTAATAACATATTAGTGTTAATTTTCTGATTTTGATCATGGCAATGTAGGAGAATGTCCTTGTTTGTAAGAATATGCCTAAAGTGATGGACATCAGTTCAGCAATTCTCAAATGATTCAGGGAAAACAATTTTTACAACATTCTTTCAACTTTCCTGTAAGCTTATGTAAAAGGAATTTAATGATATATACAAAATCTCTGTCCTGTGAAGAAGTACTCATATGATATACACCATGAAATTACAGAGGGGTGGGGAAGTTTGAGAGCTTTCAGCCAACATGGACACATCCTCAAACATTACCTATTCGAAGTTAGATGCTTAACCTACTGAGCCACCCAGATGCCCATCTCTCCCACTTTTCATTGTGAAGTAATTTACTAGGACAACAGTTTCATTACCTCATTTATTATGCAATTGGTCTTTTTTTTTTTAATTTATTTATCTTAAGGAGCGAGGGGTAGAGAGAGAGGGAGACAAAGAATCCCAAGTGCTGTGGGGCTCGTGTGGAGCTCAATCCGAATCCCAAGCAGGCTCCACTCTGTAAGCACAGAGCCCGACATGGGGCTCACATAGGACTCAAACTCATGAACTGTGAATTCATGACCTGAGGCAAAATCAAGAGTTGGACGCTCAACTGACTGAGCTACTCAGGTGCCCCACAATTGGTCCTTTTAATAAGGGTACAGTATTTACCAGAAGCTGAAACAACCACCCTTCATCCCCACTTATGTAGTAAGAGTAACAACTTGGTTGTATGATTCCTTCCTAAGAGGGTTGTGCCAGTTAGGATAGGTTAGGTTATGCTATAGTAACAAATCTTGAAATCTCAGTGGCTTGAAAACAAAGGTTTTTACTCATGTTACATGTCCATGCTAGATCACTGCTCCTGGATGAACACCCCATCTGTATCATCTACAATTTACAATGGCAAGTCAGAGAGTACAGTGGTATCTCACATTGGCAATTAAATGTCACGCTTGTATTTCATTAAGTTCTGTGGTGTATTAGTTTCCTATTGCTGCTATAACAAATTATTACAAATTTAGCTCTTAGGACAACACAAATTTATTATCTTACAGTTCTGGAGGTTAGAAGACCAAAATCGGTCTCACTTAGCTGAAATCAAGGTGTCAGTAGGGCTGCATCTCTCGTGGAGGTTCTAGGTTTTTGGTCTGCTGTTGTTCTTTCCTTTTCCAAAAGCTTCCACAGGCTGCCCACATTCCTTGGCTCATGATCCCATCCCATCTTCCAAGCCAGCAATGGCAGATTGAATCTTTCTCACATCACATCAAGCTGATACTAACTCTTCTGTCTCCCTCTACCATATTTAAGGATCCCTTTACTTATATTGGGCCCATCCAGATCATCCAGGATAATCTCCTTATGTTAAGGTCATCTGATTAGCAACCTTAATTCTCCCTTTCCACATGTTACAGTAAATTCACAGGTTCTGGGAATAAAGACATGGACATCTCTGGGGAGCCATTGTTCTGCGTACCACATGTGGCTAAGTCTAAATTCAGGGTGGATGGGAAGTGTAATTCTGCCACACTCCTGGATGGAAGAGGAAAAGTGGAATATTTGTAGACATCCTTAATAATTTCCATGAAGACCTTAAATTTAGAAAATGTAAAATTACATAGTAGATAACTGTTTATTAAGCCAAAGGGACACAAATCCAAATGTGTTCATGGGATAAAAACGGGGTGTAAATGAGAGAAGCAGGCCAGCTGGGAGTGATGAGGACTGGGGCAAACTAGAAAGCATGTGTTCCATCTAAAGGATGGAACTTCTATCAACACTGCTGGCCAAAAAAAGAATATCTGTGTACCGTATTGGGCCCAGAGGATGCCAATGTCCAAACTCTCATTTCAGTTTTTAATTATATACTCAGATCAGCTTCTCAGGCTTTGAGAGCAGTCTTCTAACTCACATGCTTAATTTTTCCTCTTGTCTTAAACAACAAAAATAGCCCCAAATCTCAAAATGCTTTCTAGCTACTGTTTTAACTGATACATTGCATAGCTGTGGCTCTCTTTCCTTCTAATGTTCTGCATTCTGGATGATCTCATCTACTTCAACATTTTTAATTATCACCTGTACACTGATGACTCTCAAATGTCACCTCTTATAGTTAAGATCTTATATGCTCAGGTTTTTATTGAAGTATAATTAACACACAGTGTTATGTTAGTTTTAGGTGCACACATAATGATTCAACAGTTCTACACATTACTCAGTGCTCACCATAATAAGTACAGCCACTGTCTGTCACCAAACAACGGTATTACTATCTTATTTACTGTATGTCCTATGCTGTACTTTTCATTTCTGTGATTTATTTTGAAACTGGAAATTTGTACTCTTACTCTCCTTTATTTCACTAATTCCCTTACCCACTTCCCCTCTGGCAACCACCAGTTTGTTCTCTATTTAAGAGTGGGTTTTTGGTTTTTTTTGTTTATCTCTTTTTTATTTTGTTGATTTGTTTTGTTAAATTCCACATATGAGTGAAATCATATGCTATTTGTCTTTCTCTGACTTATTTCACTTAGCATTATACCCTCTAGATCCATCCATATTGTTGCAAGTGGCAAGAACTCAATTCTTTATTATGGCTGAGAAATATTCCATTGTTTGTATATACCACATCTTCTTTCCTTTTGATGGACACTTTGGTTGCTTCCATATCTTGGCTATTGTAAATAATGCTGCAATTAACATAGGGGTGCATAGGAATTAACATAGGAATTAGTGTTTTCATTTTCTTTGGGTGAATACCCAGTCATGGAACTAATGGATCATATGGCATTTCTGTTTTCAATTTTTTAAAAAACTTTTTTAATGTTTATTTTTGAGAGAGAGACAGACAGCATGAGTGGGGGAGGGGCAGAGAGAAAGGGAGACATAGAATGCAAAGCAGGCTCCAGATCTGAGCAGTCAGCACAGAGCCCAATGTGGGGCTCAAACTCACGATCTGTGAGATCATGACCTGAGCTGAAGTCAGATGCTCAACCAACTGAGCCACCAAGGGACCCCTCTGTTTTCGATTTTTTGAGTAATGTCCATACTGTTTTCCATAGTAGCTACACCAATTTACATTCCCACCAACAATGCACAAAAGTTCTTTTTCTCCACATCCTCACCAACACTTGCTATTTCTTGTTTTTGGTACTTCCCATTCTGACAGTTGTAAGGGGATATCTCATTGTGGTTTTGATTTGCATTTCACTGATAATTAGTGCTATTGAGCATCTTTTCATGTGTCTGTTGGCCATTTGTATGTCTTCTTTGGGAAAATGTCTATTCAGGTCCTCTGTCCATTTTTTTTTAATGTTTATTTACTTTTGAGAGAGATAGTCAGAGCATGAGCAGGGGAGGGACAGAGAGGGAGACCCAGAATCCAAAGCAGTCTCTAGGCTCTGAGCTGTCAGCACAGAGCCCCATGCAGGGCTTGAACTCATGAATCGCGAGATCATGCCCCGAGCCAAAGTCGGACACTCAACCGGCTGAGCCACCCAGGCACCCCACTGCCCATTTTTAAGTCAGATTGATTATTTTTTAATGTTGAGTTGTAGAAGTTCTTTATGTATTTTGGATATTAACCCCTTATCAGATATATCATTTGCAAATATCTTCTTTCATTTAGTAGGTTGCTTTTTTGTTTTGTTGATGGTTTCCTTCATGGTGCAAAAGTTTTTTATTTGGTGTAGTCCCAATAGTTTATTTTTGCTTTAGTTTCCCTTGTTTGAGGCATTATGTCCTTCAGTTTTAAGGTAAGAATAGTCAATACAGTTTTGTCCGTGATATAATAACAGGATATGAATTTACCCTTCTGCCATAAAAAATCTGAAAAACTGGAAAAATATTAAAAATGACTATTGTGAGACATTGGTCTACAAACAGTCCAGGGCTGTAATCCTTGAGAGAAGGGAAACACATGAAGTGAACTTGATAATGGCCCCAGTTTTTGCCTAAAGGCACATTCTCAATGCAGGGTGAGGGATCGATCCGAAGCAGAGTTGCAACAGATTGAGTATCAAGGAGACTGAGGCAGTCAGAACCAGAGCAGAGTTCTGGAGAGGAGGGTGATACCCAGAAAGACAGCTCCAGAAATCTGAATTTAGTCTATTTGAGTCTTTGTTGAGCACCAAGCCGTATATTTGTAGAGTGAAGCAAGAGACCGGCCAACAACCAGGGATCTGTACCATATGATTGTAAGATGTACTTAGTACAAGACATACTAAAATACATCTTGATTTCAAGATGTGTTATAATCAGATGATCTGGTAACAGAATAAGGATAGACAGGTAGATGGCTTTTTGACAAAGGTGTCAAGGAAATTTAATGAGGGGAAAAGAGAGTCTTTTCAACAAATGGTACTGGAGTAACAGGATATCTCTATGGAAAAAAAATGAACTTCTACTCTCATACCATAAATAAAAATCAACTCAAAATACATCCTAAACCTAGATATAAAAGCTAAATCTATAAAACTTCTATATAAAGCTAAACCTAGAACTTATATGTTCTAGAAAACATATAAGAAAATATCTTCAAATTTAGGATAAGCATAGATTTCTTAAATAGGACACAGAAAACACAACCATTAAAAATGATAAATTTTACTTCATAAAAATTAAGAACATTTAGTTATTTGAAAGATACTGTTTAAAAAAACAAGACAAGCTACAGGCTGGGTGAAAGATTCACAATACATACATCTGGCAAAGGGGTATTTATCAAGAATTATTTAAAAACTTTACTCACAACTACTCCAGTTATTTTTAAAATTTTTTTAAACATTTATTCATTTTTTTGAGAGACAGAGAGACACAGTGTGAGCAGGGGAAGGACAGAGAGAGAGACACACACACACAGAATCCGAAGCAGGCTCTAGGCTCTGAGCTGTGAGCCCAACACAGGGCTTGAACTCACAAACCATGTGATCATGACCTGAGCTGAAGTCAGCCACTTAACCAACTGAGCCACCCAGGTGCCCCATAACTACTCCAATTTTAAAACAGGCAAAAGATTTGAACTCACACTTCCCAAAAGAAGATATATGAATGACAAATAAATATTTGAAAAGATGTCTGTCTTCATTTGTTATTAAAGAAATGCAAATTAAAACCATAATGTGATACCATAAAATACACTCTAGAGAGGGTAAAATTGTGAAGTCTGACAATTTTGACATACTAATGATACAGATTTAGAACTGTGGTTGGGTGTGTAAAATGGGACAGCCACTTTGGAAAACAGTATAGCACTCTGTTATAAACGTATGCTTTTGTGCCAACAATTCTCCTAGAAGAATGAAAACATAGATCCACACAAAAACTTAAACACAAGTTTTTATAGCAGATTTATTCCTAACAACTAAAAAAAAGGAAACTATTCAAGTACTCATCAGTAGGTGAATGGATAAATTATGGTTTATCCATAGAATGAATTACTGTTTAGCAATAAAAAGCAATGAACTAATATATTTGTTAACGTGAATAAATCACAAAAGCATGTTGAACTAAACTAAAGAATCCAGATATAAGAGTATATCTAGTATGACTCCACTTCTAGGAAATCCTGGAAAATTAAAAACTATCTATAGTGACAGAGCAGGTCAGTGGATACCCAGGGCCGGGGTCAGAAGGTATTGACTAAAAGGGGCATAGGGAACTCTTTTGGATGATGAAGATGTTTTATATTTTCATAGTGATAATGATTGATCAGGTGTTTACATTTGTCAGTACTCATCAAACTGCATTTAAAATGAGTACATTTTAGGGGAGCCTGGGTGGCTCAGTCAGTTAAGCCTCCAACTCTTGATTTTTGCTCAGATCTTGATCTCACAGCTCGTTCATGAGATGGAGCCCCCAGTTAGGCTCCACACTGTCAGTGCTTGGGATTCTCTTTCTCCCTCTATCTTTGCCCCTCCCCTGCTTGCAACAAGTTCTCTCTCTCTCTCAAAATAAATATTTTTTTAAATGAGTAAATTTTATTGAATGCAAATTACTATATGTTAGTATATTAGTATATTAATATATATTAATATAGTAATTCAGAAAAAAAGAATAGTAATTGAGAAAAAAAAAAAACCTTTACTTTTCCACATTCCTTTTTCTCTGTAATCCACTTCAGCCTGGCTTGTCACCATTGCTCCCTAAAAATTGATCTGACAAAAGATCATCATTTGCTTCCCAATTGCAAATTCATTTTCTCACCATGAACACCATGTGAGAACACCATGTTGTTCTCACTTAAATACTTTTCTGCCCAGTCTTTCTCAATCTGTCTTTAAAGTTGTTGATAATAATCTGACTGGCTGCAAATGGCCTTTCCCAGAGCTCTTCTTTATCCTTGTCCTTGTTTGACTTTCTCAGGGGATCTCATCTACTCTTACAGTTGCAGCCATATCTTATAAGGACCCTGACATGTTCACTTCTATCGCAGGTGTCTTCCTTTGTAGATCCTAATAAGTCCTAATAGAAACATCTTTTCTTTGAAATCCCACAAGCTACTCAAATCAACATGTCCAAGACTGAACTCATTAGATTTATACCTAAATCTATTCCTCTGTCTTGGTGACAACACTCTATCTTGGTCACAGCATCCTCATTTATCTAAGTTAGAAAACTAAGAGTATCATCTGCCTTTCTTTCTTCTCCCAAGGCCAATTGGGAGAGCAAATCCTGTTGATTTTACCTTCTTTAAGTTTTTGGTATCTCTTTTGATCCTATTTCATCTTATTACCACTTGCCTTAATTACCAGTCTATAAATTGCCCTCCCATGACAACATCCCAGCCCTACCTCTTTTCCAAATCTCTCTCCACATGTTAGTCAAGGAAGCACTGCACCTGACATGTAGTAAACCCACACAAAAGCTCTTGAACAAATGAATCCTGTAACTTCCTTTTCAATGGTTACTCATGTCCGTAAGGATAATGATAACCTTTAGGAGATCCTAGACAACAACTGAAAATTATGGACTCTCTCCCTAGATAAATGTACATTATGCACATGTAATATTTTGCATGAATTTCAAAGTAGTTCATGGAACTCCTGATGCTCACACAAAATTAAGAACAATATAGGACAAAATTGAAACTCCTTAGCCCGGCCCTTTGTCATCAGACCCTCCTGTATTTCGGTATCATCTCTGTCTGTGCTGCTTTGCATCCTATATTCTAACCATGAAAACTACTTGAATTTCACTAAGTGAATTTAACTGTTTAAAGTCCTCGTGTATTGGGGCAGCTGGATGGCTCAGTTGATTGAGTCTCCAACTTTGCTCAGGTCATGATTTCATGGTTTGTGAGTTTGAGCCCCACGTTGTATCTCTGCTATCTGCATGGAGGCCTCTTTGGATCCTCTGTCTCCTTCTCTCTGCCTTTACCCAGCTCATGTGCTCGCTCTCTCTCTCTCTCTCTCTTTCTCTCAAAAATAAAATAAAACATTAAAAAATTAAAAAAAATAAACAAAGTCTTCATGTATTTACATTGTACCACTTCCTTTGCCTGGAATAAAGAAAGATGTTGTTACAAATATTTTGACACGCCTGTGCCACAATATTAAAACCTTTGTTTTTATTAACAGATACTTATAATGTAACAGGGTATCTGTGATATGAGCTACTTTTGGGATGGGAATAGTGAAGGATCAATGGTATGAAGATCAATACCAATGTGAAGCTCAAAAATGGAGTTAGAATTGCTTTTTTAGTATATCATTTAAAAATTAAAAAGAATGTAATGAAATTATTTATGAAAGTGATATGAAAACATAAGGCAAATGTATCTAAACTTTTACAGGTGAAACAATATAGTTTGACACTAGGACTAGAAATCACTTAAAAATTTTTTTAAATGACAAATGATATTGTCAACATTAGGTACATTTCTGACAGGAAAGAGCTTCTGTTTCACCTATGCATTAAGGAAAACTTGAATCCTCCACTTACAATTGTATTCTGGGGCACCTGGTTGAGTCAGCTCACTATGCATCTGATTTAGGCTCAGGTCATGATCTTGTGATTCATGAGTTGGAGCCCCACCTTGGGCTCTCTGCTGTTAATGTGGAGCCTGCTCCAGCTCCTCTGTCTCCCTCTCTCTATTTACCACTTGCTTGTTTTCTATCTTTGTCTCTCCCTCCCTCACTCTCTCTCTCTCAAAAATAAATAAACATTAAAAAATTTTTTATGTTTTATTTATTTCTGAGAGAGAGAGAGCATGCATACGGGAGGGTCAGAGAGAGAAGGAGACACAGAATCTGAAGCAGGCTCCAGGCTCGGAGCTAGTTGTCAGCACAGAGCCCAACGCGGGGCTCACACCCATGAACCGTGAGATCATGACCTGAGCCAAAGTCAGACTAAGTCGGCTTAACCGACTGAGCCACCCAGGCACCCCAAAAATAAATAAACATTTAAAAAAATTTAATTGTATTCTGACAACTGGAAAACATTTTCCCAGATGGCCTTGTGGCTCTGCATTTCAAACCTTGTTTCTCTTCTTATAACCATATATTTATAGTGCCAAATGTGGTAGGACATGTTCATTGTGCAGTATAACTCCTGTCCTTGCATCTGCTTATTGCAATTTTAGACGAATTGGTACAGTGGATAAGAGTAGCTCTGGAAGTCATTTCTACACCAGATCAACTAGCAATAATTTACTGTAGGAAGTGATGGCTATTCACATAACCCAAACTAAAAGTATCTCTTGAGTTTACTTTCCCTTACCAATATCCCAAAAATGTTTAAAACCAGCTCCTCCTGCTCCCTGACACATCACATAAAAGGGGAAGTTAAGTGGAGGGGAATTTGGAGTTGGAAAGAACCAGCAAGATTAGCTGTTTGAAGTTAGCATATCTCACTTTTGGAAATTTTACAAAAACATATGACCACATAAACATATTAGGGTGTCTCCTAGGGCCTTATGAAGAGCCCAGGTAAGTGAGGGGTCTGGAAGCTTAAACTTCATTAGCTTTGTAGTAAATCTGCCTAATAATACCATACATACTGAAAATTCAAAAGATGCACAAGGATAATGCAATATAAAGTTTCTTCCAAACATGTCCCTCAGCTACTAGTTCTCTTCTCTAGAGGCAAGAAATATATAGTTTCCTGAGTCGTCCCCAAAATACTATGCATAGATAAGCATTTTGTGCTGAAATGTTTGGTCATCATCTTTTCTTACGCAAATATTAGCCTGCTATATACAATATTTTGCATCTTGCTTTTTTTAAAAGACACTTTATTGGATATAGTTCACATACTATACAATTCTAGTTTAAAGTGTATGGTTCAGTGATTTTTTAGTATATTCACAGATATGTATAACCATCACCAAAGTTGATTTCAGGACATTTTCATCATCTCAAAAAGAAACCGGATACCCTTTAGCTATCCCTTACATCTCTCCCTGCCAAGTCCTTCTCAGCCACTAATCAATTTTCTGTCTCTCTATGTATTTCCCTGGTCTGGATATTTTATATGAATGGAATCATATAATATGCAATTATTTGTGACTTGGTTCTTTCACTTAGCATAATGTTTTCAAGCTTCATTCTTGCATCAGTATTTATACTAATCAGCACCTATATCAGAATTTAGTAATTTGTGTCTTCTTGGTCTTTTACTTGGTTAGCTTCATGGAGGTTTATCAATTTTATTGATCTTTTCAAAGAACCAGATTTGCCTTTGTTGGTTTTTCCTGTTATGTTCTTATTTTCAGTTTCATAGACCTCTGCTCTAATTCATATATTTTTTCCTCTGCTTACTTTAGGCTTAAATTATTCTTTCTCTGGTTTCCTAAGGTGGGAGCTTAGATATTTTATTTTAGATCTTCCCTACTAATATATCTACTTAATGCTATAAATTTTTCTCTAAACACTGTTTTCACTATGTCCTATAAATTTTGATAAGTTATATTTTTAAATTTTCATTTAGCTCAAACCGTTTTTCTCTTGAGACTTCTTTTTTTGACCCAAGTGTTACTTAGAAGTGTGATGTTATACATTCACTTTTGAAAGATATATTTCTGTGAATAGAATACTAGATTGACTAGTTTTTGCCTTTCAGTAGTTTAAAGATGTTTCTCCAATGTATTGTTTCTGACAAGAATTCTGATCTCATCCTTTGTCCCTCCATATGTAAGAAGTCTTTCTCTTTGGTGACTTTAAAAAAAATAACAGCTTTACTGAAACATAATTAATATACCTTATAATACACAGACTTAACATGCATCAGTTGATTGACATTTGGGTTGTTTACACTTTTTGCCTATTATGAATAAAGCTGCTATGAACTTTGTATACAAGTTTTTGTGTAAACAAATGTTTTCATGTCTTCTGAAATGAAACCTAGGAGTTGGATTTCTGGGTCGTAAGGTAACTCTATGTTTAGCCTTTTAAGGAACAGTGAGACTATTTTCCAAAACGATTGCACCATTTTACATTCCTACCAGCAGTGTATGAAAGTTCCAGTTTCTATAGAGTATATTTGTAGTTTGGACAAATAAAAGAGTTGCCAAAATGATCCTACAGAGGTGATACCAATTCACTCTCCCACTAGTAATGTACAAGAGTGTCTGTTTCTCCACACCCTTGCCAACATAGGGTTTTATCAAGATTTTTTGTTTTTGGCAGTATGATCAAAAGTGGTATCGTTCTGGGGCGCCTGGGTGGCTTAGTCGGTTAAGCGTCCGACTTTCGCTTGGGTCGTGATCTCACGGTTCGTGGGTTCGAGCCCCGCGTCGGGCTCTGTGCTGACAGCCAGCTCAGAGCCTGGAGCCAGTTTCAGAGTCTGTATCTCCCTCTCACTCTGACCCTCCCCTGCTCACGCTGTCTCTCTCTCTCCTAGAAAGAAAAAAAAAAAAAAAAGAAAAAAAAAGTGGTACCGTTCTGTGGTTTAATTCACATTTCTTGTACTGACTGTCATTAAGCTTCTTTTCATAGTTTAAAAACCATGTGTACCTTTTTGACAGTTGTTACTCATTTTTTATTGAGTTGTTGGTCTTTTTCTTACTGACTCTCAAGAGCTCTTTATAAATTAAGACGATAGGTGCTTTATCTGTGATATGAACAGCAAATATTTCTCCAGTTTTTTATTTGTCTTTGTCCATAGTGTTTTTGCCATGCAGAAAGTGTGTGCGTAGTCAAATTTATCAAGCTTTTCTTTTAAAGTTTTTGAGTTCCCAGGGGCACCTGGGTAACTCAGTCGGTTAAGCGGCCGACTTCGACTCAGGTCGTGATCTCATGGTCCGTGGGTTTGAGCCTAGAGTCGGGCTCTGTGCTGACAGCTCAGAGCCTGGAGCCTGTTTCAGATTCTGTGTCTCCCTGTCTCTCTGCCCCTCTCCTACTCATTCTCTGTCTCTCTCTGTCTCAAAAGTAAATAAATGTTAAAAAAAAAAAGCTTTTGAGTTACCAATCAGAAATGTTTTTTATTCTCTCATAATTTATTTTAATCCCTTTTTCATATTTCATATTTAAATATTTTATCTATTAGTAATTTAGTTTTATTATAAAGTGTAACATATGGATATAACTTACTTTTCCAGGTGGCTCTTCAGTTGTTAAAATGCCATCTTTCTTCCCATTCATTTGAAATGTTGTCTTAACCATATACTAAATTTTCACATGGATATGTGTATTTATAAACTTTCGATTATATTTCTTTGATCTGTATGTCTATTCATATGCCAGTAACAATGCTTTAATTGTTAAAATTGTTTAATTGTTTAAATTATTGAAGTTTTAGAATATGTTTTACTATACGGTCAGGTTAATTCCCCCATTTTTATTCTTTTCCTTTTTCTTTCTTTTTTTTTAATGCTTATTCAGTTTTGAGAGAGAGACAGAGTGCAAGTTGGGGGAGGGCAGAGAAAGAAGAAGACACAGAATCTGAGGAGGCTCCAGGCTCTGAGCTGTCAGCCACAGAGCCCGATGCAGAGCTCAAACCCAAGAACTGTGAGATCATGACCTGAGCCAAAGTCAGATGCTTAATAGACTGAGCCACTCAAGTGTCCCTATTATTATTTTTCTTAAGATTTCATAGCTGGTATTACTTATTCATTATGTTAGTTACCTATTGCTGTGTAACAGATTACTCCCAAAGCTTAGTGACTTAAGTAATAAACAGTTACTAATCTCACAATTTTTGTGGGTCAAGAGCTTGGAATCAACTTAACTGGGTTCTTCTGGCCCAAGGTCTCTCATGAGGTTGTATGTAGTCAAGATATCAGCTGAGGCCACAGTCATCTGAAGGCTAGAAGGGACCTGAAGGATTTACTTCCAAATGGGCTTGGGCAAAAGGCCTCAGTTTTTCACCACATGGACCTCTCCATTGACCTTTTTGAGAAACCTCACAGTGTTGCATTTGATTTCCCCACCAGCAAATGATCTAAAAAGAGAAAGCAAGAAGGAGGCCACATAATTTTAATGACTTAGTCTTAGAAATGACACACTGTCAGTTTATCATAGTCATTAGAAGCAATTCTAGCCACACTCAAGGACCGAGGAGTTAAGCTCCACTTCTTAAAGAATCTTTAGAAGTATTTTAAAATTACCAAACTCATTTTTCTGTATGAATGTTAGAATTAGTTTATCTGCTTTCCAAAAATTAATATTGATGGATATAATAATAATATAGTAATGATATAATATTGATTAATATTAATACTTTATTAGAAACTATTTTGATTTGTTTAAAAACAGTTCTATCACAATTTTGCAACAGCTATGTTCTTTTTACTATCATAAAACAAAAGAAAAGTTAAATAAATAAGTAAAACATTGAAACAATATTGAGGTCCAAGCAACCTGCAATACATACAGGAAAAACTTTAAAGATAAAAGGTACACTTCCATCCTCAGCGTATCATTTTCTTTTTATTAAAATGATAGAATGTCCAGCTCATTTATTGCTAGTTGGCAACCATAGAAGTATATTTCTCACTGGCCTGTTTTGTCCATACCAGCTTCTAATTGTCAAAATAATTCTGTCGAGAGATTTTCGATGAAAGGGAAGAGAAGGAAGTGGATTTTAATTTCAGGAAAATTTAACAAATACAAAACTCTTTTCTGGCAAACATATTTATCATAAATAAGTTATATACATTTAAGGGTTCATGGCAGCGTGGAGCACATGGGTGGCCTGTCTGTCGAGTGTTCAGCTTTGGCTCAGGCCATGATCTCACAGTGTCTGAGTTAGAGCCCCGCGTTGGGCTCACTGTTGTCAGCCTACCAACACAGAACCTGCTTTGGATCCTCTGTCCCTCTCTGTCCCTGCCCCTACCCTGCTCATGCTCTCTCTCAAAAAAAAAAAAAAAATAATAATAATAAATAAATAATGAAGGTTCATTGCAGCTTTAAAAAAGAACTCCTTATTTTGAAATCGTTATAAATGTATAGAAGCTTGCAAAAGAATATACACAGGAGTCCCGTGCAGTCTTCCTTTAGACTCTTCCAATATTCACATTTTGCACACCTATAATATTACATCAAAGTCAAGATATTGACATTCATCAATCTACGGAGCTTATTTACATTTCACCAGTTATACATGTACTTGTGTTTGTGTGTGTGGCCTTATGGCATTTTCTCACATAGGAGCCTTGGATAGTCCATGCCACAACCAAGATTTCCAACTGTGCTCATCCCCATAAGACTCCTTCCTTTCACCACTTTAGAGTATCATCTTAGCAACCTAGTGGTTGCCATTCTCCATCTATATCTCCATCCAGTCTATTCTCCATCTCTATTATTATGTTATTTCACCAATCTTAAATAAGTGGAATCATCCACTATGTATCCTTTTCAGATTTTCTCTTTTCATTTGGCATAATTTCCCTGAAGTTCCTCTAAACTTCTGTTGTGTGTATCAGTAATCTGTTCCATTTTTATTGTTGAGTAGTATTCCAGAATGTACAAACATCACAATTTGTTTACCCATTCACCTTTTAAAATAAATTTGGATAGTTTACAGATTTTACTATTAGGATTGAAGTTGCTATGAACATTCATGTACAGGTTCTTATGTGGAAATAAGACATTTTCCTGGGATAAAAACCCAGGAGTGGATTGCTGGGCTGTATGGTAAATCCATTTTTAATTTTGATAGGAATTATGGGGCTATATTCCAGGATGGCTATAATGTTTCACATTCCCACAAACAATGTATGAGTACACTCTTTACAGCATTTGCTATTATTGCTATTTTTTATTTTTGCCATTTTTATGTGTAATGATATTATAATTTTAATGTGTATTTCTCTAATGGCCAATAATGTTGAAAAATCTTTTCCTGTGTTTATTTGTCACCTGTTTATCCCCTTTGGTGAAATGTCTGTGAAGGTCTTTTCTGTGTCAATGTCCCAGTTTTCTAATTGGATTATTTATTTTTTTGATGTTGAATTTTGAAGGTTCTTTATATAGAGATAAAAGGCTTTTTTGTGTGCTAAGTGGTTTGCAAATATTTCCCCCCAGTATCTAATTTGTCTTTTCATCCTTTTTATGGGATCATTGGTAGAGGAAAAGGTTTTTATTTTGATGAGGTCCAATTTGTCTATTTTTCCTCTTATGAATTATGCTTTTGGTGTCAAGTCTAAGAACTCTTTACCTAGTCCTAGTTTCAAAGATTTTCTCATCATGTTTTCAAAGATGTTCTTTTCTATGAATTTTATAGTTTTACATTTAAGTCTGTGATCCATTTTGAGTATATTTTTGCATAAGATGTGAGGTTTAAGTTGTAGGGGTGTTTTTGTCTTGTTTTGTTTTTGCCAGTGTATACCCAATCACTCCAGCACTATTTATTGAAAAGGCTATCCCTCCTTTGTTGAACTGCTTTTGCTCCTTTGTCAAAAATTAACTGAGTATATTTGTGTCTTTTCTGGGTTCTCTATTCTTTTCCATCGATCTATGTGTCTATCTCTTCTTCACTACCATACCATCTTGATTACTATAGACACTGTAATAGCTGTGTTTCTAGCTGTTATCTTTTTATTGTGTTTTTTTTCTCAAAAATTTCTAAAATTAACTAATAAACAGGTGCCATGAAGGTAACAATATTCTCTGATTTCTCTCATTCTAGTGGCAGATTGAGTCAACTATGATAAAAATCTTTTCATCTCATTCTTGTCTATTTGGATTTGTGGTTTAGTCAGACAGTCAGGAGAGTGTTATATGTAAACATTATGACATATGATGTATTCAAAGTCTGGAATATTTCTCAAGAGGCTATTAAATTCATAGATTCATGAGATCAGACATGTAAGCACTTAGACTAATCTTTAGTGCATTGTAAAGTGCTCAGTTTGTGTCAGTTTAATTGTTCTGGTTACTTTATAATAACTTATTTTTATGTTTATAGAGGAGAGAGAACTGGAGGCGGCAGAAGAGGAACTATCATTTCTTGGCTAATTAAACTTTGCTGTAATATTCCTGGTGTGGTTTCAACAAAGTAAATATTAGTACTCTCAGGGTGTACAGAAGGAAATTGAACTTTACAGAGGATGAATAACTTGCCAGGATCATAGATATGGGCAGAGTTTCTTAATCTTTCTTTTGGAGAGGTTACTTAGGTAAATATGTGTGAAGCACCGAGAGCCAAGTTTATATCACTCACAAGAACTGTGGACTCTGTTGTTGCTAATTCAGCTGTGGCTAACATTTTCATGGTAGGATGGAGTTGAAATGAAAAAATATGTATCTAGCACCTGCGTTTCATAATTCTGTATCCTGAATGTTGTTCTTTCCTAGTGTCCTGCTTTGACATTGAGTGATGCTTTAACAATTAAGACCCTACTTGGTCACTTCAACAGAAAATTGTTCTGTCTTCTATCAATGTCTTTTTCTTTGGTGTTCAAGGAATCCAAATAGTATCTAACTCTAACCCTAGAGTTTCTATCCTATTTACCTCTACTTTATCCTGAAGTTGCACAGCCCAGACATCTCAAGAAAATAACATGTTCATCATAGCTGTTGCTCAGCTTTACTCTTTCTTGAAGAGAGGCTAACAGACTGTCCTTTACACCAGTCTGGAGACCAGTTGTTGCTGAAACATGTGGGCAGTCCACTCAAGGGGAATAGATTTATAGATTTTCTGCTTGTCATCTCTGTTGCCAGGATGCTGATGTACAGTGACCCATGATTGACGTCCTGGGGGGCTTCAAACTAGGACTCTTTTTCTTTCAGTTCCAGAATAGGGATGTCTGTCCTTAAACAATTTGGCCCCCCACAGATTACTCTTATTCCATGTTCATGCCCTCCCACCTCCAACATGGTCTGGAAGGGCTTCCTTTTAATAGGGCTCTAAGCCTCATTCAGGCAAGGTGCATCAGTTGTGGCTATGACAGAGAGAAACAAAGGCCTGGACCACCCCAGAGAAAACGGTGAATCATCTTTCAGAAGCTGCTGAGGTGAGAGTGGGGTTGGCAACAGAGGGACTGTGAAACGGAGAAACAAGCACTCATAAAACCTATACTAATATGCCAAGAGCTGGGAGAGTGTGTTAATCATGTCTTTATTTTTCAAGTTTTATGTTGGTTTGACATGTTGGGGGCCTTGCTGGGTGGGGAGAGACTGCTCCTTCCAGGGTTAGCTAATTCCTAGAAATAGTAAATAGCTTGCCTGAGAACATACCTTTCATATGCAGACATGCTGATCCAGCTAACCCTCCCCTTTATCTAACTCTCATGTACCAAGCTAGTATTTCTTCTGCCCTAAATCACCTCAGGGCCATGTACCAAACAACTAGAGACCACCCCAAGCCTAGAGAACATTGACATTATTCAAACCAGCCTATCCAAGCTGTTTACCCTGCCTCATTTCTTCCTTCCTGTGGAAAGCACAATAAAAACTCTGGGTCATACTTTCCCCTAATTCCTTCTGTCTCCTGACCAGAGTGCTTCCCTCTGTGGCCCTGTGTGGCGTTGTTATGTGCACCTCCTCCTGGGAACTGAGTAACAATAAAATCTTTCAATGACAATAGCCTTTCTATATCATCATTCAGTCACCTCCATAAATTAAAATGCCACAGGTACAATCCAGACAGTCACTTTTCATATATGATCCCAATGAACTCTCACATCTAGGAAACTAGAGCTCAGTGAAATGAAGTTCCTTCACAATATTCCACAGTTTTAGTACAGAGCCAGAATGTAAACTTGGGATTTTCTGATGTCATAGCTGAGTCAAAACTATAACCTGACCTTAAGCCCCTCGACCCTATATTTACCTTCTTAGTCTTTACCCTGGAAAGACTGGAAATAAAAGCTCTAGGTTATAATTCAGCTAGGCTCCTGCCATAGAATGAATTGTTTCCCTCAGATTTATATGTTGAAAACTTAACCTTCAGTGTGACTGTATTTGGAAATGGGGCCTTTAAAGAGGTGATTGAGGCTAAATGAGTTCCTAAGGGTATAGTTCTGACCCAATAAAACTGGTACTTTTATAAGAAAAGGAAGAGACACCTTCTCTGCCGTGGGAGGATATAGAGGGAATGCAGCCATCTGCAAACCAGAAAGAGAGCTCTCACCAGAACCTGACTGTGTTAGCACCCTGATCTTGGACTTCAGCCTCCAGAACTTTGAAAAAATAAATTCTTTTTGTTTAAGCCACCCAGTCTATAGTATTTTGTTATGGCAGCCTGAGCTAAGATAGCCCCTACCTTATTTTTTCACTTTGGCAAATTTCTTCTCTCTTAACCTTAGTTACCCATTTAGCCATAATTCTAAATTTATTTGTAAAGGCACAATTCTCAAATTATTAAGAACAAATCTCAGTTCTGCTTCTGATTTAGTTGTAGAAAATGACAAAAGACTGTCAATGTCATATATTTTTTAAATTTTCTAATGTTTATTTATTTTTGAGAAGGGAGGGAGGGCAGCGAGAGAGAGAAGGAGACACAGAATCCATAGCAGGCTCCAGGCCCTGAGCTGTCAGCACAGAGGTCGACACAGGGCTTGAACTCACGAACTGCGAGATTATGACCTGAGCTAAAGTCGGACACTTAATCAACTGAGCCACCCAGGCACCCCTGTCAATGTCATATTAACAAGCCAAACATACTTTTAAAAAATGCTTTAGAGAGCTGAAGACACAGGAAACATAGAAAGAAAAGAAACACAAAGAAACGCTCAAAGTAATGAGTCCTTCCAGGAAAGAAGAGACATACGGCTGCTCTCATCACTGGAGCAACAACAGGAAAAAAGAACCTGCCATACATGGGTGTAACAAGAAATTAGTTCAATTTTAGTCAACATTTAATGGGCAGATATGGGCTGCCACGACTGATCAAAATTCCAAGGACACGCAGCCAAGAGCAAGCCTGCGTCCACCCATTCGGTTTCTCTTACGGGTCCTTACTCAGGGTAAGTGGGCAAAATGTTGGGAGGAGAGAAGGAAAACTGAAAGAGGTCCTCTCCTAAGGTGTACAGAGTCTCCCACAAGTTGAGTCAAGAGGAACAGCCCAGGAGAGTGGAGAGAAATCCACCAGAGGTACTCCAGGGTCCAACTACGAGGGTCTGAAGATGAGTCAGGAGTCCTCACAAGCAATACAGACTTCCAACTACCAAAGCATGAAAGCTCAGCAGGCACGCTGGGACAAAACTCTCTGAGGCATTCTGGACCTTTATGGAGAGAAGGGTAGCTTCCCTTCAAAGGTCAGAGGATGGACAGCAAGGCTGAAGGAGATCTCTAAGCACAGAAGAAGGAAGCTAGACTGAATAACAAAGAAACCTCCCCAGCAAGCCAACAACCTGGCAGCTTGGCTGTAAAGGAGATAACTCCATAGTTCTGAAGACTGATGACCTGGCCATGAAGCCCAGGTGGATCTCTAGGATCTTGTTAGCTTTCAGATCCCAGGCTCTGCTGAAAAGAAAGTCCTGATCCCAGTCTTAACACATCTGAAGCCAGTGGTGAACTGCCTCAAATTAAAACCACAGCATAGCCAGACACAGCTCAACTACAGATCAAGTTAAATTCCAGTGGCCTGACAGAGAAGAGGCGGTGCATCTGGAAATGGTCCTTGTGGCAGCCACCACCCGGAAAGAAATCTATTTTCTTTGAGATTACAGTTTTTTCTCTGGAAGATGTGCGTGTGTGTGTGTGTGTATGCGTGTGCATGCATGCTTATGCAAAAATCAATTTGGATTCATACTTTGGCATATGATATAAAAATAATTTCAAAATGGATTGTAGACCTAAATGTGAAACCTAATACTGTCTAGAAAAAAACATAAAAGAAAATCTTTGGACCTTAGATACAAGACCAAAAGCAGAATCCATTAAGGAACAAACCGATAAGTTGGACTTCATCACAACTTAAAACTATTATTCTTCAAAAGACCATGTTAGGAGACTAAAAGACAAGTCATAGGTCACAGACTAGAAGATAGTATTACAAAGCAAATATCTGCTAAAGGACTTGTTTCTAGAGTATTTAAAGAGCTCTCAAAACAATAAGAAGGGGGCGCCTCTGTGGCTTAGTCGGTTAAGCGTCTGACTTCTGCTCAGGTCATGATCTCACGTTCAGAGTTCAAGCCCCACGTCTGCACTGTCAGTGCAGAGCCTGCTTGGGCTTTCTCTCTCCCTTTCCCTCTCTGCCCCTCCCTGGCTTGCGCTCTCTCTCTCTCTCTCTCAGAAAATAAATAAACATAAAAAAACCCTTAGCAATAAGAAAACAAACAATCCATTTTTTTAAATGAGCAAAAGATTTCAGCAGACACTTTACCAAAGAACATGAACCAAAGATGGCAAATTATCACGTGAATAAATGTTCTACATCAGTTGTCACTGGGGAAATGCAACTTAAGATACTACTTCATACCTACTAGAATGGCTAAAATTAAAAAGAGAGACCACACCATGTATTGTCAAGCATGCTTGTAGTGGGAATGTAAAGTGTTAAAACCACTTTGAGGAACAGTTTGGCAATATCTTTAAAGGTTGAACATGCACGTACCATGTAATCCAGGCTTTATAAGCATAAGTATTTGCCCAAGAGAAAGAAAATATATGTCCATACAAAGACTTGAACATGAATGCTCATAACAGCTTTTTTTTTTCCCCAATAACCACAAATTGGAAATTTGAGGGCCCAAATGTCCATCAATAGCTGAATGGAATACCAAATTGTGAGATAGCCATACACTGGAACACTGCTCAGCAATCAAAATCATGGACTATTGATATATGCAATGATATGCATGAATCTCAAAATAATTGTTGGCTCAAAGAACCCAGACAACAAAGCATACCTATGGTGGGATTCCATTTGTCTAAAACTCCAGAAAATGTGAATTTGTAGTGACAGAAAGCAAATCAGCGGTTGCTTAGCAATAGGAAGGTGAGGATGAGGGGAAAGAGACATTACAAAGGGGCACAGGAAACTTTTGGAGATGATGGACATATTCAGTGTCTTAGTGATGATTGTTTCATGGATGTATGCATATGTCAGAACATCAATTTGGACACTTAATATGTGAAGTATGTTATAGCTCAAAAAAAAAAAAAGCTGCTATTTAACTTGGAAACAATGAGATACTACCCACCAGATAGACTACAGTGAAAAGTCTGGTAATACCAGGAGTATGGAGAAATGGGAACTGTAATCACTACTGGTAGTACAAGGATGCACAACTATTTTGGAACACTGGCAGAATTTACTAAAGCCAAACAAACACCTGTGCTAGGCCCAACAGTTCCATTTATTGGATGATACTCAAGAAGATGCATGCATATGTCTACCAAAAACACGTGCAGGAATATGCATAGCAACTTTATTCATATTTACAAAAAAATGAAAAAATAATCCACCAATACTAGAATGGATAAATTGTAGTATATTTTTTCTCACTTTCCTGAACTCCACTAAAGAAAGAGCGATAATGGTAAATCTCAAGGACATAGTCAATTTTCTAAGATTCGTCCTTCAAAAATGTGACATTTGATTTCTAAACATATGCCAGAGCGTGGATGGTTCTCTATTGTACTAAGCAGATGAGAAGATGAAATCCTAAAATGTTCATCTTCCAAGTTTCCCCGATCTGTGGTCTGTCTTTGGATCATCAATAATTGTCTGAACAGCGACTATGGCTTCATTAATTTTTTTTAAAATGTTTTATTTATTTCTAGGAGAGAGAGAGAGACAGTGTGAGCAGGGGAGGGTCAGAGAGAGAGGGAGTCACAGACTGAAACAGGCTCCAGGCTCTGAGCTGGCAGTCAGCACAGAGCCCGACGCGGGGCTCGAACCCACGAACCGCGAGATCATGACCTAAGCGAAAGTCGGACGCTTAACCGACTAGGCCACCCAGGCGCCCCATGGCTTCATTAATTTTTGTTGGTCTCTGAGCAATTGTATATGCAGCAATCACAGAATTCGAGCAGCTCCATTAAAAACTGCATCCCATCTTGGCCAACAGATACATGAAACGATGCTCAGCATCGCTCCTCATCAGGGAAATACAAATCAAAACCACACTGAGATACCACCTCACGCCAGTCAGAGTGGCTAAAATGAGCAAATCAGAGAACTCTAGATGCTGGCGAGGATGTGGAGAAACGGGTACCCTCCTACACTGTTGGTGGGAATGTAAACTGGTACAGCCCCTCTGCAAAACAGTGTGGAGGTTCCTCAGGAAACTAACAATAGAACTCCCCTAGGACCCAGCAATAGCACTGATAGGAATTTACCCAAGGCATACAGAAATGCTGATGCATAGGAGCACATGGACCCCAATGTTCATAGCAGCACTCTCCACAATAGCTATAACATGGAAAGAGCCTAAGTGTCCATCAACAGACGAATGGATCAAGAAGATGTGGTTTATCTATACATGGAATACTACATGGCAATGTGAAACAATGAAATCTGGCCATGTGTAGCAACATGGATGGACCTTGAGGGTGTTATGCTGAGCGAAATAAGTCAGGCAGAGAAAGACAAATATCATATGTGTGCACGTATAGGAGGATTAGGAGGAACTTAACAGAGGACCAAGGGGGAGAAGAAGGGCGGAAATGGTGGGGGAAAGGGGAGAGGCAAACCATGAGAGACTCTTGAATGCTGACAAAAACTGAGGACTGGTGGATGTGGGGGGGAGGAGGGGTGGGCATGGAGGAGGGCACTTGTGGGGATGAACACTGGGTGTTATGTGGAAACTAATTTGACAATAAACTATTTGTAAAAAAAAAAAAAAAACTGCATCCCATCTGTCAAAACCAGGAATATGTTTGTCTAAAGCAATAGGCAAGATCTCTTTTGTTTGATTTGCTTTAACAACTGCACCCTGGACCAAAATGCAAATTGCTTTAAGATTACCAGGTAATCATCATAACATTGAATCTTAACGTTAGCCAAAGCCACTACACCAGCCTTGAAATTGGGATTATTTACATCCAAATTAATCAATGGCTCTGCATTTTTAGTTGTGATGTCAGCATTTTTTGTGTCATCAGCTACCAAATCTCTGTACTTTTAAGCATTATCTCCATATTCAAGTCTGATAGCTAAACCAAGAAGCCAGTCAATTACGTGTTGTCATCTTGAATCTTGAAAGGACAATTAACATCTCTGAGATACTTTTCAAAGAACTTGGGCCAATCACTACTGTGGATGTTTCTTAAATTATCTGTCTTTGATCTTATAGCATCTGATTTTCTGGTCTTCAAGCCAAACAATAAAGTTTATAAATTATTTTTTTTTTAATGTTTATTTTTGAGAGAGAGAGATCAAGTGAGGGAGAGGCAGAGAGGGCAGCAGGTGGGGGGGTGCGGGTGGTGGGGCTATGGTGGGGACAGAGTTTCTGAAGTGGGTGTGTGCTGACAGCAGGGGCCCCAACCCAGGGCTCAAACTCATGAGATTATGACCTGAGCCAAAGTTGGATGCTTGAACGACAGAGACACACAGGCGCCCCTAAGGTTTCTAATTTCTGTTTCACCTTTGCAGTTAAAGCCAGCAGGGTTGTTGTAGTCAAGGACAGTTAGCTTGCATTGGAACATGGTCCCCGTGTCTCACTCTGGTCTGGTCCCCCAGCCTTTGGCCTGGAGAGGAGAGGCAGAGAACAGCGGGCAGTGCAGGTGCTCACAGTGGCAGCAGCGAGAGAGCCAAACTGTGGTACATTTATACAAAGTAATATTACACAGGGAAAATGAACTACTGCAAGAGAGTGGCAACACATAAATGAGCCTAGGAGACCTACTATGGAATGAGGTGAGCCACACATGAAGAAAACATACTCTCTGATTCCATTTTTATGAAGCTCAACAGGAAAAACTAATAGTAATACAGATCAAAACAGTGGCTAACTTTGGAGAAATGTTGATTAGAAGGACGTATAAATGAACCTTCTGGATTGCTGGGTATAGCCTAGAAGTTGATTTCTGTTGGTTACACAGAAATATGTAAAAATTCCTTCAGCCATACACTTAAATTTTGTGAACTTTGCTAAAAGTAAATTATATATCAATGAAAAGTAAAACAGCCCCAACAGCAGCAGCAACAAATAACGAACACTTAAATTCCGTGATGTAAAGGGCGAAAGACTGGGAAGGAGAAATAAAGGGGTGTGGAACAGAATTTCAAGAAATTAGACAATGGAAACTTCAGCAAGAATTTCTAATCATAAATGTGTAGTTGCTCTTGCTGTATCTCAAGGATTCTTAGATATCCTGACTCTCTGACTTCTCCCCTCCCTAATCTTGGTTGTCTATTTTACTTTAAGATGTATTATTCGATTCCTTTTAAAAATTGAAATTCCTATTTCTTGTTGTAAATGATAGAGAACTCAAACCACAATATAAATGTTTCACTTTCCTAAGATAGAAACTTCAAGCTCCAGCCCAGAACCCCTTTGCTCAACTGAAATACCCCAGGATCCAGTTGCCTACCACGTGTGGCCACTTGGGATCTCAAACGTATTCAGAATTATCATCTCCTACCCACCCTGTCCTCCTCCAGCTTTACCTGCCACCCCGCATGCCCCATAATTGGTTCACCAGATACCAAGAAATCAAGTTGGCTTTTCCCCTCTGCCTTATATCTCCTCATCCAAGCAATCAAAAAATTATGCTGACTCTGATCCTTTGGTAGGTTTTATCTGTCCCTTCCGCTCTGTACCTCCTCTCTTCTTGTATCTTGGCCTGTTATTATTTCTCCTGTAGATTGTAACAGCAGTCTCTCAAAGAATGATTTGCAGTCCACAGTCCTCCTAAGAGTATGAACTGATCAAAACTGATTTTTTTTTTCATTTTTATAGACAAACGATGCACACTTACAACTTGAATGCTAAAGTAGATACATATCTATATCTATATATAGATATATATAGGTATAGGTGTAGATATAGATATATATATTATTCCACCAAACTTTGGTTTTTGAAAAAATGACATTTCATCCTAATGACTCAGTTCTTCTTCCTCAGGAAAGTGGCAGTGGTATGGTAAGGTAAGTTATGGGATCATTTCTTCCTCTTGTGAAGTGGACCACAATCCAAAAAATTTGAAGATCCCTGTCTTTATTATCATCTTGGCTTCACTTCTGCCTTTCTTCTTCAAATACATGCACACACTATGACTTTAGTCTGTACTAACCAAAAGTGATGTTTTTATGCAAAAAATGTACTTATGTCAATTTTCTTGCTCAGAATATTTTGGAGTTTCTACATTGTCTTCAGCAAGGATTATTAACATATTTTAGGTATTTTTCCTTTTACGAACAAATAAATAATAAATCTTTTGACTTTCTTCTGAGAAAAACATACATATACACAATAAAATTTCATAAAATTTTTGAGGGTTTTTTTTTAAAGAGAAGTAAGCCCTTATTTCTTTGTTTCACCAAAATTTCAGAGGTTTTGCAATACCCCTGAAACCTATCCGTAGATCTTCTATAGATTTCTCACCCAGCCTTTGAATAGCATAAAAGATCTTTTGCTTACCTACCCAAACCATTCTATTCGCTCCTCAATTTAAAAGAAACTTCCAGGGGCATCTGGGTGGCTCAGTCGGTTAAGGGTCCGACTTCGGCTCAGGTCATAATCTCAGGGTTCGTGGGTTCGAGCCCCACATCAGACTCTGTGCTGACAGCCAGCTCAGAGCCTGGAGCCTGTTTCTTATTCTGTGTCTCCCTTTCTCTCTGACCCTCCCCTGCTCACGCACCCTGTCTCTCTCAATCAATCAATCAAACATTTAAAAAAATAAAAAATAAATAAAAATAAAAGAAACTTTCCAGGGGTGCCAGGGTGGCTCAGTTGGTTAAGTGTCCAATTTCCGCTCAGGTCATTATCTCATGGCTGGTAAATTTAGCCTCACATTAGGCTCTGTGCTGACAGCTCAGAGCTTGGAGCCTGCTTCAAATTCTGTGTCTCCTGTCTTTCTGCCCCTCTCCCACTTGTGCTTTCTCGCTCTCTCTCTCTCTCAAAAATAAATAAACATTAAAAAAATAAAAAGAAAGAAATAAAAGAAATTTCCAGGAGCATCTGGGTAACATAGTTGGTTAAACATCCAACTTTTGATCTTGGCTCAGGTTATGATCTCACAGTTTGTGAGTTAGAGGCCCACATTGGGCTCTGCACTGATGGTGTGGAGCTTGCTTGGAATTCTGTTTCTCCTTCTCTCTCTGCCCCTCCCCTATTTGTGCTCATGCACTCTCTCTCTCTCTCTCAAAATAAATAAAATTAAAAATTAAAAAAAAAGGAATTTACGGAACACTCCATGTACTATCTCACACCTTATTTTAAAAAATCAACTTTATTTTAGAATAGTATGAGATTTACCTAAAAATTACAAGATAGCACAGATGGTTTCAGTACACCCCATACCCTCTTACCTCTAATATTAACATCTTATATCAGTATGGTGCACTTGTTACAATTAATAGACCAATATTGACATGTTATTATTAAATAAAGTTCATAATTTATTCAGATTTCTTTATTTTTGCCAAATATCCTTTTTCTGCTCCAGGATCCCATCCAAGGCACCACGTTACATATAGTTGTTATGTCTCTTTTGGTTCCTTTTGGCTGTAATAATTTCTCAAACTTTCCTTGTTTTTGATGACCTAGACAGTTTTGATGAGTATTGGTCAAATATTTTATAGAATGACCATTAATTGGGATTTACCTGATGTTTTCCTCATGATTAGGCTAGGGTTATATATTTTGGAGAGGAAGCCCATGAAGGGTATGTCCTATTTTTACATCATATCTAGGATGCATTTTATCAACATAACTTATCACTGTTGATATTAATCTTGATCCACTGGCTGAAGTAGAATTTGTTAGGTTTCTCCACTGAAAATTATTTTTTTTAATTTTTTAATGTTTTATTTCTGAGAGAAAGAGAGACAGCGTGAGCAGGGGAGGGTCAGAGAGAAAGGGAGACACAGAATCCAAAACAGTCTCCAGGCTCTGAGCTGGCCGTCAGCACAGAGCCCGACGCGGGGCTCGAACACACGAACCTTGAGATCATGACCTGAGCCGAAGTTGGACGCTTAACCGACTGAGCCACTCAGGCGCCCCTCTCCATTGTAAAATTAATCTCTCCTCCCCACCCCCTTCTTTGCTGCATTCTTTGGAAAGAAGTCACTGTGCACAGTCCACACTTATGGAATGTGGAACTGTACTACATTTCCTAGAAGGCACAAATTCTTTTGCATGGGAGACTTGTCTATTCTTCCTTTCTTTTATTTTTAAATGTTTTACCTCTACCTGAAATAACAAAACAATCCCCAAATTTGAATGGCTTAGCACACAATTTATTTCTTGTTCATGTCATAATGCTTATCATGGTTCAGCAAATGGTTCTGCTCCACAAAGTCACTCAGATACCCAGGTTGACAGTTTCCATCATTGGGTAACTACACTTTCTGATACATACAACTTCACTAGTTGTTAAGGCAGATAAAAAGCACTGGAGTGTTTTGCACTAGCAATTAAGTGATTCAGCTTGGAAGTGGCACATGTTATTTCCACCCCAGACAGAATTAGTTATGTAGCTCTGGCTAACTACAAAAGAGTGGGGAAGTATAATCCTCCTCTGTGCCTGGAAAGAGAGAGAACCAGACAGGGGCGAGCACTAAAAGCTTCTACCATGAGTCTTGTAATCCACCTGCCCACTGAATAAAATCCTATTCTTCCTCCAAATCGCATTCAGCTGAAATGCTGTGAAGCCTTCACTGTCTCTTCCTCACAGACTTCAGGTTCAGGACTTTGTACAGACCAACATTAAAGAAACTATTATATTGGATTGTAATTGTTGGTTTGCATGTCCTGTAGAAGAAAAAAAATCAACGTGCTATCCTTAGAATTAATACAGTTCCTCTTACATAGAAGATATCCAATCTTTATTAATTATTGAATTAATTGATGGATAGATTATTAAATTTTATAATTAAATATTACATAGGAACTTCTTACATAATACAATTACTCAGATAATTTCTTGGCAATTGAAGATTTTTTCTCTTTACTAACTTTATTATTTTTTAATATATTTTTTGAATTTTTTAATGTTTATTGTTTTTGAGAGAGAGAGAGAGAGACAGAGAGAGAGAGAGACAGAGAGCGATCAGGGGAAGGGCAGAGGGAGAGACACACACACACAGAATGGGAAGCAGGCTCCAGGCTCTGAGCTCTCAGCACAGAGCCTGACGTGGGGCTCGAACTCACAGACCCTGATATCATGACATGAGCTGAAGTTGGCCACTTACCTGACTGAGCCACCCAGGTGCCCCACCCTTTACTAACTTAAAATGAAGTGTTGAATCATGCCTTCAAAAAATGTTTTACCTACATTAACATGAGGAATCCTGTGTCTCAAACATATGGTCTTATTTCTACTTTATTCCTGAGACCTGAGTTAAATTTTTATTTTAAAAAATTCTCCCTCTTTTTAAAATTCCAGCCTAAGTATTCTCTAAGGTTCGAGAAGCACACCCTTTCATGGTTTGTGACTGGTTTTTATTTGTAAGTTTATTGTATTACTTTCTTACATGGTTTGTAATGTCAGAAACCTATTTTAACATGTGGTCAAGAGAGGAGAGTAACATCTTAATTGTAGGGGGAATGCATTTTTTCCACAGTGAATATATCAGTTGTGTTGAATGTCTATATTATACACATAAGTGTGCTTCTTACTGAAAAGAAGTGGCCTAAAAGGAGAGTAAGCCCTTGAAGAGCTCATGATGACTAATGTATGGACAATATGACAGTAAGCGACAATAATAGACAATAAGGTCATAGATAACATGTGGTTGATATGTGTGTGTTACAAACACAGTCTTTTTTTGAGTTCAAGGCTGACATGCTCTGGCTGCAGAGTAGATGAGAGGGGAGAGAATCTGGACATAAGGAGACTACTTAGAAAGCCTTGTCAGTAGTTCCATGATGAAATACAGGTCTTCATCAGATCTCATACTAAATTACTGTCTAATTAAAATTCATTTTGAATCAACAATCAAGGAAACTACTTTCCAAACTCAGTAGGTGTGAGACACTAATATAGCCCTCATGGTCTTTGGGTCAGGTCATTGTGAAACTCATGTAAAAATGGCCTAATGTTGGGGCGCCTGGGTGGCTTAGTCGGTTAAGCATCCGACTTTCGCTTGGGTCATGATCTCGGGTTCGTGGGTTCGAGCCCCGCGTTGGGCTCTGTGCTGACTGCCGGCTCAGAGCCTGGAGCCTGTTTCAGTCTGTGACTCCCTCTCTCTCTGACCCTCCCCTGCTCACGCTATCTCTCTCTCTCTCTCTCCTAGAAATAAAACTTTAAAAAAAAATGGCCTAATGTTTGTGGGTTGAATTCCTACTTGACTGAGTTGAAAATAGACTATTCCCAGCTATTCCCATCTCACAGAGGTGGCTGACCTGGGTTTGGGGGGGGAGGGATGAGAAGATAGTATGGCTGCATCCAAAATTACTTAAAGTGATGCCAGAAGGGAGGATAGCATTATCTTTTATGCACATAAGTTATTATTAATAATTTGGTTACCATATTGTCTTATTTGCTTGTTAAGGGTAGCAGTTAAATGTTTGTCAAGGTGGAGGGAAGAACAACTCAAGTGTATGATCTCGTTCTCCTATTTGCAACAACTTTTTCTCCAACATCTTGTGATTTTATGGAGCTAATTTGCAGATTGAAATCACTCGTTTCTAGTTTAGTGAAAGGAAATTAATGGCATTGGCACAAATGAAAAGATCTTGCAAAATCTTAAGCACAAAGATCATACTCAGTAAAGAAATGAAATCAGAATGGTCTTCTAGAAAGAGGAAATCAAAATGGGAACATGTTCATGCCTTTGCAAATAAGACTACCTTTTGTCACACATTTGAAAAGTCAGTTCAGTGTTTCATCAGAATTTCTCAATTTTCAGTGGCCAACTATTGTGTAAATTGACTTTTGTAACATGTAACAAAAAGACTTTTGTAACATGACCTAATTGGGAAGAAAAACAGGGAAATGAGTTCCAGCCAAAGTTCTAACTGTATTTGCGCTGGTATTTCAAAGATAGCAGAAATAATAGTGTAATCAGAAAGCATTCACAAAGAATAAAAAAACCATCCAGAATTATTTTATTAGTTGTTCATAAACCAAGCATATTGACTTTTTAAATAGCCTCTTATTGTTACGTGTTAGACCAACCTCTTAGAGATGACTCATACTTTAAAAATAAATATATAAAATGGGCGTGCAAAACTATATCAGGAACTAAAATTAGATAAGGGAGAGACAGAGAATATATAACTTTGTTAAGGGGTGAGAATTGGTTATCAATATTTAGTTTCTTGCCTTTCCTCTTCAGTTTTTACAAGGTAGTATTGTACATTGAAAAGACTGTGAAAACAGGCTGAATCTAACTCCCAGCTCTGTCATTTACCGGCTCTATTTTTTTGAGCGAGTTACTTTACTTATCTGGGACACATATTTTTTTAAATTTTAATTATTATATTTTAGACAGAGAACCAGAGACAGAGCATGAGTGGAAGTTGCTTTCTGAGGCTATTTCTTTTTTTTTCTTAGATTTTTATTTATTTTGTTTTTTGTTTTTTTTTTACAAATAGTTTATTGTCAAATTAGTTTCCACATAACACCCAGTGCTCATCCCCACGAGTGTCCTCCTCCATGCCCATCCCTCCTCCCCCCCACATCTATCAGTCCTCCGTTTTTGTCAGCATTCAAGAGTCTCTCATGGTTTGCCTCTCTCCCTTTCCCCCACCATTTCCACCCTTCTTCTCCCCCTTGGTCCTCAGTTAAATTCCTCCTAATCCTCCTATACGTGCACACATATGATATTTGTCCTTCTCTGCCTGACTTATTTCGCTCAGCATAACACCCTCAAGGTCCATCCATGTTGCTACACATGGCCAGATTTCATTCTTTCTCATTGCCATGTAGTATTCTACGGTATAGATAAACCACATCTTCTGGATCCATTCGTCCATTGATGGACACTTAGGCTCCTTCCATGTTTTAGCTATTGTGGAGAGTGCTGCTATGAACATTGGGGTACATGTGCTTCTATGCATCAGCATTTCTGTATCCCTTGGGTAAATTCCTATCAGTGCTATTGCTGGGTCCTAGAGGAGTTCTACTGTTAGTTTCCTTAGGAACCTCCACACTGTTTTCCAGAGGGGCTGTACCAGTTTACATTCCCACCAACAGTGTAGGAGGGTGCCCGTTTCTCCACATCCTCGCCAGCATCTAGAGTTCTCTGATTGGCTCATTTTAGCCACTCTGACTGGCGTGAGGTGGTATCTCAGTGTGGTTTTGATTTGTATTTCCCTGATGAGGAGCGATGCTGAGCATCGTTTCATGTGTCTGTTGGCCATCTGGATGTCCTCTTTGGAGAAGTGTCTGTTCATATCTTCTGCCCATTTCTTCACTGGGTTGTTTGTGTTTCGGGCGTGTAGTTTGGTGAGTTCCTTATAGATTCTGGATATCAACCCTTTATCTGATATGTCATTTGCAACTATCTTTTCCCATTCCGTTGGTTGCCTATTAATTTTCTGGGTTGTTTCCTTGGCTGTGCAGAAGCTTTT
This sequence comes from Proteles cristata cristata, assembly GCA_017311185.1. Taxonomy (NCBI): domain Eukaryota; kingdom Metazoa; phylum Chordata; class Mammalia; order Carnivora; family Hyaenidae; genus Proteles; species Proteles cristata. Next base: position 460,418 of record JAESUZ010000972.1, on the reverse strand, counting down.
AATCTTGATGAGGTCCCAACAGTTTATTTTTGCTCTTGATTCCCTTGCTTTTGGGGATGTGTCAAGTAAGAAGTTGCTGCGGTGGAGGTCAAGGAGGTTGTTTCCTGCTTTCTCCTCTAGGGTGTTGATAGTTTCCTGTCTCACGTTCAGGTCCTTTATCCATTTTGAGTTTATTTTTGTGCATGGTGTGAGAAAATGATCTAGTTTCATTCTTCTGCATGTTGCTGTCCAGTTCTCCCAACACCATCTGTTAAAAAGGCTGTCTTTTTTCCATCGGATATTCTTTCCTGCTTTGTCAAAGATTAGTTGGCTGTATACTTTTGGGTCCACTTATGAGTTCTCAATTCTGTTCCATTGGTCTATGTGTCTGTTTTTGTGCCAATACCATACTGTCTTGATGATGACAGCTTTGTAGTAGAGGCTAAAGTCTGGGATGGTGATCCCTCCCGTTTTGGTTTTATTTTTCAGGATTACTTTGGCTATTCGGGGTCTTTTGTGGTTCCATACAAATTTTTGGATAGTTTGTTCTAGTTTTGAGAAGTATGCTGATGCAATTTTGATTGGAATTGCATTGAATGTGTAGAGTGCTTTAGGTAGTAATGACATCTTAACTATATTTATTCTTCCTATCCATGAGCATGGAATGTTTTTCCATTTCTTTGTGTCTTCTTCAATTTCCTTCATAAGTTTTCTATAGTTTTCATCATACAGATCTCTTGTATCCTTGGTTAGGTTTATTCCGAGGTATTTTATGGTTTTTTGTGCAATTGTGAATGGGAGCAGTTTCTTGATTTCTCTTTCTGTTGCTTCATTGTTGGTGTATAAAAATGCAACCAATTTCTGTACGTTGATTTTGTACCCTTTGCACATTTATATTATGTTTATTCTTCTGTAATTCCTTTTAAGAATTCCTAATAATTAGATATTTGATTTCTTTGTTCTCTACTTTTCTCATTGTTTCTCTCCTGTTTTTCATCTCTGTCTTTTTATTCTATTTCTGGGACTGTTTCTCAAATTTATCTCTTAATTCTTTTATAAAGTGTTTTACTAAGGTGGTCATATTTTTAAATCTCAAGAGCTCCTTTTTAAATTCTCTGATTATTTCTTTATTATAGTATACTCCATTATTACATAGATGTGATTTTTTTTTACTTCTCTGAGATATTCATTATAATTTATATTTTAGTTTGTTTTGCCTCTATTTCCTCTGAGTTCCTCTTCAACTGTTTATTATTGATTGATTGATTGATTGATTGATTGAATGAGAGAGTGAGTGTGAGTGGGGGAGGGGCAGAGAGAAAGGGAGAGAGGGAATGCCAAGAAGGCTCTGCACTGTCTGTCTGTCAGCACAGAGCCTGATGCAGAGGTTAATCTTATGATCCGTGAGATCCTGACCTGAGCTGAAATCACAAGTCAGACGCTTAACCGACTTAGCCACCCAGGTGCCCTAAGACTCAGTCTTTAAGTAATCAAAGACCTGATAAAGAACATGAAGGGGCGCCTGGGTAGCTCAGTCGGTTGAGTGTCTGGTTTCAGCTCAGGTCATGATTCACAGTTCGTGGGTTCAAGCCCCGTGTGGGGCTCTGTGCTGACAGCTCAGAGCCTGAAACCTGTCTTCAGATTCTGTGTCTCCCTCTCTCTCTGACCCTCCCCTGCTCATGCTGTCTCTCTCTCTCTCTCTCTCAAAAATAAATAAAACAATAAAAAAAAACCCATGAAGCACAGGCAATTATCTTAATAATACACAGAATCCATGTTTTCTAGGTTAGTTATTTATCTGGTAAAGAAAAATCTTCTATAATAATCCAAGAAAGCTTTCTCCTTTTATTTATTTATTTATTTATTTATTTATTTATTTATTTATTTATTTAGACAGAGACTGAACCACCCAGGCACCCCAAGCTTTCTCCTTTTTTTTTTTTTTTTTTTTAATGTTTTTATTTATTTCTAGAGAGAGAGAGACAGCATGAGCAGGGGAGGGTCAGAGAGAGAGGGAGTCACAGACTGAAACAGGCTCCAGGCTCCGAGCTGGCAGTCAGCACAGAGCCCGACGCGGGGCTCGAATCCACGAACCGCGAGATCATGACCCGAGCGAAAGTCGGACGCTTAACCGACTAAGCCACCCAGGCGCCCCTCAAGCTTTCTCCTTTTAACAGGGAGAAAATTAAATTCCAGTTTTGCAGAGACACACTATTGCTATTAAGGCTCACTTTTAAAACACTTAAAATAAATTCATTCAATTTCAGCAGCTTGGTCACACAGGATAACAATTTCTCCTTTCTCCCCTCCTTCCCTTTTTTAGTGCTTCTCTCTTTTCCCAACTTTCTATGTCCCTTTAGGTTTTGTCTTTTATTTTCTTTTTTCTAGTCTAAAATAACACTTAAATTACCTTTAATTTAGAACAAATTACTCTCCTTTCCCTTTAACAAAAATGCATTCTCATATCTCATGCCTTTTGCTACCAAAAGCACATTTTGCTGTCTCTGTATGCTTTGCCTGAAGTTTTTTTTCTTTACCAGATGTAAAGAAATTACATTTTACTATTATTCTATAATAATAATAATGCAAATTATTATTTCCAGATGTAGGTTTCATTTATATATACTCATTAGCATTCTTAACTTTTAGTAAGCTTAATTTCCAATGAAAGCCAAGTAAGCAATTGTGAACTGTCTGCTACATACTAACATTGTGAGATTAGCATATTTATGAATACATCATTTTATAATTTCTACACATGCATTTTCATAGTACAACTTTTTGACTTGGCAAAAAGAACATGTTAACAGATCCAAATATCTTTAGTTCCCCAAAGAATCGAAAAAGTTATAAAAAGTTACACATGCGGCTTTTTCTGCCATGTTGACATACAGTAAGCAAATCATTTTTATTGTACCTTTTGTTCTTAGGTTGAATTTATAATTTTATAATCTTAAATATCTGGCAGGGATAACATAAGTTAATTTGACCAATCTTAATTTATGTAAGTGCTTATATTTTTTTAAGCCAATCAATAGAGCTCTTCCACAAGTCCATTTTTAGGTATACCATCCAGAGGGAAAAAATACTGCATCTACATAACACGCATACATTGCCACACATAAACATCCAGACAGGTGCAAACAGAGGTCTTATAGCTTTTATTTAAATATTTTATAAAATTTTAAAATTTGATATCAAGTACAATAATACAAAACTCACAAGCTTATAAAAGAAGAGATCTAAATGATGATTCTGGCAGATGGGACCATCTGGGTCCATTTAGACCAAAATGGACTAAATTTTGGGCAAGGGAGCCTATGAAATATCAACTAGCAGTTTGTTTTTTATTTTTTTATTTATTTATTTTTTTTTATGTTTTATTTATTTCTAGGAGAGAGAGAGAGAGAGAGAGACAGCATGAGCAGGAGAGGGTCAGAGAGAGAAGGAGTCACAGACTCTGAAACAAGCTCCAGGCTCTGAGCTGGCAGTCAGCACAGAGCCCGACGCGGGGCTCGAACCCACGAACCGTGAGATCATGACCTGAGCGAAAGTCGGACGCTTAACCGACTAAGCCACCCAGGCGCCCCTAGCAGTTTGTTTTTTAAAACCTGTTTTTTCCAGTTTCCGGAGTTGCTTTAGCTAACAGTTTTCTCATTGAATATTTACATTTCAAAGACATTTTAAGATTAATATTTCCAAGGGACAAAGGATATATGGTTTTCTAAGGAGGAACTCAGAGGTATATTTGCCTGTTATCAAAAATCAAAGATGAATAGGCAAGCCACCGGCTGGACAAAGATCATTTCAGAGCTTATGTCTAACAAAGGACTTGCATGCAGAATATATGAAGTACATCTAGAACTTAATAATAAAAAGACAACTCAATTTTTCAAAGTGGAAGGGGCATAGGAAATAAAGATAAAACGTAGTATGGGATCCTAGAAGAACCTGGAACAGAAAAGGTATAATAGTAGGGAAATTGGTGTATTTGGGTAAAGTCTGTAGTTTAACTAACCAAAAAACAAAACAAAACAAAACACCTTACGGGTAATTACTACAAAGCTTTTTATTTTTATTTTTTTTTCCTTTTTTTAAGGGCAGGACAGTCTGATGAATTTTTTTGCCTGCGGCAGAAGCTGAAAATATGGGAAGGCCTAGACTTCATGGGATCTGCTTACAGAGTAAAGGACAATAAACCAAGTCTTCTTGTGCATTTTCTGTGCTTTTTCAAACTATTTCCTGGCTATCAGTATTTTCACCTTTCATACCTGCTTGAGTGTCCTTTGCAGTTCTTAGCATTTGTTCTGAATCTGATCTCTACCTCCTAATCTAGTGAAGGAAGTTTGTCAAGTTTTTTTCCCTCATACTAGCCATGTATCTTCTGTAACTCTTTTTCTTTCTTTCTTTCTTTCTTTCTTTCTTTCTTTCTTTCTTTCTTTCTTTTTCTTTCTATCTGAGCTTCCTATAGCTACCAATCTTCTAATCTGATCTTCCTATAAGTACCAATAGGGTATTTGTTTAGGATGAGATGTCTCTTAAAAATCCTTTAGATGTCAAAGTCCAAATTTTCAAAGGTATACCTACTTCAACTATGACTCCAAACCAATAAGCTTTTTCATGGCTTAAAATCAATAAGCCCTTTATGGCTTAACCATGGACACAGGGGTGTCCTCAAAGAGAATGCAAATGATACAGCCCTCTCAAGATGCAGAGCTACTCCAAAGATCGCATAATATAGCAAAGACCTTCATTGTCACAGGTGGTAAAGAAAGTTCTGTCTCCCACAAAGTGAGACATTTTTAATTCACAGATACCCTAATCTATGTTACCTGAAAGGTGGTATCGGAAAAGGGAATTTTCCTGGCACAAACAAGTTAATGAAAGTAGAGGCAGCAACAGCCTCCTAGCTGACTGGTTAGCTACTGGAAAGGTGACACTGGGATGGGAATTTCCCAGCACAAACAAAGGAATGAAAATAGAGATGGCAATAGCGCCCTAGCCTGCTGGCGGTCTGCCTGATGCAAGCCCCAACCTCCCTGAGTGCCGGAGACCTGAGAGAATAATCTCACTAGTTACAGATCCTGGTTCTTTGTACATAAAACAAGACAAATGAAGATTCTGATAATTTTCATCCTTATGACAACACAAAAGTCAGACAAAGCAAAACATGAAAATTTCTGGGAGGCTAAGAACCAATAACCTACATAGGTACCCCCGATCTAAATTCACAACTCAAGATCTACTTTTATAAATATTTCTCTCCTGCCTTTATGAATTTAGAAAGGAAATGACAAAAAGAAATGTTCATATTCCTCTCTTTATTGAGCACTAGAGTCAAAGATCTAAGAGACTGACATAGTAAGAAATTCTTACCTTTTGCTGGTCTGTTGTTAGTTCCCTCCTATCTCGATTGCAGTCTCTGGGGAGAGTAGGGTGATCTAGCTTTCTACTGTGCCGTCCTCTTCACCAGAAACTGTACAAGAGGAGAAAAATTGTTTTTCCTACTACTCTTTTAGGGTTTCAGCTGGGGCTCTGTGACAAACGACAGGTTAGCAAGAAAAAAACAAGTACGTTTCTTAACAGGCACATCTCATACATATTTGGGAGCAATGCAAGGATGACTAACACAAAGGGGCTAGAATTTAGGCTTACATAGATAGCATCTTAACCAAGGAACAATACATTTTTAGAAGAACGACAAGACCGAGAAAAACAGTTTTAGGCTTCCGAGGGTAGCAAACTGTGGGAAGATAAGTATTTGGTGGCCACTGGAAGATAATAGCTAGTCAGTAAAATTTGTTCTGTGGAGTCCTCTGGGGCTGTCTTGGGGCTGATAAGCATGTAGGGTTGTCAGTGATTAACTTCGGTACAAATTTAGGTTCTGTTTTCAGGCATATAGGTGGAGGGCAGTGAGCTTTCTTAGATCTGCTTCTCAATTGCCTTCAATTCAGAATAATCCTTATGCCAAAGGGGAAGGCTTTTAGGTGGCATAGTCTGCTCCTTCTCTTTAGGTTTGATTATAAAGTTCCCTTGCTTTATTATGACTCCTTATGTCCTAACATTGAAATATGAGGTAAGGCATTGTCAAAAAGTTAGAAACATTGTTCAGATGAGGCTTATTTGTAATAGGAAAACATTGATTTATAAGCAAAAAATGTATAATAGCAACAAAAAATTTAAAGTGGGAATATGGCTGAGCAATATGGTATCCTGTTATATACCCATTGAAAATGATAGGTAATGTGTCATGTGCTTTGGGGGAAAGTGTATATAAAATAATTCTAAGTGAAAAAAGATGAAGACAACATAGTGAATGCAAAATCAAAAATTGGACTCCATTTTCAGTTATGTAAAATGTTCATTCAAGGTTATTTTTCTTTATGGTTGCTCAAATTCATAATTAAATAGGAGATGGTTCCTGCTTTGGAAACAGTACTACTTCCCAATGCTTCCTGAGCTAAATCTTTAAATAATGCCATTTCATCATTTTCCTGTAGGTTAATTCTTAGGATATCATAATATCTTTCTTCAAATATTAAAAAAAAGTATTTTGAAAGTCCCTGAACCAATTAACAGTTCCTGTTTTTCACATCTCTCAAAGGGTGGAGCCCGCAAACCACTAGGAGAAGAAGGAAGTTAAAAGGTGTTAAATACTGAGGCCAGCTTGCCTTGGTCAGCCTAGGGACCTGGCTTCCCAGTCAACATGAAGGCTCTCCTTATCCTGGGGCTTCTCCTCCTTTCTGTCACCATCCAGGGCAAGGTCTTCGAACGATGTGAGCTGGCCAGAACTCTGAAAAGACTTGGGATGGATGGCTTTAGAGGTGTCAGCCTGGCAAACTGTAAGTTAACTCTTCATACTTGCAAGTAATTAGCCAGGTGTGGAACAGATAGACGAGAAATAGTAAGAAAGAGGCTTTGAATGAATGGATTTATTTTATTTCTTTGAGGGTCTGTGTGGTTACAATCGTGAAAAATATCAGCTTGTTTCTTTAGAATCATATGCCAGAAGAAGGAATGAGGGCAAAATTCTATGCCGTTCTAAGTACCCAGGACCCACTGTACTCTTCGAGGGCAGCTGATTTTGCCAGTTGCCTCAGGCTCAGTGGCAGATGAAGTCTAACCAAAAGGTACATTTGAGTGCCTGGAATATGTATCAAGTCCTTTGTACTTGACCCCAGGTATTTCCTGTTTGGAATTTGGTTCCAAAAAAAAAATGAGCCTAGAGTAAGGAATATTGTCCTCTTTTTAAATTTCCCTGCCATGACATGGGATTTTTTTTTTTTTAATGTTTTATTTATTTCTAGGAGAGACAGACAGCGTGAGCAGGGGAGGGTCAGAGAGACAGGGAATCACAGACTGAAACAGGCTCCAGGCTCTGAGCTGGCAGTCAGCACAGAGCCCGACGCGGGGCTCGAACCCACGAACCGTGAGATCATGACCTAAGCGAAAGTCGGACGCTTAACCGACTGAGCCACCCGGGCGCCCCAACATGGGATTTTTAACAGCAAAGTTTTATAAAACTATTTTGGACTCTCAGTGCAGGGACAGTAGGAACCTAGTTCCCCTCAATTACTGTTTATATAAGGATCCCTGAAATGCAGCTTGACATCCTGTTTCATTATTCTTAGTATAGTTGATTAACTATTTTTCATTTTCTTCCACATAATTCAAGATATGTCTGACTAAAAGTTACTTTATATTTTAGTCCGTATTTGTCAAAATAATCACTATATTTTTCAGGTTGAATTCAAACATTTCCTCCCAATATCTATTTAAACATCTTTTAAGGTTTTTGGTTTTGTTTTTGTTTTTTGAGAGAAAGAGAGAGACCGCGCAAGCAGAGGAGGGGCAGAGGGGCGTGGGGGAGACAGAGGATCCAAAGCGGCTCTGCACAGACAGCAGCAAGCCTGACCTGGGGCTCAAACTCATGAATCCCATGATCATGACCTGAGCAGAAGTTGGATGCTCAACTGACTGAACCACTAAGGCTCCCCAATAACTATTTTTGAATGAATGAGTGGATGGATGGATGGATGAAATGGTCTTTCCTATTTATATTTCTCTGTCTCTTTTTTTTTTTTTATGTTTATTCACTTTTGAGAGAGAGACAGAGATATAGACAGAGTGTGAGCAAAGGAGGGGCAGAGAGAGAGGGAGACACAGAATCTGAAGCAGGCTTCGGGCTCCCCGCTGGTAACACAGAGCCCAACATGGGGCCCGAACTCCTGAATAGTGAGATCATGACATGAACTGAAGTTGGATGCTTTGACTGAGCCACCCAGGCACCCCTATATCTCTTGTTTACCAGATTCTAACTTGATAACCAAATTCACTTTTAGGTATCTTAAGAAAATTTATTTCTCCCAGAAAATTCTTAGTTTTTCTAATAAAAAGCATTTTTCATCAGTGTACATATCTGCTATTAATTTTAAAATTCACTTAACTTCACTTAACGCTATTGATTTTCCTATTCTAAGCTAAATCTTGCATGATGGATGAGAGCAGGGAAAGGGTAATAGCAATGGAAGAAACAGCTATTTTAATATTTTGAAAGTATGTTATCTTGTTCATTAGTATTACAAAATGATTTGCTAGCAAAAGATTCTCACTAAAGTGTTGAAGTATTTTTGGGGGTGCCTGGCTGGTTCAGTCAATGGAACATGCAACTCTTGATCTTGGGGTTGTAAATTCAAGCCCCATGTTGGATGTAGAGATTACTTTAAAAATAAAATCTTGGCTCAGTTGGTTAAGTGGCCGACTTCGGCTCAAGTCATGATCTCATGGTTCATGGGTTTAAGCCCTGCATCAGGCCCTGTGCTGACATCTCAGAGCCTGGAGCCTGCTTCAGATTTTGTGTATGTCTCTCTCTCTCTGCTCCTTCCAACTTGTGTTCTGTCCTCTCTGTCTTTCAAAAATAAATAAACATTAAAAATTTTTAATAATAAAGCAAAATCTTAAATATAGATGTATATGTATATTTTTACAAATAAAATACACCTTTATATATATAAAGTAAGTCATTAATAAAATAGAATAGAAAATTAGAACTGATTATGGTATGACAAATAAATCATGTGGTATTGATATTTATAACTAAAAATACGTTTTTTTCAGGGATGTGTCTGGCCAAATGGGAAAGTGATTATAACACAAGGGCTACGAACTACAATCCCAGTAGCAGAAGCACTGATTATGGAATATTCCAGATCAATAGCCGTTACTGGTGCAATGATGGCAAAACCCCAGATGCAGTTAATGCCTGTCATATATCCTGCAGCGGTAAGACAAGATGATATCTGAGTTACGGCACGGGACACATCAGTGCCACAAGAACAGAGATTCAATACAAATGAAAATATCTTGAAAGATTCATCAGGGACCTAGAAAAACTCCATCTCAATGTCTAGAAACTCTTTATTATCCTCCCTATAATCCCCTAAGAAATTAGAGAGCTGATTGTATCATAAAAAGTTGATGTTTTCTAATATCTGCAAGTTTATGAAATGATCCATTAATTTATTATAAATGGATTTTTTAATGCTTGTCAAAAACAATGCCATTTCTCCCAATTTTGGGGGGGGGTTTAGGGATAATTTGGTTGTGTGGCCCTTTTTTAAAAATTGTTTTTATTTTGAAATGTCCTAAATACATAGAAGTTTAGAGACATTAGCATAATAAACAACCATTTACATTTTTATGCATATGTTCTTTTCACTGAATTATTTTATTTTATTGTTAGTGCCTTTTATTTATTTTTTGACAAAGTTTAAATTTTATTTATTTATTTTTAATATTACACTTGTTTAGTGTAATAATGATTTCAGGAATAGAATTTAGTGATTAATCACTTACATATAACACTCAGTGCTCATCCCATGGGGCATCCCTAATACCCCTTACCCATTTAGCCCATCCCCCCACCCAACAACCCTCCTTGCTGAATGATTTTAAAGTGAATTAGAAACATGCTGACATTTCGTTTTTCATTCTTTCATTCGCATCTTCAGAAAATACAGTTCCTATGTAATTATTGTTATACCTAACAAGTTGATTTATGGATTTGTTTAATTAGGGTGAAACAAATATTCTTTTGAACTCATATAAAAAATAGAAATAACATGTGAAATCTTTAGCACATAAATATATTGGAGAAATATAGTAAAATTGATATTGTTAAATTTTAAATGTTAAAATTCCTAATAGACAAAATTTGTCTCAGAATATATTTTTTATCCAGATAATCTATTTTTGATTTATTTTTTAAAATATATAATAATATGTGCTCATTGAATAAAATGTCTTACTATCCAGAGATTTATGACCACTGGTAACTTTTAGTATATATTCTTCCACAAAATGTATCAATCATGTATATGAATGTAAAACAATTTCATGCACAAATACACCTACACACAAATATGTAAACAATGTGTGTATTACGAAAAAAATGAAGTTGTGCTATATGTACTGCCTTACAACTTGCTCTTTTTATCACACAAAATTATGTCAACAAATACAAATCTGTATTATTTTTCAAGGATGAAAAGAATTCCACATATTAATGTTCTATAACTTATTGGTCCAACTCTTTCAGGTAAGCACTTAGGTTCCTTAGCTTTTTCCCCTTTATTAAATGCCATGAACATCTTGTGCACACATCTGGTGCATTTTTATTATTTCTTTAGGATAGATTTCTGGTAATAGAACCGCTGATTAAAAACTTGATAATCTCTGTTTTTTTATTTGTTTATTGTGTTTTTTACAGTCCCTACTTAAAAAGACAACCTTCTATCGCATTAGTTAATAATTCCAGAACTTCCAATGACTTTGGTAAATGAGAAACAGAATGCTTTATTTCATGCCAAATGGGATGGAATGAAGCAAATATTTCCCCCAACATTCACAGATAAATGGACTCTTGGAATATGATTTTAGTGTTCTTTTCTCAGCCTAAGAGAATATAGCTGGCTAAATCTAAGCTTACAATGAAATTTCTCTGGAAGTTGTTCTCATTCCTCACCACCTCTTTTTCAGTGTTGCTGCAAGATGACATCACTCAAGCTGTAAAATGTGCAAAGAGGGTTGTCAGTGATCCAAATGGCATTCGAGCATGGTACGTTTAAGCATTGGTGGGGACAGCTACTTTGCCCTAGTGTTAAGTGAGGGAGGGGCGCCTGGGTGGTTCAGCCAGTTAAATGACCGACTTCGGCTCAGGTCATGATCTTAAAGTCCGTGGGTTAGAGACTTGCATCGGGCTCTATGCTGACAGCCTGGAGCCTGCTTTGGATTCTGTGTGTGTCTCTCTCTGCCCCTCCCTCACTCGCACTCTGTCTATCTCTCTCAAAAATCAATAAACATTAAAAAAAATTTTTTAAGAGAGAGAAACGAGAGAGGATTTTCAAAGACCAAAGTATGCTACCGAGAAGTGAACACTGCAGCTCTAGACATATGTTAAACAAGGAGTTACCTAGAAACAATCTACTTCCTCTGATTTAGAATCTTGCTCTGGAATCACTAAATTCTACTCCTGAAACCAGTATTACACTATATGTTAACTATCTAGAATTTAAATAAAAATTTAAAAATATAGAATCATACTCTTTCACTCTTCAGTTTATTTTAGAGGATTTCCAGAGTTTTTACGATTCTCAACACTCTACCATTTCCTTGTCATATCTTGAAATTACTTTTGGAGTTAAGCAAATGTGCAAAGAACTTTGTGGCTGCTATTGTAGAATGCATAAATCCACATTTATGTTCAGCATTCTGTGTTCCAGTAAGGGCTTCGGGGGAGGCGAAATACTTGGTATATATCTCTCCATTTAATAAATAACAATACCTGAGTCTATCTGTAGCCTATTGTCCGTTTAGTGGTAAAGTGTTCTGTTCTTCCAGAGGGTTTGAAGTATGTATATTACAATGAAGATGTGTTTTAACCTATCACCATTTATTTCACCATTCTCTGCAGGGTGGCATGGAAAGCACACTGTCAAAACAGAGATGTCTCTCAGTATGTTCGCAACTGTGGAGTGTAACTGTACAGTTTTCCTTCTTCAGCTCATCATATGTCTTTTTCATATTAAGGGAGTAGTGATTGAGTGAAAGGTCACACTAGCATTCTTTCAAACAATAACAGTTTTACAGATGCAGGAGCAAAATACTGTCTTTCTTCTAAAAGGCTTCATGTTTATAAATGTGTTTATTATTTGTTGCAACTGTAACATTTTTCAGTTTGCAATAGAAATAATGCTGGTGGAAGCTTATCTAAAATCTTGCCTATCGAATACATCTCCAGTACATTCAATTCTTAATCCAAGGAAATAACCCAGACTTCATCTTTAGCACTCCCCAGTAGTTTATAAAAATGTAACAGATTATCTTGAAACAAATTGATCTTAGGCAAAATCCTAGCTGTACAGGCATCTGATGCCTTCATCTGTTCAGTCATCTCCAAAAATAGTAAAAACAAAAACAAAACATACACGCGCACAAACACACAGAAGGATAACAAAAAAACCAAACCCAAACCAAACCAAAACACTCTGTTGGCCAATATAAAGTAAAAATGCTAAATGGATAAAAATGAAAATAGCTTGAATTAAGGATTTTGCTTTTCTAAAGTGTGACCTTGGTTTAAATGTTTTCTCAGAAATGTTGGTTTCATACTGCTTTAAAAATAAATTGTCAGTTTATGTATCAATCTATTTTAGCCCTTTGGAGAATTCTGTGCATTTTTCTGATTGTGAAGGAATATAAAGGACTAGATGAGCTGTTGCTGTTCTTTAATTTTATTAACTTAGATTCATGCAGAGTGAATAAATCCTGAAATAATTGTTGATTAATCACAAATGCGTAATTATGCACTTTGTAAAAAAAAATACAAACATTATCATTAAAGGCTTTGCAACTCATAACTTGTCTGTCTTTGTTTAGACCCATCTAGTGTCTCTGAAGAAAAAAAAATATGTATTAAAAAAATATTTGGCACACTTGATATGTCTCATGTCTTCACCAAATAGCTGGGTATTGCTGGAGAAAAACCCACAAGCATTCTGACAGATCTCACTTTCATAACCACAAATCTGACATGGGCCCTCAGTCTGCTGGCCATCTTACTGACTTCTCTGCACTCCTGTGGTCGTATTCCCACTCTCCAAAGGGACTGTCACTATTTTATTTCTTTTCCTCTCTCTTCAAAGACCCAGCATACACGTCCAACCACCCACCTTCCACACTCTCTCAGTAGATCACCTGGCTTCACATTACACTGAGAAAATAGAACAACCTCATATGAAACTCTCTCCTAGCCACCATGACAGTGGTCACACCTTCCCCTGGGTCCAGCTTCTCTTCCTCTGCTCCCGCCAATGACAGTGTCTGCACATGGAATCTCGGATCGAATCCCGCTCACTACTCCAAGTTAACAGAGTGTTTCCTGCATCCTGAGTTTCTCCCTCCTTGCTGGATCACCCCTGCCATTGTACAAAATGTCCTGGTAACCTCCTGTCTTACAAAGACCTCTGTTACCCCACCTCTAAAGACATCATTCTGACTTCTGGAATGAGAGCACCAACTCCATGTCCTCACCTCCCGTTCTCTTTTCTAACCATTTCTTTTTAAGTTTATTTATTTATTTTGAGGGAGAGAGAGAGAAAAAGAGAGGGAGCCAAGGAGGCTCCAGGCTCTCAGCACCAATCCCAACACAGGTCTCAATCCCACAATCTGTGAGATCGTGACCAGAGCTCGGATCAAGAGTCGGAAGCTCAGGGTAACTGGGTGGCTGATTAAGCTTCCTGCTCTTGATTTTGGTTCAGGTCATGGCCTTGAGGTTAGTGAAATCCAGCCCCACATCAGGTTCTATGCTGACAGCATAGAGCCTACTTGGGATTCTCTCTCTCTCTCTCTCTCTCTCAGAAATAAATTTTAAAAAACATTTCAAAATTTAGAAAATACAAAATAAAAACAAAATAAATTAATCAATTAAAAAAAAAAAAAGAGTCAGAAGCTCCCAACTGAGACACCCAGGTGCTCCTCTTTTCAAACCTTCTAAACCTGGCTGCTGCTATCCTTGGTTAGCTGAAACCTCTCCTTCATGGCTCCTTCCGTGACTCCTTGGGGCCAATTGTAGTGATCATCCATTCTCTGTTCACCTTACTTAATCTATCAGCAGCACTTGACAAAGCGAACCATTGCATATTTCTAGAAAACTCTCCCTCTGCTTCTCCTTGTTCACATCGTGCCTCACAGATTGCTCCTTCTCAGTCTTTGCCTGGCCTTTTCTCTACTATTTAGTTTCTAACTATGGGAGGGCCCCAGGATTCATGCCTATAGTCATTTGATAGACTACATTCCTTATCTATCTATCTATCTATCTACCAATTTATTTATTTATTTGTCTTTTCTTGCTGAAATATAACTTCTAAAATAAAAGATTTTAGGGGCACTGGCTGATTCAGTTGGTAGAGCATGCTATTCTAGATCTCAGGGTTGTGAATTCAAGCCACACATTGGATGTAGAGATTACTTAAGAACAAAATCTTAAAGGGGCGCCTGGGTGGCTTAGTCGGTTAAGCGTCCGACTTTTGCTTAGGTCATGGTCTCGCAGTTCGTGGGTTTGAGGCCCACGTCAGGCTCTGTGCTGACTACCAGCTCAGAGCCTGAAGCATGTTTCAGTCTGTGACTCCCTCTCTCTTTGACCCTCCCCTGCTCACGCTGTCTCTCTCTCTCTCCTAGAAATAAATAAAACATTAAAAAAAAGAACAAAATCTTAAAAAGAAAACAGACTTTTTCCCACTTTTTTAAAAATGTTAATTTATTTTTGAGAAAGAGAGAGACAGAGCATGAGCAGGGGAGGGGCAGAGAGAGAGGGAGACAGAGAATCTGAAGCAGGCTCTAGGCTCTGAGCTGTTAGCACAGAGCCCAACGCAGGGCTCAAACTCTGGAATGGCAAGATCATGACCCGAGCCGACGTTGGATGCTTAACCAACTGAGCCACCCAGGTGCCCCTTTTTCCCACTTTCTAAACCCATGGAACTATGTCAGTTTCCCCCCAGTGTACACGTACAGTACATAGGCCTTTTACTTTTCTAAATAGTTTGAGAGTAAATTGGTGCCCATGTGGCCCTGAAGCATTCAGGATGTGTTTCCTACATAACCTCAAAACATCACCCAAACCAGGAAGTTAACCTTGCTACATTATTACCACCTAATCATCGTATCCCGTTCAATTTTCTCAATTGTCCCCATAAGTTCTTCACAGTAAAAGGATCTAATTCAGAATTATATATAGTATTTGGTGGTCATTTTTTTAATTAGTTTTCTTCAATCTGGATCATCTCTTTAGGTTTTTTTTTCCCTTGACTTCCACGACTAACAATTTTGAAGACCACAGATCAATTATGTTGTAAAATGTTCTAAGGTTGTCATAAGGTTCTCTTGATTAGGTTAGGTTGTGCGTTTTTGGCAGGAATACCACAGAAGTGATGCTGTCCCTTTTTTTTTTTTAAATTTTAAATGTTTTTTTGTTTATTTCTAGGAGAGAGAGAGACAGCGTGAGCAGGGGAGGGTCAGAGAGAGAGGGAGTCACAGACTGAAACAGGCTCCAGGCTCTGAGCTGGCAGTCAGCACAGAGCCCGAAGCAGGGCTCAAACCCACAAACCGCGAGATCATGACCTAAGCGAAAGTTGGACGCTTAACCGACTAAGCCTCCCGGGTGCCCCGATGCTGTCCCATTCTTACTGTACTCTCTCAGGTGGCATGTGGTTTTGAAATGTTCCATTACTGATGATGTTCATTTTGGTCATTTGATGAAAGTGATGTCTGCAAGTTGCCTCCGCTGTGAAGTATTTGGGAACAGTAAGGTACTTTGATATTGTTCCTTATCAAAATTTCACCTTATACATTTTTTTAATCAGTATGGATCATGGCTTCCCATTTATTGAAATTATAATGAATTATAATCCATTACTATTTTGATTTATTTTGCTGTTCATGCTGTCCGTGATTTGGCTAGTAGAGCTCCTGCCAGCTAGTTTCTGCATTCTTCTGACATGGGCTCATCATCCTTTGAGGACTTTCTTGTTTTCTGGCATAGGATGTTCTAAGACCACCTTGTTCTTTCCCTGCTCCAGCCCTGAAATCAGCCGTTTCTCCAAAGAGCATTGATTCTTCATAGTGGACAATGGTATTTAAGAAACAAGATCTAGGCACTAGAATGTCACTGTTGCCAGGCTCCATCAATGGACAGAGATGGAGAATGTATGTATTTACACAGTATTTATCACTCTACTATTTATATTGAATTCACATCAGTATCTCCAACTCTAGTCCCACACCACAGGGTGTATTCTAGTTTTCTCTTTTTTCATGTTGTTAACTCCCTTCTCTGATAGTGAAAAACCCGGCATCCATTGTCCTTAATAACTTAAAATGTATCCTTAGTACATATATGTATTTGATCAATTTGTTAGTATGTAACCAATCTCCCAACACTGCCACACCATGTAATAGATGCTCTCCATTCAGGCTCTGATATGCTTCATTGGCTCCCCATTCCTCCGCCCTCTTAACTGTGTTATATTTCTAACACACCATGCTGGGTCACTGTTCGAATAGGAAGGAAGGCAGAGTTTTTTACTCTTGTTCACACCCATATACCGAATACCTAAGAGAGAGCTGGGAACACAATACATGCCCAATAAACAGTTGATTGAATGAATCCCTTTCTGATTATTTATGTATTCCTCCATGTTGACCATTCTAGGATTTTTCTTACTCCTCAGGTCCACATGATTCCAGTACAACAGCTTCTGGGATTCCAAGGGTCAGGTCTCAGGGTGCCTGGCTGGCTCAGTTGGAAGAGTGTGCGACTCTTAATCTCAGGGTCAGGAGTTTGAGCCCCATGTGGGGTGTAGATATTGCTTAATTAAATGAAATTTTAAAAAACTAATTCATCACATGTCAGGTCTCAAGACTATGTGAATGTAGTGTGTAGACTAGCCATGGGAGGGCAGTAAAGGACTTCAACACAGGCGTAGCCTTGGGCTTCAAGATTTTGGAACCATTCTAGTATGAATAAACCCAGAAAAAAGATGGGTTTATTTATATCAGATTACCCAGAGGTGTATAAAGAATGGATCACGGTAGGGGAGAGAGACTTGAAGAGGGTCTGCTCAAATGCAGAGATGGGCTATATCCAAGAAGCACCAGGATAGCTCATACATCACAGGCTGACTGAAGAAACAGAGATTAGCAAAAGTTGGCTAAAGAGTGAAAGCAATGTTTGTTGGAGATTTTGCTTAATGTTTTTGATAAATATCATTTTTAAACCTTTACCTGTTATTTTCATACAATTAAGTTCCCCAGAGAAATTAAATTTCTCTCTTATTCAGAATGGAATAAAAATCAATATCAATGTTTGATCATTTTTGAGAGAAATTCAAATTTTATGTTGCTTAGTTTTACCCCAGGATATTATTTGAAATGCAGAGTGATATTCCAAATGATAATTTAGCTCTTTATGTGGCACTAATTATAACTAAGCCCCGAGCACATTTCTGGTATTTCTATTTAGTGGATTCATTTTTAAAATATTTACTTGGAAGATGCTAAAGGGAATTAATACAAATTATAATCAGGAGTGACCAATGTCATTCATAGATACAATGTTTTTCAATTAAATGCATGTCTACTATGCAATTGTATTTTAAAATTGTTTTTTAATTTTAACAAGGTTATAAATTCTCAATGTTTAAAGAGTCAGATAAGTTTCACAAGGTTTATTATGAAAGATGTACCTCCTCATTTCTCCCCCTTTATATGACCACTTTCTACTCTATCACTTTAATAGTAATTTTTCATTATTTGCCTCCATGCTTTAAAGTATTACGTTTGTACTGCTTTTTCTTGATTTTTCCATATTAGGATATTGATTTTCCACTATCAAAGTTAAAGATTAGACTCTATTTCTTCCTCCCCATTCTCCATCACACATGGGCACCTAATGCCCATCTTTCAATGTAATTATGTATTTTTTTGTTAGACCAATATTTGGTATTTCCATAGCCATAAATACAATTATTTTCTTCTCTTATGCAATATTTTATTTTCTCTAGAACTAAAAACTGTATGATTCTTAAATGTGGTTGGTTTTCTGTGTATCTCATTAGTTTACCTCCCAAACTCTGGATCCAATATTTAAACCTTAAAAGTATTTTAATAATCTCTCAAGGCTTTAGACACAGCTAGAATTTTGTCAATTTCGGCTTTTTAAATTAATTAATTTAAGTAATCTCTACATCCAACGACGGGCTCAAACTCATAAATTCGAGATCAAGAGTCTCATTCTCTTCCAACTGAGCCAGCCAGACACCCCAATTTCATCTTTTTAAAGCAGTAATTCCCAAAGATTTACCACCAAATCTAATTGGGACTTGTTTCTGCCTGTGTCTAATACATACCTGTCACCCTGGGTTTGCTCATTCAGCATCGTCTTGGGATTCTCTTCTTTTATCTCCGTATTTGATATTTATTGGGTTTCCTGTATTTCATAATTTCTTCTTTCTTGGCTTATTTTGGTGGATCACAGCTCCAGAATCTTCCTGAGAAAGGGTGCATGAAAGGTACTTTTTTTGAGACTTAGCATGTCTGAAATTGTCTTTGTTCTATTTCACACTTGGTTGATAGTTGGCTGGGTATGGAATATTAAGTTGGAATTAATTTTCCTCAGAATTTTGAAGGTGGTCTATTGACATGGGACCACTTGGGGAACCAAATCCAGGGAAGTCCATTGCTCCCTGTTGCTACTGAGCAGTCTTAAACCATCCTGAATTTATAACCTGGAAGTGTGTGGGATCTTTTCTTTATCCTCAGGGTAGTGAAGGTTTGCAATGATGTGCCTTGATGTGGATCTGTTTTCATCTTTGTTCTGGGTGCTCAGTAGGATATTCAGCTTAGAAACTCATAACCTTGGGGCGCCTGGGTGGCTCAGTTGGTTGAGCGTCCGACTTCTGCTCAGGTCACGTTCTCACAGTTCGTGAGTTTGAGCTCCACGTCGAGCTCTGTGCTGACAGCTCAGAGCCTGGAGCCTGTCTTTGAATTCTGTGTCTCCCTCTTTCTCTGACCCTTTCCTGCTCAAGCTCTCTCTCTCTCTCCCTCTCTCTCTCAAAAAGAAATAAAACATTAAAAATATTTAACAAAAGAAACTCATAACCTTAAGTACTAGAAACCTTTCTTGAGTCACTTATTGATTGTTTCCTTCCTTCCATTTTCTTCATTCTCTTTGGAATTCCTAGACTGATCGTCTAATGTAGTAATGTAGTTACAGTATGAGTTGGGTCCCTCTAAAATTCATATGTTGAAGCCCTAACCTCCAATGTTATTGTATACGAAGGTAAGGCCTTTAAAGAGGTAATTAAGGTAATTAAATGAAGTCATAAGGGTAGGGTCCCAATCCAAGAGGACTTGTGTCTTTATAAGAAAAGGAGGAGATGCCAGGAATGTGTATGCACAGATAAAAGGCCACATGAGGACATAGTGAAAAGGTCACCATCTGCAAGCCAAGGAGAAAGGCCTCAGGAGAAACAAAATGTGACAACACCTTGATCTTGGATTTCTACCCTCCACAGCTGTGAGAAAATAGTCTCTATTGTTTAAGCCACCCACCCTGTGGTATTTTGTTGTGGTAGCCCTAGCAAACTAGTACACTTTTTTTTTTTTTTGAAAGAGGGTGGAGGGAGAGGGACAGAGAGAGAAAGGAAGAGAGAGAATCCCAAGCAGGGTCCAAGATGTCGTTGAGGAGCCTAACGTGGAGTTTGATCCCATGCCCCTGAGATCATGACTCGGAACCAAAATTAAGAATAGAACACTAAACCGACCGAGCCATCCAGGTGCCCCTGTTCTTATGTTTTCTGTCCTCTCCCATTTCTTTGTCTTTTGCTCTACTTTCTGGGAGATTTCTTTGATATTATCATCTGACCTTTTAATTGAGTTTTTTAAATGTTTATCTTGAGAGAGAGCGAGCGAGAACATAAGCAGGGTAGGGACAGAGAGAGGGGGAGAGAGAATCCTCTGTGATGTCAGCTTGGAGTCAAACCCAGGTCTTGATCCCACAAACCATGAGATCATGACCTGAGACAAAACCAAGTCAGTCACTCACCCAAATGAGCCACTTAAGTCCCCCTAATTGAATTCTTTTCATTTCTACTATCATATTTTAAATTTCCTACAGCTCTCTTTTTCTCTATAAATGTTCCTTTTTTCTTTGTTTTGTGTGATGTTTGCTATTTTTTATTTTATCTGAATATCATCATAATAATTTTGTTTTGCTTTTACTTTTACTTCCCTATGTGTCCTCTAATCTGTGATTTTTGTTTATTTTGAATTGTATCTTTCACATTAGAGGCACTTCTCAGTTTTTTGGTAATCCTTGGTTATCTCCTCAAATTTAGAAGTAGAAAAATAAAAGTTTAATTTGGAGTTCCAAGGGTTTATGTGGATTTGACCATGTGTACTTTGCTAAAGGATGATCAAGCTGGGTTGAGTGAGTTTCATCAGGGATCCTTAGATCTCTTCTCTTAGGCTGGTCAGATTCCCCAGGGAAGCCTCTCCCTTTTGGCTGCTAGAAAACAAAGCGATGGTTGCCAGCATTTTAAGAGTTAAGTGAGGGACAGAGGTCTTAGCACCTGGCAGCTATAGTTTCATTAATCTACCTATTTTCTGTATGCCATTCCTCCCTCAACTCTACCTGTTGCTCTTCGATATAAGAACCATGTTTTTCCTCTGTTTATTCCTTGGCAGTAAATAGCAGGTAATTGTTTAATTGTATTGATATTTCTTAAATGACTCTCAGCTAGTATTTGTTAGCTCCTTTCCTCCATCTTCACCCACCTTACTTCCAGAGATTCCCCACAACTACAGATTCTGGAAACATGGTGAGGGTTTCTGTAGTGCAAATCAAGTAGCTTATTAGCTCTGACTGCTCAGCTCTCAGGTCTACTCTATACCACTTGCCATTTTTCTTCCAGATTTCAAGATTTTGTTTCACCTTCTCTCCCATTCTTCTTACCTTATAGGTTTATGCCTTTTTGAAAATTTCTTTACTTGCTTTAAAGGAGTTTGGGGGGGGGACCTCAAATCTCCAACTCCAACATCAACCTTCTCACTCTTATCTGATGACTTTGCATGTTGTTCCACAGAGAAAAAGACTTTATGCCAGCAGACCCAAACATGGAAATCAGATGCCAGAGAAATAACAGAAAAACCAGAAGAATGGGCACCACAAAAGAGGCAGTGGATAATGGCATCAAACTCTGTGAAGAAGTCAAATGAGTTAAGGGAAAGTGGTAATTGAAATTACTGATAGAGAAGCCAATAACTCTGGGCAGACAGGCTTCAGTAAGGACGAAATTCAGAATGTAATGAACTAAGTAACATATGGAAACAGGAAATGTTGACAGCTTTTTCACATTCAACTTTTAAAGATAATACAAAAATAGAGATATGCAGGATTAAAAATGTTTGGTTGGTTTTTAATAACTTTTTTCAAAATTTTAAACTTCAGTTAATTAACACAAAATGTAATATTAGTTTCAGGTGTAGAATTTAGTGACTCATCACTTACGTACAACACCCAGAGCTCATCACAAGGGCCCTCCTTAACACCCATCATCCATTTAACCCATCCCACTGCCCACCTCCCCTCCAGTAACCCTGTTTGTTCTCTTTAATAAGAATCTATTTCCTGGTTTGCCTCTCTTTTCACCCCTATACCCTTGTGTTTTGTTTCTTAAATTCCACATATGAGTGAAATCATGCAGTATTTGTCTTTCCCTGACTGATTTATTTCTCTTCCTAACACACTCAAGGTCCATCCACATCATGGCAAACGGCAAGCTTTTATTCTTTTTTATGGCTGAGTAATATCCCATTACATGTGTGTATTTACATCTTCTTTATCCACTGATTAGTCAATGGACATTCGGGCTCTTTCCACAATTTAGAGATTTGAGGCTCAGGAAGAGTTTAAAATAATTAGTGGAGAAAAAGGACAGAAAACTTCTGGCTAACACCTAAGACTTCAATTGGAAACCATTAGTTTAGCGCTGCACTAACCTGTGCAGTTATCAGTGTCACTTAAGTGCACCTATTAGAGGTAAGGTTTGCCATCAGGTTATGGACCTTGGAATCTAAACTGTGAGTAGAAAAGAAAGCAAGGGAAGGAGACGGAGGTAAATAAGCGTGGAGCGTGGAGGTCTGGATGAAGGCAATGAAAAGCTGGGGTACGCAAGCAGATTTGATGACCTTGATTTCAGAATCGGAACTCTACAGCAACGACAAGGTATCGGCTCTAAAAGCCAACTTCTCAGTTATTCTGTAGCCAGGTGGTCTGGCCGACGTCAGGGTACACAGGCCAAGTCGGCTCCAGCGATTTCCCGCCACTTCCGTACGTGCGTCTACCGGCTGCGGCCTGGCGCATGCGTACTGCGCGCGCGCGAGCTCGTCGCGCCTGCGCACGCCGCTGCCACCGCTCCTCCCTTCCCCCCATCGGGCTCTACACAGCGCTGGGCTAAACGCGCTTCCGGGACGCCGCCCGCCGCGAGGAGTTTGCTGTGCCCCAGCGCTGCGAGCCCCGGTGACTCGCCCTCGCTGCATCCAGAAACCTTCCGCCCGAGCCCGCGCGGGAGGAGCGGGGCCTGTGACGGGAGCGGCGACCCCGCCGGCCCCGGTCTCTTTCCCTGGCGGCGGCGGCTTCTTCTGTAGGACAATATGTTCAAGAGAATGGCCGAATTTGGGCCTGACTCCGGCGGGAGAGTGAAGGTCAGTCCCCGACCCCGCGCCTCCGCTCAGGGAGCGGTTCTCACGTCGCGGCTCCTCCCTGCGCGGCGTGAGGAGGGTGCGGTGGTTTTCCCTCCCGCGCCCTCTCAGCTCGCGGTTTGAATCGTGATTTCTAGACGGCGAGTCCGTCACCGCTGCCGCGGGAAAATAAGTGTTCCTTTTGGCTCCAATTTGACCGGCCCCCCTCCAGAAAACAGGCAGCGGTGGTTTGGGGAGAACTGGACGTTGTTGCCGAGGAAAGTAGCCGCTTCGAGGGCTTGGTGCTCGTCTTCGGCCAGCCGCGGGCACCGGTAAACGGGGGGTGTGGTAGACTGGCACCGTATAAGCAAGTGTGATCACTGAACAGCTGGGGCGTAGGAAAGTTCAGGAAACCTTCCAGAATTCATGGTGTTCATAGAGACCCCCAGGCTTCGGCCAAGATATTAATCAAGGCATGCAAAGGACGTAACACTGGCTGGTGCGTTGAGAACCTTCAGTAAATGTTCGCTGCTTTCGTTTTTAAAATTGTTGTAGAGCCCAACGTGATGTTTGACACACGTTTCCCTTCCACTTTCCTGCGTCTCAAGGCGCGTTAGTTTTTTTTTTTTTTAATGTTTTATTTATTTCTAGCAGAGAGAGAGAGACAGCGTGAGCAGGGGAGGGTCAGAGAGAGAGGGAGTCACAGACTGAAACAGGCTCCAGGCTCTGAGCTGGCAGTCAGCACAGAGCCCGACGCGGGGCTCGAACCCACGAACCGCGAGATCATGACCTAAGCGAAAGTCAGACACTTAACCGACTAAGCCACCCAGGCGCCCCGAGGCACGTTAGTTTTTAAGGCAGGACTAACTGGTTCTTGGTAGAACACCTATTGTCACCCCTTCGGATTTTAGGGTTATTGCAGGAAGGAGATTTTTCCTTAAAAAGCAGCCGCCTGGGTTTGCACCAGTCTCGTTACTCTGGCTTTGCTTCGAGTCCTTTTCTGTGCCCTACAGCTTTCACATAATTTTAACTGTATGTGTATACAGCTGTTGTTTTCATATCACGTGCAAAGTAGGAGTGCTTGGAAAATTTCAAAAACTGCCAAAATTTAATGGAAGTGCCAAAATTTAATGGAAGGGGGAAATATCAGGTAAAATTCATAGTACCGTAAATATATATTTTAGCCAAGCTTTTGCACAAGGTTTTGGATTGGTAGGGAAGTACTACCAGGGGTTTAAAATATTAGGTTTTGGAGAACTTCCAAAACTTTCTCTACCTGCAGTCATGTAAGGTTCAAAAAGTTTGAGGGCACCAGAGAGGCTCAGTAGATTGAGCGTCCAGCTCTTGATTTCCACTCAGGTCATGATCTCTCCGTGGTGGGAGTTAGCCCACTGCTGAGCGTGGAGGTCTTGTAGGCATCTTTTTCCAATTTAGATACATTATCTTCATACAGAAAGTCTTTTGATAAGTAAACCCCCTTTGCATCGCTGAGGAAATCTGCAAGTTTCTAATAACAGTAACAGCTACAGGATCTATTTTCCATTCACCTTGTGCTCATTTATTCAGGCCTTAAGCCCTGTGCCCCAAGTGTCAGTAGCATTTACTGTGATTATTCAAATTCACGTACAAATTGCTTGCCTTCTTCTGAACTAACTTGAGGTTTATAGGGATTGGATTTTATTTGTTAATTATCCAACCAAAATTAAAAGGCCCTTCGTTTGTTCACTGCTTTTATTAATCGTTGAGTACATTGGCATAGCACTTTTCATATGTGGTATTTTTCACTCTTTAACCGTCAGATACATTCTTACTGTTGAATGAGTCTCAAGTTTCATGTGCAACATTCAGTATTTTCTACTCACTTGAAATTTTTGTTTCTCCTTTCCATGATAATCTGTCAACACTCACCACTTCTACACTTACCAGATGTGATGAGAAACATGTACTTACATCTTAGAACTTAACACATAAGTAATACAATGAAAAATGTTTGCCCCACTTCTACCTAAAATCCTCTCCCACTCCCACACTGCCTTTAATATTTGTACTGTATTTTTGGAAAACACTGCTTTAAGCTGATAAGTCAGGACGTTATTAGGATCAGGTGATGGCAGTCAAATTGGCAGTCTTAATTCCTGAGGCTCACTTTAAAGTTTGTAAATAGCCTTTTACCTTTCTTCCAAAAAAACCAAAACAACAACAAAAACCCTCTCAAAGTACTTAACATGATTTAAATAGACATTTTCAAAGTGGGAACATTGTCATTAATCTTAGTTATTTGTGTTAACTTGTTACTTGTGTTAATATTAAGTGAAGATAATTGGCTGAAATTTATTTGTTGAGAGAAATCCATGTTATAAGCAAACTCTAGATTTTAGATTGCCTGCCATTCCTTAAAACAAGTTTTTGGAGCTCTTAATCTGTACATTTGGGTGATAATACAGTATTAATTGATGTTGAAATTCTTCTTCTTTTAGGGGGTTACTATTGTTAAACCAATAGTATATGGTAATGTTGCTCGATATTTTGGAAAGAAGAGAGAAGAGGATGGACACACCCATCAGTGGACAGTGTATGTCAAACCATATAGAAATGAGGTAGGCATTTGTTTCTCCTGTAACTATTTTGAAGCTGTAGTTTGGTTTTGATTGAAGATAAATTTTTCTATTTTTTTATAGTAACTTTCTGATCATAAAATTGGCCCATTGTAGAAATGTCACCCCCAAAAAGTTGAAAGAATAAAGTGAGAGTTGTCATCATATAACTGTTAGTAGAAGTCAATTTTCCAAACAGTTTAAACTAAAATCAGGTTATGATAACAAGAACCATGCTGTATTGGAAGCACATCTTCCAGTCATCACATCTTAAGTTAGCCTAGTATTTAATCAGGTGTTTCAGGAATAATAGTTTATACTTTTTAATAACTTTAACAATTGGTAAAAGACCGTCAGAGAGAAAGAATGGCAAAATTGCTATATAATCTGGCTGCTGGTAATTTTGTTGCTGAATCTAATGTCTGGAATGCAATCAGTACATAGTAGGTATTCAGTAGATATTAATCGAACAAATATTTCTCCATTTAAAACCCTTTAAAGTCCGCACAAAAACTTGCATGTGAATGTTCGTAGCATCATTATTCTTAATAGCCACCCCCCCCCCCAAAAAAGGAAACAACCCAAATGTTGATGAATGGGTAAATAAGATGTAGGATATCCATACAATGGAATATTATCAGGAACAAAAAGAAATAACGTACAGATGCATGCTACTACCACATGGAATAAATTTAGAAATGTTTTGGTAGGTGTAAGAAACCAGACCAAAAGCCACATACTGGATGATTCCATTTTATAAAATGTCCATAAAAGGCAAATCCATAGACACAGAAATAGATTAGTGGTTGCTAATGAATGAGAGGAAGAGGGATTTAGGAGTGGGTACTAATGGGTATGAGGTTTCTTTTTTGTGTGATAAAAGTATTCTAAAATCTATTGTGGGAATGGCTGTATAACTCTGAATATACTAAAAGCCATTGAATAGTTACTGTAAATGGGTAAGTTGCATGGTGTATGAATATCTTGATAAAGCTGTTAATTTAAAAAAAAAAAACCTTCAATGACTACCTATTGTCCTTGGGATAAAGTTAAAACTATTATGTTTAGGGGTGCGTGGCTGGCTCAGTCACTAGAGCTTGTGACTTTTCATCTTGGGATTGTGAGTTTGAGCCCCACGTTAGGTATAGAGAAGACTTAAAAATAAAATCTTAAAAAAAAAAAAACTATTGTGTTTTAGAAGGCCTGACGTAGTCTCTCAATCCTGTCTCTGCAGTCTTACCCTTGTCTGTGTTTGTTTCATTTCCTTATACTCTACATTTCAGAAATACTAGATTAGATTACTCTGTTTCCCAAAGGAACATTTTTTTTTTTTTTTTGAGAGAGAGAGAGAAAGAATGAATTCCAAGCAGTTTCCATGCCCAGTGCAGAGCTTGACTTGACACCTCGGTGCAGAGCTCTGTTCGGGACTCAGTCTCAACAGTGAGATCATGACCTGAGCTGAATTCAAGGGTGGGACGTTTAACCAACTGAGCCACCCAGGCGCGCTGCAAAGGAACCTTCTTAAATATCTTCATTCATTCCTTTCCACCTATTCCAATCTTATTGTTCCCTTAGGTCTTAATTTAAGTGTATTTTCTCTGGAACTATTCTCTTCAAAGATTAACTTAGGGCCGTTCTTATGAACTTGTACCTGTTGCCCTCCTAACACAGATTATGTCAGAATGCTGATTGTCTTGTCTGCCCCCTACACTCTGTACAGCAAGATCCTGAGGACAAGAGTTTATCAGTTACCATTGTAGCATCTGATACCCAGTATTTTTTTGTAGAAAAAAATGAAAGTATTCCCAAAAGAGTCTTCAAAAATGCTTTTGAAAAACTGCCTCAAGAAATGTTCACAATATGACGTTAAGTGACAAAAGCAGATATTAGTATATCATTATATAGTATGACTCCAATTTTTAAAAATGTAGATAATAAAAAAATTCCCGAAAGTAAATAAAAAGATTAAGAAATACTACTGTCAAATGTGACTGATTCTGTTTTGCATCTTCCTCTTTTTCTATGGTGAATTTTTTTAGAAAACCCTTTCTCTAGGAGAATCCCTTTTATGTGCCAGCACTAATGAATATGCTCCTGTGCTTCAAAATAAAATTAAGAACGGGGCGCCTGGGTGGCTTAGTCGGTTAAGCGTCCGACTTTCGCTTAGGTCATGATCTCGCGGTTCGTGGGTTCGAGCCCCGCGTCGGGTTCTGTGCTGACTGCCAGCTCAGAGCCTGGAGCCTGTTTCAGTCTGTGACTCCCTCTCTCTCTGACCCTCCCCTGCTCACGCTGTCTCTCTCTCCTAGAAATAAATAAAACATTAAAAAAAAAATTCAAAATAAAATTAAGAAAAGGAGGAGTTTTATATCTCATGGTTTTAGGTTGTTTAGTTTAGTTGACCTTAGCTTTATGTAGTATAATTTTGTTCTTTAAAGTTACTCAGTTCATAGATTTGTTTTGGTTTATATGCTTTTTCTATAAAATATATTGGAAATGTATTGTTTTTATGGAAAATCAAAACTGATTTAGAGTATTGTCTATAGAGATATATAAAAGAAGGATTTGCAAAATAAGTGAATTAGGGACGTGTATATTCCTATATGTTGTGAATTATGAAAGATTTCAACTCAGGCTTCCTTTGCTTAAAATAAAAAAAGAACCTAGGTATAATTCATGGTTTTTAGAAAATTAGATTCCAGTGGGGATTAAGGAGTGCCATTGTCACTGGGTGATATAAGGAAGTGTTCAATCCCTATATTGTATACCTTACATAAAAATAAAATAGTTAGATTCCATAAAATTTGAGAGAAAGTATATTTTATAAAATTAGGTACATATACTTGGTGTATTTTTCTCCTAGTTTTTATATGTCGATGGCAGAACTAATTAATTCCTCTGTATTTTAGGATATGTCAGCATATGTGAAGAAAATCCAATTTAAATTACACGAAAGCTATGGCAATCCTCTAAGAGGTACAGTACAGTTTTTTTATTCATAACATATGAATTTAAAAAGATTTAGAAAACTATCAATAATTTATAATTATTTTAATTTTTTTCTCTCACTTCAGTTGTTACTAAACCTCCATATGAAATTACTGAAACAGGATGGGGTGAATTCGAAATAATCATCAAAATATTTTTCATTGATCCTAATGAAAGACCTGTGAGTAATGATAATCTTTGTGACCATAAAATAGATTTTGGTAATTGTGAAAATCTAACAGCACTTACATAATTTGTTATCTGTTGACATTTTATTCAGATACACTTTATGTAAGCTGATTGCATAGGGTATCTTGCCTTGAGTTAAGAGTTTTTTATTTTAAAGGAAGTGCCTTTCAAAACTTTTAATTTTTCATGTATAGAAAGATGGGATATAATGTGAACATTTCTCAGAAAGAAACCATGGAATTGTGTGATTACTAGAGCAAAAAAAAATTTTTAATTCACTAATATTATTTGGTTATTAGTAGAAAACAAGATGAGTCCACCTGCTGTCAAGAATGAGAATATCCAATTTTTAGAGTTAAAAGCCCTAGCAATAGTTTTATTGTATTTTCAAGTTGCTGTCAGTACTAGCAGCTTTACTTTCTATCTTATTCATGAATTTTTATTTATAACCACTGACTTTTTTGTCTTTTGATCTCTTCTTTTTTTTTTTTTTTTTTAATATTTTTTATTTATTTCTAGGAGAGAGAGAGACAACTTGAGCAGGGGAGGGTCAGAGAGAGAGAGGGGGAGACACAGACTGAAACAGGCTCCAGGCTCTGAGCTGACAGTCAGCACAGAGCCCGACGCGGGGCTCGAACCCACAAACCGCGAGATCATGACCTAAGCGAAAGTCGGACGCTTACCCAACTAAGCCACCCAGGCGCCCCTCTTTTGATCTCTTCTTATCAGGTTGTTGCTTGATAATGTAAAAAGTCCCTCAAAGCTTTCACTTTGATCCCTCAGCTATTTTGTGAGGTTGGTGATACCGTCATTTTAGAGATGAGGATATGAAGGTTCAGAGATCAAGACATATTGCTTAAAAACACAGTTACTGTGGCAGAGCTAATTTTTGAACCCAAGTTATATGCACTCAGACCTCACATTCTTGCCATGATCCTCTCCCCTCCTCCGCCAAACCACTCAGTTTTTTTTGTTTGTAAACATATAGGGTCGCAACTCAGGTATGGCTCTCTCGTTCCACGTTTGCATGGCTGTTGTTTAACTCCAGTTTCAGGTCATCACTGTTAATTTTCTTTCTTTCTTTTTTTTTTTTTTTATGTTTATTTTTGAGAGAGAGACTCAGTGTGTGAGCGGGGGAGGGTCAGAGAGAGAGGGAGACACAGAATCTGAAGCAGACTCCAGGCTCTGAGCTGTCAGCGCAGAGCCTGACGTGGGGCTCAAACCCACTAACTGTGAGATCATGACTTGAACTAAAGTCCACCAGCTGACTGAGCCACCCAGGCAACCCATCACCATTAATTTTTATCTTGTTAGGTTCAGCGCATTCCTTTAGCACCAAACATTTACACTTTAATTATCAGATTACATGTTTAAAAGTGTATGTGCTTCTAAAGGAGCTATGACCTGGGCCTGTAGTTCAGAGAATTTGTTCCTAATGGACTGCACCAGAAATATTGGAGTTTTTTTTTGTTTTTTTTTTTTAATTTGAACTCCTAGGTCCCATCCCCTGGATAGTCTGATTTAGTAGATTTGGAGAAGGGGCCAGCACCCAGGTGATCTTGGTGCACAGTAAGATTTAGAAGCTGTAACATAGACCATACTCTTCCTGTGTAGGAATTTCTTTAGGCAGGCTTCAAATGAGAGTCTTGTTTGGGCTTGCTCTGTCCAGTAGACAGACTCTTGACTTTCGTCATCCCATTTAGATGTAGATAGTTCTAAATGTAAGAAAGGACTAGTTTATGATGTGCTTCCATGAACTTTTTACTGATGACTGTTCATACATTTGTTTTCTTTTCTTCTGAATAACATCTATAGCTTATTTAAATACTTTCCATGTGATAAGGTTCCCAGATCTTCTATCGTTCTTTTGTCCTTCTAGAATACTTTGAAAAGAAATTACATTCTACTTGGCAAGAAATTATTAAATATCCATTATTTGTCAAGATAATGTTCTAGGGGTAGACTATAAAGATGCGATATTGTTCCTGTCTTTAATGAAAATAGTCTATTAGGGAGAATAGAGCACAGATGTTGAGACAGAAGAAATTAGTAATCAAACAACTTCAGTATGAGACAACTCTCAAAGTCCACTCTTGGAAAGAGTAGTTATTGCACTTCTGCAGTGATGAATTTGTTGAATAAGTTTCCATATAGATCTTCATTGGCCTGAATTTTATTATCTAAAAACTATTGTCATCTTTTTTAATGTTTATTTATTTTTGAGAGAGAGAGAGAGTGTGTGTGTGAGTGGGAGGACAGAGAAAAAGGGAGACACAGAGTCTGAAGCAGACTCCAGACTTTGAGCTCTTAGCACAGAGCCCAACATGGGTGGGGCTCAAACTCACGAACTACGAGATTGTGGCCCAAGTCGAAGTCAGATGCTTAACTGACTGAGCCACCCAGGCACCTGTCATCTCCTTTTAGTATAATGAAACCATTATGCTTCTAATTGTTGGATCTTTAAAATAAGTTATGAAGGTTTATTTAAAATACAAAAGAAAGACCTAAGTAATTGTCACTTATTTCTGTTACCCAGTAACCTATTAATAGATTAAGCCATTATAAAAGGAATGGTTGTTCCTAAAAGCAGAATGCTGAAATTGGGTTTTTATTCCTAGAATTATCTTCATGGCTAGTGTAGGCATTCCATTGCTCTAAGAATCTTCAAACACCCCTCAAAATTAGAGATATCTGTCTTGATATTTTTCATTACCTATATCTATATGAATGCCTGTGGGTATCTAAATAATACAATTAAGGAAGGACAGTTTTATGATGCAGTTTTAAATTGTTTTTGAATTGTAAGAGTAAGAACACACAGATGGTTTTAAAAAATACTTTAAAAATAAAAAAAATATAAGTTTCCTATATCAGTTTCTTAGGGTTGCCATAACAAAGGACCACAAACTGAGTGGCTGAAAACAACGGATGTTTATTCTCACAGTTCTGGAGGCTAGAAGTCCAGAAGCAAGGTGTTGGCCATGCTCTCTCCAAAACCTCAAGAGAAGAATCCTTTCTTGCCTCTTCTAGTTCCAGGTAGCCCCAGGTGTCTTTGGTTTGGGCAGTATAACTGTAATCTTTGCTGCCATTGTTCCCTGGCCCCTCTCTGTCCTTGTCTCTGTGTCTCCTCTCTTCTTATGAGAACACCAGTCATACTGGATTAGAGCCTCACCACTCTATCTTAACTTGATTACATCTGCAAAGACCCTAGTTCCAGGTAAGGTCACATTTACTAGTACTGAGGATTAGGACTTCAGCATGTCTTTCGGGGGGACACAGTTCAATTTATAACATCTTTCTCCTTTCTTTGGCTCCTTCCCAAGGAAAACCACAGTGATTCTTTTCAGTGTCTCTAGAAATTACTCTCAACAATCTCCTATATTTCAATCTCTAAGTTTGATTTTTCAATTTTATTTTTTTATTTATTTTGAGAGAGAGAGCATGCAGGTATGGGTGGGAGGGAGGGGCAGAGAGGGAGGAGAGAGAATCCCAAGCAGGCCCCGTGTTGTCAGCACAGAGCCTGACGCAGGGCTTGATCTCATGAACTGTGAGATCACCATCTGAGCTGAAATCAAGAGTTGGATACTTAACTGAGCCACCCAGGTACCCCTGATTTTTCAATTTTAGGTGATATTGTCACCTCCTCACATGATAACAGATGATCCTTCTTCATCATTCCAGGCTTGTTTTTTTGTTTTATTGGAGAAATTATTTCAGAAAGGATGACTGAGAAATAAACCTTTGAACCATTGCTGCCTGAAAATACCTTTATTTTTGCTTCACATTTGATTGGGTAAAAAATCACAAGTTTCACAGGAGGATATGCTCTCTTGTCTCTAAGTGATGGGAGAAGGGAATGGTAACAGGCCCTGCCACCACACAGCATTCTTGATTTCTGTAGCTGCCAACTTTGGGCTTGGAGCCTCCCTGGGGATCCACCGGGAGTGCTGACTCCAACCTCTGATGCTGTTTTCTGCTTTCAGTTTTCATGTTGCGAATTCCTCTGTTAATGGTTAATCCACTCATGTAGTCTCCTCTCCTTTCTGTCTACTCCAGAAATGTCAAAATTATCTGCTTTAAATATGGTGTATAGGGGCACTTGGCTGGCTCAGTCAGTTGAGTTCGACTCTTGATTTTGGCTCAGGTCATGGTCCCCGGGTTGTGGGACTGAGCCTCGCGTTGGGCTCCACACTGAGTTTGGAGCCTACTTGAGATTCTGTCTCTCCCTCTCCCTCCCTCCTTTCTTCTCTCTCTCTCCCCCTCCCTGTCTTTCCCCCTCCCTATGCCCCTCTCCCTCACTCTCACATTCTCTTTCTCTCAAATAAAAAAATATATATTAAATATGGTATAGCATACATGTTCCTTATAATGATTTTAGCTAACCTTTTAGAAAATTGTTTGAGGCCTCTGAATTGGTTTCTATAACAACAACTCTGCTGTTTTCCTAGTTAGGTTTTATTTTGCTCAAGTAATCACACATTGTGCTGCAAAGCTTTCCCTTTGATGTCCTATTAATACCTGTTCTTGGGTATTTTGAAGACCTGTCGCTCCTACTGAAGTGAATTATCATTGATTAACTTTTAATTATTTTATTTGTGTAATAAAAATCACCAAAGAAAATGTTTTGCCTTCACTGAGCATTTTAGTATTGGTTATTTATTTTGAAAGTATCAAATCTTCCCTCCCCCCATAAATTTGTAGACTTTAATCTTCACAGAATAGCTGTCAAAATGAATCTAATTTCACTTGTATAAATAAAAGAATTCATATCTTAATGATTTTCCAGTTTAATTTCTGTAGCTATATTTTATTATTGGTTTTCTATGTGATCATTTTGTAGAGATGCTTTGTAACATGCATACTTATACTCTTCAAAACATTCATGTTTAGTAGATGTGGATGGATAATAATACCTAATAGGAAAATAAGAGTACAGAGTTTGAGTGATTTGCCACACAATAAGTTGTAGTTGAGATAAGATCCTGAATTTCATATGTTAGCTAATTCAGTCTCTAATTCAGTTACAGTAATCATGATGTCTCACGATGATGAAAACCATTGCACAGACGTGATATCTATTTTATTTCACAGGTGACCCTGTATCATTTATTAAAGCTGTTTCAGTCAGACACCAATGCAATGCTGGGAAAAAAGACAGTCGTTTCAGAGTTCTATGATGAAATGGTAAGAGGATTTTATGATGAGAATTTTCTTCGGTCTAACGCCCTCCCAACTGAGCGATTTCGGCTGCTATTATTATGAGAATTTTAAAAATGCTTTAAGTTGTACAACTTTGAAGTTACTGGACTTTTTTTCATTCTATCCCATTAGATATTTCAAGACCCAACAGCAATGATGCAACAATTATTAACAACATCTCGCCAGCTAACATTAGGAGCCTATAAGCATGAAACGGAATGTAAGTGCCATGAGTTCATAATTATCCTGAAAAATATTGTATTCTGTAATGGTAAAAGGATTATGATTAATGACCATTAAATTTTTTTCTAATGACATATAAAAGTAAATTTTTTAGGAGTTAAAAAAAATACATAATTACTATAGAACATGTAAGAAGGATGTTTTAAATTGTTTCCAGAGTAGGGACACCTGGGTGGCTCAGTTGGTTGAGCATCCAACTCTTGATTTCAGCTCAGGTCATGATTCCTGGGTCATGGGATGGAGCCCTGCATCAGGCTCCATGCTGAGTATGGAGCCTGCTTGAGGTTGTTCTTGTCTCCCCCTCTGTCCCCTCCCCTGCTTGCACACTCACTTTCTTTCTCAAAAAAGAAAAACAAAAAATGTTCCCAAAGTTGGCCTACTTTCAGAAAGTAGGCCACATTCTCTGAAATACTGTCTTTTATTCTCTTAATTACTGTTAAGCATAGCCTTTCACTAATCTTGCTTACTCTGTCATTCAGCCCTTTTCTGTTTAGTAGTCTTTGCTAATAAGATCTGTGTGAAAAACCTTGCAGAACATAATCAGAGTTGACCCTTGAACAATGCGGAGTTAGGTCTGCCAACCACCCTCTCCATCCCCACCCCCCAACAGTCAGAAATCTGTGTGTAACTTTTCACTTCCCAAATACTTAACTACCAATAACCTACTGTTGATTGGAAGCCTTATTGATAAATAATCCACACATATTTTGTATATTATATGTATTTTATTCAATAAAATAAAATCTGGTATGGGTGCCTGCGTAGATCAGTTGGTTGAGCCTCCAACTATTGATTTCGACTCAGGTTATGATCTCATTGGTTGTGACATCAAGCCCTGTGTTAGGCTCTGCACTGACAGCATGGAGCCTGCGTGCGTTTCTCTCCCTGTGTCTGCCCCTCCACCATGCACGTGTGCATATTCATTTTATTTCTCTCTCAAAATAAATAAACTTAAAGAAATAATAAAGTTAGCTAGAGAAAAAACGTTACAAGGAAGAGAAGATAAATTTACAGTACCGTACTGTGTTTACCGAAAAAATCCACATATATACGGACTAATGCAGTTTAAACCCATATCGTTGAAGAGTCAATTGTATCCTTTTGTAGATAGAAGTCCCCCCTTATCCGTGGTCTCACTTTTTGAGATTTTAGTTACTCAGGGTCAGCAGTGGTCCAGAAGCAGATGATCTTCCTCCTGACACATTGTCAGAAGGTCAGTAGTAGCTTAATGATGAGTCATAGTGCCTGCATCCTTCACCTCACTTTGTCTCATCACATAGACATTTTATCATTTCACACCATCACAAGAAAGGGGAGTACAATACTAGAAGATATTTTGAGAGGGACCACATTTATATAACTTCTATAATAGTATGTTATAATGTATTTATATTGTTAATCTCTTGCTGTGTGTAATTTATGAATTAAACTTTATCATAGTTATATACGCATAGGGAAAAGCATAGTGTATATAATATGGTTCAGTATTACCTGTGATTTCAGGCACCTACTGGGTGTCTAGAATGTATTCCCTGTGGATAGTAGGAGACTAGGGTACGATGAACTAGTTATCTCTTTTTGTTTAACCTATGTCATTTTACATAGCTTCAGATTAATGCTGGGGTGATGAGTACTGGAATGACACACTGATAATCAGTCATGTTGTATTTTCCCTCTAAGCTGGCATGGCCTCAGAATCCCTTACACATCACTCAGTGCAGCTACTGCCATTCATTTGCACTTGGCACTCAACATGAAACCTGTTTGCCATCCTTGTGCTAACATTTAGGTCATTATTCATTCACTTATTCCCTTGATCTTTCATTCAGTTGTTTCCAGTATGTATTGAGCCCCAGTTATATGCCAGGCATGTCTTAGGTTCTGAAGATAGTGCAGTGTCCAAACCAGACAAAATCCCTGCCTTCATGAAGCTTACATTCTAGTAGAAGAAAGGCAGGTATTAAATAAATATAACAACAAAGTGTAAGATAGTGATTAGGTGATATGGAGAAAAATAAAGTAAGGGAGGGAATGCTTTTGGTAGGAGGAGATCGTTTAAGTTTTAAATACCGGGTCAGAGGGGTGCCGGGGCGGCTCAGTCAGTTAAGCATCTGACTTCGGCTCAGGTCTGATCTCACGGTTCGTGGGTTCGAGCCCTACATAAGGCTCTGTGCTGACAGCTCAGAGCCTGGAACCTGTTTTGGATTCTGTGTCTCCCTCTTTCTCTGCCCTTCCCCCACTCATGCTCCTCTCTCTCAAAAATAAATAAACTATAAAAAAAAATTAAAAAAATATTGGGTCAGAGAATGCTCCCTGAGTTTGTGGCATTTTAACAAATATCTAAAGGAGTAAGGAAGTGAACTGTTCTTTATTTATTTATTTTGGAGGGAGAGACAGGTAGCAAACGGGAGGAGCAGAGAGAGGGAGGGAGACGGGAGACACAGAATACGAAGCAGGCTCCAGGCTCAGAGCTGTCAGCACAGAGCCTTATGCGGAGCTTGAATTCACGAACCATGAGATTATGACCTGAGCTGAAGTTGGACATTTAACCAGCTGAGCCACCCAGGTGCCCCAGAAAGTGAACCATTCTTTTTTTTTTTTTTTTTTTTTAATGTTTTATTTATTTCTAGGAGAGAGAGAGACAGCGTGAGCAGGGGAGGATCAGAGAGGGAGTCACAGACTGAAACAGGCTCCAGGCTCTGAGCTGGCAGTCAGCACAGAGCCCGACGCGGGCCTGAACCTACGAACCGCGAGATCATGACCTAAGTGAAAGTCGGACGCTTAACCGACTAAGCCACCCAGGCGCCCTAAAATTTTTTTTTTTTTTTTTTATGTTTTATTTATTTCTAGGAGAGAGAGAGAGAGAGAGACAGCCTGAGCAGGGGAGGGTCAGAGAGAGAGGGAGAAAGTGAACCATTCTTATCTGAGGGAAGAATGTTATGTGTCGGGAGAGCAAGACGGGCAAAAGCCCGAAGGTAAGAGCATGCCTAGCATATCTGAGGAGATCACTGTGACTGGAGTAGAGTGAATAAAGGGACAAGGGGGAGGTGAGTCCAGAAAAGTTAATAAGGGACTAAGTCATTTAGGGACTTGAGGGTAGCCGTGAGTACTTTAGAGTATTAAACAAAAGGAAATGTGAAGCTATTTGTGGGTTTTTGAGCAGAAGTGACATTATAAAACATTTTAAAAGGTCAATCACCCTGGCTGCTGTGTTAAAAGCAGACTAAAGCAGAAAGTATAGTGGCAGAGAGAATAGTTAGAGGGCTGTTCCAGTATTCCAGATATGATTGAATGGTAGGTGGTACCAGAGTAATAGCAGTGGAAGTGCTGAGAGGGGGTGAGTGTATGAATCTGTTTTGAAGATATGATAGGATTTCCTGATGGTTTTAAGAATAAGATGTGAGAGGGGCGCCTGGGTGGCTTAGTCGGTTAAGCGTCCGACTTTCGCTTAGGTCATGATCTCGCGGTTCGTGGGTTCAAGCCCCGTGTTGGGCTCTGTGCTGACTGCCAGCTCAGAGCCTGGAGCCTGTTTCAGTCTGTGACTCCCTCTCTCTCTGACCCTCCTGCTCATGCTGTCTCTCTCTCTCTCTCTCTCTCTCCTAGAAATAAATAAAAACATTAAAAAAAAAAATAAGATGTGAGAGAAGTAGACAAAGAATAACTCAAGGTTTTGGGCGAAAGGAGCCAAAAAAAAAGAAAAAAAATCATCATTGCTTTTCATTAAGATGGGGAAGTCTGATGGGGCGCCTGGGTGGCTTAGTCGGTTAAGCGTCCGACTTTCGCTTAGGTCACGATCTCGCGGTTTGTGGGTTCTAGCCCCGCGTCGGGCTCTGTGCTGACTGCCGGCTCAGAGCCTGGAGCCTGTTTCAGTCTGTGACTCCCTCTCTCTCTGACCCTCCCCTGCTCACGCTGTCTCTCTCTCTCTTCTCCTAGAAATAAATAAAAACATTAAAAAAAAAAAAGATGGGGAAGTCTGAGAGGGGAAGGCTTTGGGGAAAAGATTAAAAGTACTGGTGTGGATATGTTGGATGTGGGATGCCTGTAAGACATCAAAGTGGAAATGCTGATAAGGAAATTGTACCCACAAGTGTATTTAAGGAGAGGTCTAGGCTGAAATTATACATTTGGAAATTAACATTTGGATGGGTATATAAATTTTAAGTCCAACTGGTATCATCAAAGGAGTGAGTAAAGATTAAAAAAGAGGTCCAAGGACTGAGCCCTGGGTACCAACAGTTGGAGATTAAGAAGATGACCAGCAAATGAAATTAAGAAAGAACAGGGAGTATGGAGAAAAGTAAGGTGCATATAATATAAAGCCAGATGAAGATAGTATATCAGGAAATAGTCATTAGCTATGTCTGATACTGCTAGAACCAATACTGATAGTGGTCCAATACTGATAGATCAAGTAAGATAAGTGCCAAGAAATGGGCTAGTAGACATTCTTGATGACCTTAACAGGAACAGTGGAAGGAGAATGGCAAGGACAGAAGATCAATTGAAATGTATCAAAAGAGAATGAGAGAGATGGAGATGGAGACTGGCACTGGGGACAGCGGTCTTGGAGCTTGGCTATAGAGGGAAGTAGTCGGCTTGGAAGTGGTAGCAGAAGCAGGTTATGGGATCTAGAGTTGGGGAGGGGGGGTTGCAATATCAGGCGGGGGGAAATAAGCCAGTATATTATAGGCCACGAGAGGTGAATGCAATAAAAGAGGGAGTGGGGGATGAGGATGCAGGAGAGAAAGGGGATGCAGCTTAACAGTTAATGGTTGTAGTGATGTTTTGTGTATATTTTCATGGAACCTGTGATTAGGAGTTACAGGAGCAGAATACTAATTACAATTTTGCAACTTGGTAGCCATTTAAAATTTTAAATCACACTTATTTAAAAATCTTACGCTTAATTTTTTATATCTGCAAAAACAATTATCTGGCTTACTTTGTTATACACATAGAACATACATATATGATCACCTTTAGAAGGTAAAAAGCACTAACGATATGCTATTTTAATTTGTATTGGTCATTTCCTCTTCATTATAGATCTTCTTTCTCCTATACTATGGAAGTGTGCCCAATTCATAGAGTAAACTCTTTTAAAATTCAAATGCCCATAGGATCATTTAGGTGGCTCAGTTTTGAGCGTTTGACTCTTGATTTGAGCTTAGGCCATGATCGCGCAGTTCATAGGTTTGAGCCTCACGTTGGACTCTGCACTGACAGCATGGAGCCTGCTTGAGATATTCTCTCTCTCTCTCTCTCTCTCTCTTTCCCTCTACCCCCATCTCTCTGCGTCTTCCCCACTCTCTCTCTCTCAAAATGAATAAATAAACTTAAAAAAATAATAAAATTCAAGTGCCCTATATTTATAGTTTCAAAAAACTATTCAGTTATGTATAGTAAGTAGTTCAAATAATG
This sequence comes from Proteles cristata cristata, assembly GCA_017311185.1. Taxonomy (NCBI): domain Eukaryota; kingdom Metazoa; phylum Chordata; class Mammalia; order Carnivora; family Hyaenidae; genus Proteles; species Proteles cristata. Next base: position 421,014 of record JAESUZ010000972.1, on the reverse strand, counting down.
TGTTTTATAAAAAGGACTTTGATGTGTTAAAGCTTAGCGTATGGAGTCATATAACCTTGGGAAGTTTTTATCAGTAAATTGCATGTTTTGTATTCAGTTTATTTTCTTAATAGCATCTAATTCCATAAATGATGTTGGCACAGCTGTTAAGCTTTTGGAAGCAAAACTTAATTTAGATAATTGCTTCATAGCATTAACCCAAACAAATTCCAGTGTAATTAAACGTAGTAATTTTTTGTTTTTAAGTCAAGCAACCTTTCATTTAAAAAGTTAGAGAAATGACTTTCTGTCCTGGTAGAGAAGACTTGCCAAATTTGTGATATTGGAAGAAATTAAAGGAAAAGAAAGACAGACTTAACTTTGTAAAATATATTTAACTTCTGCATTTCAAAAGGACAAAAAAATATAAATTTGTGAAAAATATGGCAAAGGATTCATAGCTTTAAAACCCTGAAATTGATAAAGTAGACAAAAATTTTGAACTTCAGTTGACAAATGGACAAAAGCCATGGGGAGACAGATCAAAGAAGAGATGGCTAGTGAATAAAGTAGGAAAATATTTGACCCTGCTAGTAATTTTAAAAATACAAGTCCTATTTCTATCAAATTAACAAAAGGAATCTTTAATAGCAGTGTATGTTAAAGATTTGGTGAATCTTGCACTCTCACAAATTGTTTAGCCTTTTTAGGAAAGCAATTTTGGAATCTTAATTAAAGACATAAAAAAGATATGTACACTTTTACCAATTTGAGGATATTATACTCAATATTTGGTTATAATAAGATGCCACAGTTATTAAGCACTTACTGTTTTTACTCCTCTAAATCTGTAAATGTATAAACTCATTTAAATCTACAATAACTTTGTAGGTAATCCATTTAGAAAAGGGAGGCACTTGGAGGTTAAGAAACTTGCCCAACTCAACATGTCTAGTTAGTGGTGGAGCCAGGACTTCATCCTAGGCAGTCTTCACAACTTAGGCTCAAAAAACTTATAATAGATTTAGATAGAAAAGTTTATAAACCTATTTACATCAATAAAATTATGGAAAATTGTTTAAGTGCAATGATCTGGCAATAATAATCACTTCTATAAGGAATCATTAAAACAATAGTGCACACGTGATAAGAGCTTACTGTGTACTAGATAAGTGCTTTACATTTCTGAACTTACTGAACACCTATAGTAACGCTAGGAGGAAGGTACTGTTATCCCCATTTTGTGGGTAAAGGCCCTAGATCATAGACTTGATGACTTGTCCCAAATCACCCTGCAGAGCCAGGAGTTAACCCATGTCTATGCTGTCTTTCTGTTCTGTCTAATTAAGGAACTAATTAAGTTCCTCCTAATCCTAATCCTCTGTGTAAAAGCCTCATAGTTCGTGCTTTTAACCAGTAAGTTATATGGCTTGGCAAAAATAATAATTCCTCTTTGGGTTGATTTCCTCTAAATTGAGGCTTAATTTGGAAATATAAAATAATTTTGTAAAAATTGTTTTAAGTTTATTTATTTGTTTTGAGAGAGAGAACAAGCAGGGGAGGGCCAGAGAGAGAGGGAGAGAAAGAATCCCAAGCAGGCTCTGCACCATCAGCACAGAGCCCAAAGTGGGGCTCAAACTCATAAACCATGAGATCATGACGTTAGCCAAAACCAAGAATCAGACACTTAACTGACTGAGTCACCCAGGTGCCCCAAAACAAACATTTTTTTTAATATATAGAATCATTTAATATATAGGAAGCAGAAAACTGAAACAAGCTAAGTTTTTAAACATTTTCCTTTATGATCTCATTGTTGATTAGCCCAAGTCTTCTTCCAGATATATCATGCCCTTTGCAATCTTGTTATTTGTCAAAAAATAAAGTGTAATGACTAAGCTAAACAACAAGAATCTATATTACAGGGAATGCTGTCCTTTTAACAAATGAGTTGAATCAGGTCTTCCTGACTAGATTTAAAACTGCCTGTTGCCGTTTGTACAGGACTCCTTATTGTTTCCCAAATCTGTATGTGTTGTTTCTAGGACCTATGGTTTCCATTTCATCCATCGAATTGTTTTCTCATTCTTTAAAACTCAGTTCAGATTTTACTGCTGCCAAGAAGCCTTCTTTGATACACACGCACACCCTTTCATGTTGGTATGAATCCAGTCTGCTCCCATAGCTGCCTATGACACTGTAGTTCATTTTTCTTTCTTGTCTATCTTCTACCTCTACCCCAGCATCTAATAAAGTGCCTTTCATTCCATATATGTTTTTTAATTGATGTGGAGAGAGAGAGAGCAAGGAAAGAAAAATTTTTGCCTAGTAAAACACTCTAAGTCTAAAGACAGACTAGCCATGCAAAATAATTGTATTCATATCACAGATGACTAGTTTCTTTAATCTGTAACAAGCTCCTGCACATCAGTAAAAAGGCCAGTAACTAAAAAGCTTCTGCACAGCAAAGTAAAACATTAACAAAATGAAAAGGCAGCATACTGAATGGGAGAAGGTATTTGCAGATGACGTATCTGATAAGGGGTTCATCTCCAAAAACATATAAGGAACTCCTGCACCTCAATAGCCAAAAAAAAACCAAACAGTCCAATTTATTTATTTTTTTATTTTTTTAAATTCTTTAATATTTTTTTATTTCTAGGAGAGAGAGAGAGAGAGACGGCGTGAGCAGGGGAGGGTCAGAGAGAGAGGGAGATACAGACTCTGAAATAGGCTCCAGGCTCTGAGCTGGCAGTCAGCACAGAGCCTGACGCGGGGCTCGAACCCATGAACCGCGAGATCATGACCTAAGCGAAAGTCGGACGCTTAACCAACTAAGCCACCCAGTCGCCCCTCAAACAGTCCAATTTAAAAATGAGCAGAAAATCTGAATAGTTTTCCAAGGAAGAAATACAGATGGCCAACTGGCACATGAAAAGGTGCTCAATATTACTCATCAGGGAAATGCAACTTAAAATTATGTAAGATACCACCTCATATTGGTTAGAATGGCTAGAATCAATAAGACAAGAAATAACAAGTGTTGGTGAGGATGTGGAAAAAAGGAAACCCTGATGCACTGTTGGTGGGAATGTAAATTGGTGCAGCCACCCTGGAAAACAGTATGGAAATTCATCAAAATGTTAAAAATAGAACTACCATAGGATCCAACAGTTTCACGTCTGGATATTTATATGACTTAAAACAGAAACTCTCAATGTTCATTGCAGCATTATTTACAGTAGCCAAGATATTGTTTACAATAAACAACCTAAGTGTCTATTGATGAATGAATAGATAAAGCAAATGTATACACAGTGGAATATATATATATACACACATACGTACACACATACATACAATGGAATATTCAGCCGTAAAAAATAAGGAAATCTTGCCATTTTTGTGACAACATGGAAGGACCTTGAGGACATTATGCTAAATGAAATAAATTAGAGAAAGACAAATGCCAAATGATCTCACTTATATATGGAATTAAAAAGAAAAAAACAAAAAGCCAAGCTCATAGATACAGAGAACAGATTGGTGGTTATTGGGAGTCAAGAGTGAGAGGTTGGTGAAATGGCTGTATGGGTGAAAAGCCACAAACTTCCAGTTATAAAATAAAGTCACAGTTATAAAATAAAGTCTCATTACAGGGAAGAAAATTTTTATAACTATGGTGACAGATGTTAACTAGATTTACTGTGATGATCATTTTGCGGTGTATACAAATGTGAAATCATGTTCTATACCTGATACTAACATGTCAGTTATATTCAATTTTTTAAAAAGGCCGTTAATGTGATAGATGGGGCGCCTGGGTGGTTTAGTCGGTTACGCGTCCGACTTTTGCTTGGGTCATGATCTCGCGGTTCGTGGGTTCGAGCCCCGCGTCGGGCTCTGTGCTGACTGCCAGCTCGGAGCCTGGAGCCTGTTTCAGTCTGTGATCCCCTCTCTCTCTGACCCTCCCCTGTTCACGCTGTCTCTCTCTCTCCTAGAAATGAATAAAAACATTTAAAAAAACAATTAAAAAAAAAAAAAGGCCGTTAATGTGATAGAAAAATTGGCAAAGGTAAACCAGATAATTCATAAAAAAGAGGGAAATGTCAGCCTTAGTAGTAAAAGAGAAATGTAAATTAAAATTACTCTGAACTACCATTTTTAACCTTCCAGGTAACTGAGACCAAAAAGTTGAAACAGTAGGGAAACAGACATACAATGCTAGTGGGATTGTAAATTAATAGAACCCCCTTTTCTTTTAATGTTTATTTTTGAGAGAGAGACAGAGTGTAAGTGGGGGAGTGGCAGAGAGAGAGAGACAGACAGACAGAATATGACGCAGGCTCCAGGCTGTCAGACCAGAGCCTGATGTGAGGCTTGAACTCATGAACCATGAGATCATGACCTGAGCTAAAATTGGACTCTAAACCAATTGAGCCACCCAGGTACTCCATAAATTAATAGAACCTTTGAAAGTCACTTGGTATTCCTTCGAAGTTACAAGTACGTATATCCTTTGCCCCAATTATTATACTTAACAGGAATTTATCCTGCCAGTGTACTGATTCTCTCACAAGTATACTCAAGTGATTATGCACAATGTATACATTATAGCATTGTAAAAGAAAAAATGGAGATAACCTGTATATCAAAGGGGACAGATAAATTATGTATGTCCATTTAGTGAGGTCGTCTGCAGCCCTTAAAAGAAAAAGACCGCTCTAAGATACAGAATAGGCTTTCAGATGTAATACTAAGTGAAGCACACAGAACAGTGTGTATATAGTATGATACCACTTGTTTGGGAGCGAGGAGAAGAAATCACTTAGGTGTGTGCTTGTCTATAAACAGATTATTTCTGGAAATATACCAAAGAAAACTAAAACTGATGGTCTCTGAGAAGAAACACTGGTTGGTGGGGGAGGGAGTGAAAGGAGACATTTTTTCATTATCCACATTTTTCAGCCTTTTTATTTTGTATCATGTACAGTACTTCTATTTTCAAAAGCAATTTTAGAAATAAAAGCAATGAAAGAAATCACAAAGAAAGTAAGGATTGTTTGGCAAAATAAAATTTTATGTGTATTACAAAGTTTATCACATAAAGTCACCAGCCATAAGCAAAATAAATACTATTGCATGTTTTTAATGTGCTAGATGGTTTACATTTATACTTAGTTTTCAGAAATCCTCTGAGAAATACAGTTTTAACTGTACCAAATAGAAAACAGATTGAGGGAGACTTACGTGGTATCAGCGGTTAGCCAGTAAGGGGCCAAGGTTGTATTTGAACTGAAGTTTTTCTGATTTCACACGATTTTCCCCCCCTGGTTTTCCAAACCATGCAGCTTCCAGTTAGTGATCATCTTATCAGAAGTACAGCTGTGCTTTAATAGTCATGAGCAGCAATTACCTGAAATGCCCACAAGATGGAAATGTTGGATGAAAGTAGGCATTTTTCTTTGTAAAGCATAATACTACACTATCCAAGTGGGATATTTATATAGATGTATTCTAGGGGAACCTGGGTGATTCAGTTAAGCTACTGACTTCCGCTCAGGTCATGATTTCACAGTTCGTGGGTTTGAGCCCTATGTTGGGCTCTGTACGGACAGCTCAGAGCCTGGAGCCTGCTTCAGATTCTGTCTCCCTCTCTCTCTGCCCCTCCCCAACTCGTGCTCTGTCTTTCTCTCTCTCTCAAAATTAAATAAACATTATAAATAAATAAATAAATAAATAGATGTATTCTATTTTGCAGTAATATTTTCTTTAGTAATTTATGTAGTCAGCTAGAATGTTTTAGATATCATTTAGTGTTTCTTTGTCATAATGATAGTTAGGATGGCTTTTTATGTACCTAACAGTATTCCAGATTCTTTATGTACATAATTCATTTAAAATCTTTGAATAAAGTTTACATATCAACTAAAAATGAAAGTTTACAGCTCTACTTACCCTGCTTAATAAGATGCTAGGTCCTCTTTGAATAGCTGGTCATTAATACTAATAGGAGTCATTCCACAAGCACCAAGAAGATAGAAAAGCTCAGCTAAAAGCACATTATCTACCAGAATTTCTGTAAAACTATGAAGACTAGTTTGGGGGAAAGAAATAGGTTGCAAAATAAATGAAGCAACTAAAACTAGAAGTTAAGGAGTATCTAGGTGGCTCAGTCAGTTAAGTGTCTGACTCTTGATTTTGGGCCCAGGTCATGGTCTGGTGGTTTGTGAGATTCAACCCTGTGTCAGGCTCTGCGCTGACAGCACAGAGCTTGCTTGGGATTCTCTCTCTCCTTCTCTCTCTGCCCCTACCCTGCTGGCATGTGAGTGTACGCTCCTAAATAAATAAACTTTTAAAAAACTACAATTAAAATAAAAAAAATACGAAGTATTTGTTATACTTTTATTATAGTATACATTATAGTATAATGAGGAAAAGAGCATAAAACTAATAAATAACTTAAGAGTGGCACAGCTAATAAACGGTATAGCTGGAATTTAAACCTCGGCAATTATTTCAGGTCTTTGTTGGGAAAAAAATAAGTTTTACCAGTGTGATTTTGTTTATATAAGGTTCACCTGTACCTTAAGAACACTGTATGTATGTATGTATTTGGGTTTTTTTTAGTTTACTTATTTTGAGAGAGGGAACCAGTGGAGGGGGGCAAAGAGTGAGGAGGACAGAGGATCTGAAGCAGATTCTGTGCTGACAGCAGAGAGCCCAATGTGAGGCTCGAACTCATGAGCCAGGAGAATCATGACCTGAGCCAAAGTGGGATGCTTAACTGACTGAGCCACCCAGGCACCCCTGTTTATTTATTCTTAAATGTTGATTTTGAGAGAGAGTCAACCTCAGGAACCGTGAGATCATGTCCTGAGCTGAAACCAAGGGTTGGATGCTTAGCTGACTGATCCACCCAGGCACTCCTATTTATTTATTTTTACTTCTTGAGAGAGAAAGAGATCATGTGCACAAGTGGGGAAGGAGTGGAGGGAAAGGAAGAGTCTTAAGCAGCCTCCATGTTCAGCAAAAAGCCCTATGTATAGGGCTCCATGTCACAACTGTAAGATTATGACCTGAGCAGAAATCAAGAATCGGGCACTTAACCAGCTAAGCCACCCAGGCACCCCAAGAACACTGTTTTTAGTTCGCTCTTCTTATTAGCTGAATGTCTCTTGGATTGTATGCCACCTTATTTCCAAATTTGTGTTTGGAGAGGAAAACAAGGTCATTATGTCTTAACATCTTAATTGTAAATTTTAAAATGTGAGTGAAAAGAATTTTATTGTTATAGAAAACTAAGAAAAACTCTTGTGAGAGTTCAGACTTTATACCCATCTCCCTGTGTTTAATGTAATATATCTTAATAGTTGTTCATATTTTATCATGGAAACTGACCTAAAGAAATGCCATATTTATTACTCTATAACATACCTTAGACATATGACAAAATAGTTCAGTAAAAATATGTTTTCCTTAGTTGCAGAACTTGAAGTGAAAACCAGAGAAAAATTAGAAGCTGCGAAGAAAAAAACAAGCTTTGAAATTGCAGAGCTTAAGGAGAGATTAAAGGCAAGTCGTGAAACTATAAATTGCTTAAAAAATGAAATCAGGAAACTTGAGGAAGATGATCAGACAAAAGAGATATAAACAGTTCTAAGAGAACTTGATAGCAAGCTAAGCTGAAAGTAAGATGGACTTTAAGGGAGAAATGGACCGCACATGCCATGGTGTTTCTTAGAGAAACGGCACATGTAGTTGACCACAGATTTCTCAGCAATTGGGTCAAAGCATTTGTACTTTTTTTAAGGCAGTCTTTAAGGAGGTGAAATATATGTGTGTAATAAGAATGAATGTAGCATAGGCATTTTATCAACCCATTTTAGGGTAATTCTAATGATGTTAAGCACAATTTTAAAATATTTTTGCTTTGTATGTGTATAGCTTATCCTTTTGACAGGCATCACAATTTCATTACAAAGTATAAGTTGTAAAAATTTTGTACTTCCCTGGTAGAATTAGTGGTAAATTAACATGTATATTTAATTTTTTAAGTTCTTAACTGACCCCATCCTAATAACTCTTTTGTATCTGTTGTGCTCACTGCCCAGTAAGTACTCAATAAATGTAATTTATAGATCTTGTGTCTGCCTCTTGGTGTATTTCTTCCTCTTTGATGAAGCACCTGTAGCTCTCTTCCTACAGTAATGTATCACCATAGTATTGTGATCACACATCTCTTATTGGCACTCATTTTTGCATGGAGATGGCAAAGATCATATTTTAAGTATTAGTCTGCCTAACTACCACAGTGTCATTCATTTTCACAGAGGAAAATACTTTGTCCCTCCTACATTTTCCAAAGATACATAGAAAGCAGCTGTGCATCATCTTCACAGATGACCCCAAATTTCCCCACTTCTCCTTAGCCTGCCCTGTTCACATCCACATGGTGAACCTTCTAGTTTTAGACTCCTGTAATTTGAACAGTCAGTAGTACTTCAGGCCATGTGACCTAATCTGTGTAGGCAACCTAGGGACAACAGTAGGTAGGAAAGTATTTTGGAAAAGATGTAACATTAACATTTAGTTACAGAGCTCTTAAAAATAGCAGCCATGCCTTATGCCTAATGCAAGGATTCTATATTTTCTGTAGAGTATTTAAGTATCTAACCTAGCATTTTAAGATACTTTTTATCTGCCCTACAGGTTGGTTACTGTTTACTTTGTTGCTCTATTTTTAAGTTGTGGAGTTTATAAGCATCCTGGAGATTGTGCAAAGGTCTCTGTGGCCTTAAAATTTCTACCAGGGCCCCTATGGGGTTGGAGGTGGCACTTCTAATTGTGCTAGGCAGTGCCTGCAGTATACGGTAGGGCCTGGGGATTGACCAGAAAAACTAATGGAGGAAAAGTCCCATTCTACTTAAGGGATCCTGGCATGAAAGATCACCCCTCCATTATTCTAGTCAGATCAGCCCCAAGAATGTGTTGGTTCATAAAACTAAACTTGACGAAGGAAGTCTGACTTTATGCGTGGATGAATATAGAAGTCCAAAATATGTCATCGTGGCTCAACATTACCCTCTGTGAGTTCTTATTTCTGTGTTGACTTTAAACAGGATCTCTCCAGAGTGTATAGAAAACTCGTAACTCGAAAAGACCCAATTTTAAAATGGATAAAGGATTGAATAGACATTTCTCCAAGGAAATACAAATAGCAACTAAGCACTAAGCATTGAGATGTTCAATATCATTAGTCATAAAAAAATACAAATCAGAACCATGATGAGATACCGCTTTTGTACCCACCAGGCCATCTATAATTGTAAACAAAACAGAACAAAAAAATTGTTGAGGATGTGGAGATTGGAACTCACATACATGAAGTATAGCTTCTTAGGAAAATAGTTGGCAGTTCCTCAAAAAGTTAAGCTTAGTTACACTAATGACCCAGCAATTCTGCTAGGTGTGTATCCAAGAGAAATGAAAACATGTTTGCATAGAAATGCATACATGAATGTTCATGGCAGAATTATGCATAATAGCCAAAAAGGAAACAACCCAAATATCCATCTACTGATGAAGGAATAAATAAAATGTGGTATCCACACAATGAAACATTATTCAACCCGAAGGATATAAGTACTGATTCTGTTGCATCATGAAAAACCTTAAAAATATAAGCTAGGTGAAAGAAGTCAGACACAAAGGCCACATGTTGTGTGATTCCATTTACATGAAATTGCTAGAATAGGCAAATCTGTAGAAACAGAAAGTTGATTAGTTGTTGCCAGGGGATGGGGAGAAGGGGATTTCTATTTGGGGTGATAAAATGTTCTGGAATTAATGGTGATGATTGTACAATCTTGTGAATATACAAAAACACTGAATTGTACATTTTAAAAATGGTTTAAATGGACACAATAAATTTCATCTCAAAAATGTTTAAACATTTTAAGTGGCAAGTTTTGGTTAGAATTATACAAATTTTAAAAAATATTCTACAAGAGGGGGCCTCCTAGGGGACTCAGTTAAGTGTCCAACTCTTCACAGTTCAGGTCTTGATCTCAGGGTTTTGAGTTCAAGCCCTGCATTGGGTTCCACGCTGAGTGTGAAGCCTACTCTAAAAAAAAAAAAAAAGAATTCTACAAGATTTTGATTTCAATTTCTCATCCTTCCACAAGGGGGAAGAGAATATTTACCAAGGGTGAATTACTTCATCAAGCTAAAGGTGAAGAACGATTAAAAGAAACCATAGCTAATTAGGCAGCTCACTTTTTAAAAGAAAAACTATGTCTCATTTTTTTTCTTTTTCTTTTTTTTTTTTACAAATAGTTTATTGTCAAACTAGTTTCCACATAACATCCAGTGCTCATCCCCACAAGTGTCCTCCTCCATGCCCATCACTCCCTCTCCCCCACATCCATCAGTCCTCGGTTTTTGTCAGCATTCAAGAGTCTCTCATGGTTTGCCTCTCTTCCCTTTCCCCCACCATTTCCCCCCTTCTTCTCCCCTTTGTTCCTCAGTTAAGTTCCTCCTAATCCTCCTATACGTGCAAACATATGATATATGTCCTTCTCTGCTTGACTTATGTCGCTCAGCATAACACCCTCAAGGTCCATCCATGTTGCTACACATGGCCAGATTTCATTGTTTCTCATTGCCATGTAGTATTCCATGGTATAGATAAACCACATCTTCTTGATCCATTCATCTGTGGATGGACACTTAGGCTCTTTCCATGTTTTAGCTATTGTGGAGAGTGCTGCTATGAACATTGGGGTACATGTGCTCCTATGCATCAGCATTTCTTTATCCCTTGGGTAAATTCCTAGCAGTGCTATTGCTGGGTCACAGGGGAGTTCTATTGTTAGTTTCCTGAGGAACCTCCACACTGTTTTCCAGAGGGGCTGTACCAGTTTACATTCCCACCAACAGTGTAGGAGGGTGCCCGTTTCTCCACATCCTCGCCAGCATCTAGAGTTCTCTGATTTGCTCATTTTAGCCACTCTGACTGGCGTGAGGTGGTATCTCAGTGTGGTTTTGATTAGTATTTCCCTGATGAGGAGGGATGCTGAGCATCGTTTCATGTGTCTGTTGGCCATCTGGATGTCCTTTTTGGAGAAGTGTCTGTTCATATCTTCTGCCCATTTCTTCACTGGGTTGTTTGTTTTTCAGGTGTGGAGTTTGGTGAGTTCCTTATAGATTCTGGGTATTAACCCTTTCTCTGATATGTCATTTGCAACTATCTTTTCCCATTCCGTCGGTTGCCTGTTAGTTTTGTGGGTTGTTTCCTTGCTGTGCAGAAGCTTTTAATCTTGATGAAGTCCCAATCGTTTATTTTTGCTCTTGATTCCCTTGCTTTTGGGGATGTGTCAAGTAAGAAGTTGCTGTGGTGGAGGTCAAGGAGGTTGTTTCCTGCTTTCTCCTCTAGGGTTTTGATAGTTTCCTGTCTCACATTCAGGTCCTTTATCCATCTTGAGTTTATTTTTGTGCATGGTGTGAGAAAATGATCTAGTTTCATTCTTCTGCATGTTGCTGTCCAGTTCTCCCAACACCATCTGTTAAAAAGGCTGTCTTTTTTCCATTGGATATTCTTTCCTGCTTTGTCAAAGATTAGTTGGCTGTATACTTTTGGGTCCACTTCTGAGTTCTCAATTCTGTTCCATTGGTCTATGTGTCTGTTTTTGTGCCAATACCATACTGTCTTGATGATGACAGCTTTGTAGTAGAGGCTAAAGTCTGGGATGGTGACACCTCCCGTTTTGGTTTTATTTTTCAGGATTACGTTGGCTATTCGGGGTCTTTTGTGGTTCCATACAAATTTTTGAATAGTTTGTTCTAGTTTTGAGAAGTATGCTGGTGCAATTTTGATTGGAATTGCATTGAATGTGTAGAGTGCCCTAGGTAGTAATGACATCTTAACTATATTTATTCTTCCTATCCATGAGCATGGAATGTTTTCCATTTCTTTGTGTCTTCTTCAATTTCCTCATAAGTTTTCTATAGTTTCCATCATACAGATCTCTTGTATCCTTGGTTAGGTTTATTCCGAGGTATTTTATGGTTTTTTGTGCAATTGTGAATGGGATCAGTTTCTTGATTTCTCTTTCTGTTGCTTCATTGTTGGTGTATAAAAATGCAACCGATTTCTGTACGTTGATTTTGTACCCTGCAATTTGGATGAATTCTTGGATCAGTTCTGGTAGGCTTCTGGTGGAGTCTGTCGGGTTTTCAATGTAGAGTATCATGTCATCTGCGAAGAGTGAAAGTTTGACTTCCTCTTTGTCAATTCTGATGCCTTTGATTTCCTTTTGTTGTCTGATGGCTGATGCTAGGACTTCCAGCACTATGTTAAACAACAGTGGTGAGAGTGGACATCCCTGTCGTGTTCCTGATCTCAGGGGGAAAGCTCTCAGTTTTTCCCCGTTGAGGATGATGTTAGCTGAAGGCTTCTCATAGATGGCTTTGATGATGTTTAAGTAGGTTCCTTCTATCCCCACTTTCTCTAGAGTCTTTATTAAGAAGGGATGCTGTATTTTGTCAAATGCTTTTTCTGCATCTATTGACAGGATCATATGGTTTTTATCTTTTGTTTTATTGATATGATGTATCACAATGATTGATTTGCGAATGTTGAACCAGCCCTGTAACCCAGGAATGAATCCCACTTGATCTTGGTGGATGATTCTTTTTATGTGCTGCTGGATTCGATTTGCAAGGATCTTGTTGAGGATTTTTGCATCCATATTCATCAAGCATATTGGCCTGTAGTTCTCTTTTTTTGCTGGATCTCTGTCTGGCTTGGGAATCAGAGTGATGCTGGCTTCATAAAATGAGTCCGGGAGTTTTCCTTCGATTTCTATTTTTTTGAATAGCTTGAGAAGAATTGGGATTAATTCTGTTTTAAATGTCTGGTAGAATTCCCAAGGGAAGCCATCAGGTCCAGGGCTCTTATTTGTTGGGAGATTTTTGATAACTGATTCGATTTCTTTACTTGTTATGGGTCTGTTCAGGTTTTCTATTTCTTTCCGTGTGAATTTTGGTAGTGAGTGTGTGTTTAGGAATTTGTCCATTTCTTCTAAGTTGTCCAATTTGTTGGCGTATAATTTTTCATAGTATTCCCTGATAATTGTTTGTATTTCTGAGGGGTTGGTTGTAATAAGTCCATTTTCATTCATATTTTTATTTGGGTGCTCTCTCTTTTCTTTTTGGGAAGTCTTGCTAGAGGCTTGACAAGCCTCTTTTTTCTTTTTTTTAATGTTTTTTTTTGAGAGAGACAGACAGACAGACAGAGCAGGAGTCAGGTAGGGATAGAGAGAGGGAGACACAGAATCCAAAACCAGTTCCAGGCTCTGAGCTGTCAGCACAGAGCCCAATACAGGGCTTGAGCTCACGAACTGCGAAATCATGACCTGAACCCAAGTTAACCACTTAACCAACTGAACCACCCAGGCACCCCTAAGTCTCATTTTTTCTAAACAGTGTGGTATACTTAGTACTGGTAGTGTTGCTATCCAAGTTTTATACATAGGAAATTAAGGGACATTGAGTCAACCAGCAGTGTGACTCAGATTAGGAATCTTCAACTATAGGCCTTTCTGTCTGTTTTATTAATTTTTATGTTCAAAGCATTATGATTTCTAATGTTTAGTTTTGAGAGAGAGAGAGAGCACAAGCAGGGGAAGGACAGAGAGAGGGAGACACAGAATCTGAAACAGGCTCCAGGCTCTGAGCTGTCAGCACAGAGCCCAACGTGGATCCTGAACTCAGGAACTGCAAGATCATGACCTGAGCTGTAGTTGGACACTTAACTGATTGAGCCACCCAGGCACCCCTCAAAGCATTATCATTTTTAATTATTGCTCATGCCTAAATACTTCTCAAATCTCCTTTGACTACTTGGAGTAATTTAGGCCAATCAAATAGGAACATTTCCTATTTGATTGTGGCAAGAATGCAAAGCAGTGAGAGAAGCATTTTGCTAGCTATTAGTAACATTTAAGAAAATTCTTTTTTTTTAAATTTATTTATTTTTATTTTTATTTTTTTTACAAATAGTTTATTGTCAAACTAGTTTCCACATAACACCCAGTGCTTATCCCCACAAGTGTCCTCCTCCATGCCCATCCCTCCTCCCCCCCACATCCATCAGTCCTCAGTTTTTGTCAGCATTCAAGAGTCTCTCATGGTTTGCCTCTCTCCCTTTCCCCCACCATTTCCGCCCTTCTTCTCCCCCTTGGTCCTCTGTTAAGTTCCTCCTAATCCTCCTATACGTGCAAACATATGATATTTGTCCTTCTCTGCCTGACTTATTTCGCTCAGCATAACACCTTCAAGGTCCATCCATGTTGCTACACATGGCTAGATTTCATTGTTTCTCATTGCCATGTAGTATTCCATGGTATAGATAAACCACATCTTCTTGATCCATTCATCTGTTGATGGACACTTAGGCTCTTTCCATGTTTTAGCTATTGTGGAGAGTGCTGCTATGAACATTGGGGTACATGTGCTCCTATGCATCAGCATTTCTTTATCCCTTGGGTAAATTCCTAGCAGTGCTATTGCTGGGTCACAGGGGAGTTCTATTGTTAGTTTCCTGAGGAACCTCCACACTGTTTTCCAGAGGGGCTGCACCAGTTTACATTCCCACCAACAGTGTAGGAGGTGCCCGTTTCTCCACATCCTCGCCAGCATCTAGAGTTCTCTGATTGGCTCATTTTAGCCACTCTGACTGGCGTGAGGTGGTATCTCAGTGTGGTTTTGATTTGTATTTTCCTGATGAGGAGCGATGCTGAGCATCGTTTCATGTGTCTGTTGGCCATCTGGATGTCCTCTTTGGAGAAGTGTCTGTTCATATCTTCTGCCCATTTCTTCACTGGGTTGTTTGTTTTTCGGGCGTGTAGTTTGGTGAGTTTCTTGTAGATTCTGGATATCAACCCTTTCTCTGATATGTCATTTGCAACTATCTTTTCCCATTCCGTTGGTTGCCTATTAATTTTCTGGGTTGTTTCCTTTGCTGTGCAGAAGCTACATTTAAGAAAATTTTTTTGTAGGGGCCCTTGGTGGCTCAGTGGGTTGAGTATCTAACTCTCCATTTTGGTTCAGGTCATGAAATTGAACCTTACGTTGGGCTCTGCACTGAGCATGGATCCTGCTTAAGATTCTCCTCCTGCCTCTCTTCCCTGATCTTGCTCTCTTTAAAAAAAAAAAAAAAAAAATCTGGGGAATGGGAGATGGTAGGGAGAATAGGATATATAGATGAAACAAGATTGACCATGTGTTGATAATTTTTGAAGCTGAGCAATAGATACATGGGAATTATTCTTTCTATTTTTATATATGCTTGAAATTTTCCATAATAAAAATTTTTGAATGTCATATAGAAGAAACCATTAAAATTCCAGCTTTATTCTCCCTGAAGTCAAGAACTGATAAAACAGTAAGTCATTTTAATCACTTTTCTAAAAGATTACGATAGCTTCCAATTGGATAATTTACATGTTTACTTCTATATTTTTTATTTTAATAGTTCTAGCAAATTCTTCACTATAGATTAAATCTGATAAGTCTGGAAGGATGCATGAGAGGAAGAGAAGGATAAAAAAGAAAAGAGGGGCATAGGAAAGAAGAAAGGAAGACAATCCCCTACACAGATTTTAAGTAGAGAGTTCCGGATTTTATTCTCAGAAATTTGATTAGCTAGGAATTTGCATTTATACAAGATATCCAGGTTATTTGAGAAACTCATAGTGGCACAGCTTAAGTTGAACTACGTAAAAGTGCAACACTTCTAAGTGGGGGGGTAAATAAGAATAGTCAAAAGGAAAATTAGGTCATATAACAGGGTCTAATTCCTTAATATAAAAATTTCTGGGGTGCCTGGGTGGGCTCAGTTGGTTAAGCATCCAACTCTAGATATCAGCTCTGGTCATGATCTCACGGTTCATGAGATCGAGTCTTGTGTCAAGCTCTGCGCTGACAGTGCGGAGCCTGCTTAGGATTCTCTCTTCCTCTCTCTCTGCCCCTCCCCTACTTGTGCCTATGCCCTTTATCTTTCCCTCAGTATAAACATTTTAAAAACTTCTTACAAATCATTGAGGAAGACCAACCCTTAGCAAAAGAAGCAAATGATACAAATAGGTAGGTAGTTCACTAAAGAGGACATAAAAATGGAGGATAGATATGCTTGCTATCATCAAATCTTAAGAATATGCAAATTTAAATAGCAACTATTTCTCATCCATCTAGGATAAAATGAATGTTTCACATAAGTATTGAGAGAAGACACCGCTGATGATACCGAGGGATAGACCGGAAGCATAGGCCATCTGGCAGACGGGAGCTAGGTAATCTGTATTTTTTGTTTATCTGAAATTCAAATTTTATTAGACATCCTATATATTTACTTACTAAATCTGGCGGTTCAACCTCTGCTTAAGATAGGAAAGATTTTCAAAACACAAAAATAGAAGACTGCCCAGTGCTAGCAAGAGAGCAGGGAAACAGCTTACTCTCATACACTGGTGGGATTGCAAATTGGTTCAATATCTTTGGAGGACAATTTGTCAATTCCTACTAAAATACTCTGAGTCAGCAATTTGCTTTTTATTTTTTTATTTTTTAAAATCTCTTAATTTTTTTTTATTTATTTCTGAGAGAGAGAAAGAGACAGCGTGAGCAGAGGAGGGTCAGAGAGAGAGACACACAGAATCTGAAACAGGCTCCAGGCCTTGAGTTATCTGTCAGCACAGAGCCTGATGCGGGGCTTGAACCCACAAACCGCGAGATCATAACTTGAGCTGAAGTCAGACGCTTAACCGACTGAGCCACGCAGGCACCCCAGCAATTTACTTTTTAAAATTTACATTTGTTTAACTTTTTATTGAAGTAAGCAATTAGACTTTTAAGAATATATTGCTTAGAAACATTTATCCAAATATGTAAGATATACACAAGGATGTTCACTGTAGCCTTGTTTGCAATATCAAAAAATTGAAAACAAGGTAAGTGTCCAGCAATAGGAGCTGCATAAATAATGTTATTCTCTAGCAATACAATGAATTCCTATGTGCTTGTCAAAATGAATAAAACAGATCTATATGCTCTGACATGAAAAATATCTGGATTATACTTGTTAGTGAGGGGTGGGGAAGCAGTTTGCTTTTATCAAACTGATTCTGTTAAATCATTAAAAAATGATTTAAAAATAATTAAAATCATTCCAAAATGATTTCTTTTTTTTTTTTTTTACAAATAGTTTATTGTCAAGTTGGTTTCCATATAACACCCAGTTATTCCTTTTTTTTTAAACAGTATTATGTTAGAGAATGGAGAGAAAAATTGCTTGAAGGAATTTTCACAAACCTTGACAATAGGAAGAGGAATTATAGGAACTGTCACTACCTACATTATGTATGTGTACGTTCAAGTTTTTGCAGTAAGAGTGCATTTCACTTGAGTGAAAGAGAATAACAAAATAGCTTAAAATTAAATGAAAGGGGCACCTGGGTGGCTCAGTTGGTTAAGCGTCCGACTCTTGATTTCAGTTCATGTCATGATATCATAGTTCATGAGTTCCAGTACCACGCTGAGCTCTGTGCTGACAGCGTGGCGCATGCATGGGAATCTCTCTCCCTCTCTCTCTGCCCCTCCCAGGCTTGCTTTCTCTCTCTCTCTAAAATAAATAAACTTAAAAGAATAAATAAATAAAATTAAATGAAAAGGAAAAACAGATGTCTTGATTATCAGCACATTGCCTCCTATGAGCTAGATCATTATGAAGTATCATGTGACAGTTCAGAGAAATGAAACATGACTTGTGGATGATACGAGAAGCTGGTGGGCCAGGACTTCAGAAAGTTTACTGGAGGGACTCAGGTTCAATCCTTGCTCTTCAGTGCATCATCCAGTGAACTGGGATAAATAACATCATGATCCTGATGTAAAAATAGGTGGCTAAAGACAGAGGTTTTATATGTGTTCTTTCCCAGACTGGACTTTCTTTTTAATTATTTTTAGTTATTTTAATTAATTGACCACCTAGATTCCTGTAGCTTTGTGTAATATGCCCCATGATATTCCTAATTCTGAGTAGCCTCCCCCACACCCACCCCAGTCTGTTTACTTTCCCACTTTCACTGGCTACCCAGCCTGGCTTAACTGCTCTCTATCCTTTACTAGGCTTCATTGCTCTTTAGTAATTCCTTAGTCTACCCTTAGTGAATTCATCATTGCTGTTTAAAAATTTCCAGTTAACTGAATCACCACTCCCCTTATTCACTAAATAAGAGTCATAAACTGGAAAGGAGTTTAGAGAACATATAATTCAATTCCTCCACTTAATGAGGGAATAGTCTTACAGAAATTAAATGACTCAAAGTCACACAGTTTGTTGGGGCTGGAGATAGAATTTGAATTCTGCATTCTCTGACTGAGCAGTCATGGTACTAGAGCATCATAACATAACTCCGTCAAGGATTAGAGAAGATTGTATGAATTGGCAGTCACCTTGGAAATTAACTAACTTTCCAAGATGTACTGTTACTGACAAGTCAAATCCCTACCATCAAAACTTTGGTTTATCCTCCTTCCAGCTAATCTGGTCAAATCATGATCTTAAAATTAATGAGAATTGTCATCTCTACTTGGTTTAATTACATGCATGAATTGAAACCACAAGTCTCTTAACTCTTATTGTGCACATCAGCAGATGACCTCAGTTCTTACATCATTGAAATCACTGATGCCATTCAAATTGACCCTGTTAACTTCCAGCCATTCAAAGTTTCTCTTTGTTCTTACCAAATCCTGCTTTCTTTCATCTCGTTAATGTTCTTCCCATCTGTAGTTTTGATTCCAATCTATACTATCTACTACTGCAAATTTATAATTGGGAGGAAATCACTTTACTTTTCCTGAGCTTCATTTTGTTTTAGTGAATGTGAATATCCTACCCACCTCATAGAATTCTGTTTAGGGGAAAATGAAATAGCATATATAAAAGTACTTTGAGGGGCGCCTGGGTGGCTTAGTCGGTTAAGCGTCCGACTTTCGCTTAGGTCATGATCTCGTGGTTGGTGGGTTCGAGCCCCGCGTCGGGCTCTGTGCTGACTGCCAGCTCAGAGCCTGGAGCCTGTTTCAGTCTGTGACTCCCTCTCTCTCTGACCCTCCCCTGCTCACGCTGTTTCTCTCTCTCTCTCCTAGAAATAAATAAAAAAATATTAAAAAAAAAAAAAGTACTTTGAATGATAGGCATAAAGAATAATAACACTGGCTGTTTGTAAAAAAAAAAAAAAAATCAACAAAATATTTGCAAACTGAATCCAGCAACATATAGAAAGGATTAAGTGATTTCATGATCAAGTGGGATTTATCCCAGGAATACAAGGTTGGTTCAACATGTAAAAACCAATCTGTGTTACAGGCTGTTAAAGGGGTTGAGAATTTGTTAAGTTGAAGTCCTAATACCCAGTACTTAAGAATATGACTGTATTTGGATCTAGAGCCTTTAATGAGGTAATTAAGTCAAAATGAGGTCATTAGCGTGGGTCTTAATTCAATATGACTGGATCCTTGTAAAAAGGTAAGGAAGACCATGTAGAGACACAGGGAGAAGGTAGCCAGCCTCAAGCCACGGAGAGAGGCCTCAGAAGAAACCTACCCTGCTGACACATTGTCAGACCTCCGGCTTCCACAATTGTGAGAAAACTTTCTGATGTTTATGCCACCTAGCCTGTGAGACTTTGTCATGGCAGCCCCAGCCAGCTAATAAATAGGCCAAATGAAAAGAATAAAGGACAAAAGCATCTCAATAGATGCAGAAAAAGCGTTTGACGAAATGTATCATTCCACTTATATGAAGTGTATGTAATAGGCAAAAACATAGAATTAGAAAGTGATTAGGGCTTAGGGACACCTGGCTGGCTTAGTTAGTAGAGCATGTGACTTCATCTTGGGGTCGTGAGTTCAAGTGCCACATTGGGTATAGAGCTTACTTTTAAAAAAATTAAAATTAAAAAAATAATGACAGAGGGCTTAGGGTTTGCCAGGGGATGGGGGTTGAGGGTGGGGAGTAACTGGATATAGGATTTCTTTTGGGGGGTGATGAAAATGTGGTGGCACTGGATAGTGGTGATGGTTGCACAGCCTTAGGAATATACTAAAAAGCCACTTGACTTGTACACTTTATGATTTGTGAGTTACACTTCAATTTTAAAAAATAATGCTAAATGTTACCATTAACTGAATACTTTATGGCCCCAAACTGAGCTAAAGATAAGCTAAAAAGTTAAGTGTCCAACTTCAGCTCAGGTCATGATCTCATGATTTATGAGTTCAAGCCCCTCATCAGACTCTGCTGACAGCTTTGAATTCTGTGTCTCCCTCTCTCTCTGCCCCTCCCCCACTCACACTCTGTCTCTCTCAACAAAATAAGTAAACATTTTTTAAAAATTAAAAAAAAAAAAAGACAGCTCAGTGAATGCATATGATTATCCCCATATAACAAATAAGAAAAGTGAGACTCAGGGAGATTGAGTGTTTTGCCCAAGGATACAAACTAGAAAGCACTTGAGCTGAACAGACTCAGGTCTAACTCCAAAACCCTAATGCCTAATCACTCTTCCCAGCACCAAGCTGTCCTGATCAAAAATCATTAATAGTTCCCGTTATATATCTGAAAATGCCCAACTATTTGTATGTGCATATAAACAACATTTCAATATATATGCCATATATATAATATATATACTGCCCAACATAGTACACATGTATATAATACATACAATATATAGTAATATAGATATGTGTGTGTGTGTATATAGAAATCAATAAAGTCAACTCAATAGAAAAATGGGCAAAGAATATGACCAAGTAATTCAAATGAAAAATAGAAATGGTCAATAAACATTTGAAAATATCTGTACACTCACTTGTTATTGGAGGAATGTAAATAAATGCAAATAAATACAAGACCATTTCTCATTCATTGTAGTGACCAAAATTTAAAGATTTCTAATAAACAGTGTCACTAAAGAGTGAATGGGGGGGTTGGTATTCATACACAGCTGGTGTGCATTAAGATTATTAATAGCAATGTAATATTATCTATTAGGATTGTATATTTATTATTTAATCAAATAATTTCTCTACTAGGAAACTCTCATATATACAGGATATTGATAGCTTGTTTGTAATAGTGAAAAATTGGATATAAACTAAATGCCTACTGATGTGTATACAACTTTATGTAAATTCTTAGAAAAGTAATTAACAGGGGTTACTCTTGAGGATGGCAGTGATATTGGGGAGGATGAGTAAAGGATTAGGAAAGCCTTTCCCTTTCTGCTTGAGAATTTGACTCTTGGTTTCTCAGGCACTGTGATAAAGACAGTGTGTCATGGGGCGCCTGGGTGGCTTAGTCGGTTAAGCGTCTGACTTTTGCTTAGGTCACGATCTCGCAGTTCGTGGGTTCGAGCCCCGCATCGGGCTCTGTGCTGACTGCCAGCTCAGAGCCTGGAGCCTGTTTCAGAGTCTGTGACTCCCTCTCTCTCTGACCCTCCCCTGCTCACGCTCTCTCTCTCTCCTAGAAATAAATAAGACATTAAAAAAAAAAAAGAAAAAAAAAGACAGTGTGTCAATCATGCCTCCAGGCAACACTGTGCACAGAAAGGCGATCTCTGTTTGGTAACCTCCATCTGGAGTGAGAGAATGATCAGTCCAGGCAGGAAGTCACATCCTTGGACTTCCTGAAGTGCTGTGACTCTAAGTAATCAGTGTGTCTCTCACAGGAACTCTAGCAACTATACCTAGGGAGTGGTTACAAGAGATACCGGCTCCTACAGGGAGTAGGGCCTGTAAGCCAAGGCAGCTTCTACACTTGCCTGATGGGCACCTTGCTTCCTTGAATCTGTGCTGCGTGCTCAGCAGACTGCTGCAGGGACTCCTGGGAGCACCTGCCTATGCCCTGGTGGCTGTCTATGGTTCCTGGGCTGTAGCCTTGGGAGTGTGGTCTAGCCTTTGGAGGGTCCGAGTGTGGTCTATAGTCAAGTTGTGATTCAAGGTGTAACTGAACCTATAAAGATCGTGCCTGTTGGGCAGAGTCAGAAAGGATTTCATGGCAAACTGAAAATAAATTTGTAAGTTAAAAAATTAGTTTACACACATCCTCCATTTCAACCAGTAGAACCTTCATGCTATTCCTCAAATGTACCCTGCACCCTCCTGCTATTATACTTCAACCTTCTTCCTTTGTTAAAATATTTCCTTTCCTCTAGGCCCAAATTTCTCTCTCCCTACTCCAAAGTAAGCTCACTTCCTCTGAACCATCATAGAGTCTTATTTGCCTCTCTTTTGTGTTGTACTTTACCCTGCTGTGAAAGTGTGATATACTTCTGTTTCCATCCTTCACACTTTTTTCCACTCTTGGCAAAATAGGGGGAGTTGGTTTCATTTATCCTGATAATTGTATATAAAGCACTTGGTATGCCTAGCATACAGGAAGTGCTCAATAAACAATCACTGGCCTTTTAGTGTTCTCTGTCACTTAACTTTTAGGACCTGCCCTGGGTCTATTCTGCACTAGGGCATAATTCTAGTTGCAGATCTTGGCTTTTCCTTCATCTGCTTTAGCCTATTCCAGTGCTAGGCACAGAGGCTTGCCCAGCTGTGTCCCAAGGTATCACAAGCACAAATAAGCCAAAGGTAAAAACTGACTTTGGCCTGAAATGTGCCATCCATGTGGGTCTATTAATGCCAAGGTTGTTTCTATATTTAAGACTTCAGGAAATTAGACAAATTTATAGTGTGTTTTTATTGAGTTATTTTTATCTCTCTTAGAGCTAAGCTATTTTTATCTCTCTTAGAGCGACCTAAAGTCCCAGGAGTGCCCTGTCCAGTCTTCTACGGTAGGGGTCTGCAGACGTTTTCCAAAAGGGCCAGATAGTATTTTAGGCTTTGTGGGGCTCTACATTCTCTGTCACTGCTGCTCAGTTCTGCTATTGTAACATGAAAGTAGCCCTGCCTAAACAAATGAGCACTGTGTAACAACGAAAATGGATTTAATGATGCTGAGATTTGAACGTCATAAAATTTCCACATCACAAAATATTTTCTTTCTTTTGATTTTTTTTCAAGCATTGAGAACATTAAACAAACAAACAAACAAAAAAACCAGCCTTGGTTCCCAGGCTATGGGAAAACAAACTGAGGGACACACACAGCCCCAGAGCCACAGTATGCTCATCATACTTGGGTTTCCAAGATTAGAAATAATATGAGAATCGCCAACCCCAAGAGGGAGCTCTAGGATTTGCTCTGGAATTCAAAGTAAAAACCAGAGTTTGGGCCTTTTTCAATGCCCAGAGCCTACTAGGTTAGCCCAAGTTACCCCATACAAAAGAGATTTTCAGAAGAACCATGAAACTCAAGAACAATAACTCATTTCTTCTATTTAATCTCACCAAGGCTTGTCACTTCCCTGCTTCATGAGTGGCCGCAAAAGCATTCAGTCATGAGAAATTTATTTCCTAACCTCCTAGACTGATGGTTTCTTCCTTCGCTTTGATGCCCTCATCATCTGAGACCTTGGGGCCATATCCAACTGGACATTTTTAGGGTTTATCTTATCTAACTGAATTGACCACTTTCTTTTCCTAGAAACTTTCTCTCTTTTTCTTCTCTGCCTTCTCTCTGTGATTTTTTTCTATTTGGTTTTTCATCGACCCTTTTGGCCAATTTTTCTCAGTTTCCTTTAGTGTTCCCTCTTTCCCTTTGTTAACCCTATAAGTATTTCCTATTTTTTAGGGTTCTATCTTGAACCAGCATTTTTTTTTTCTTATTTACCCATGGCTGCAAATACTGCTTGTATGCTAATTGTCCCAAGCCTAGATTTCCAGTCCAAATTCCCACACTGAACTCTGGACTGGACATTCATTTACCTCCTTGACAATATATTTAGTTGTTCTGTGGGCATCTCAATTGAACAAGTCCAAAACTTAAGTTATTGTCTTCTAGTCTGATCTTCTGACCATCACAAATTCCCTCCCTTGGTAAATGGCATCAGTACCGATCTTGCGATCTTGCTGGGTGTTGTCAGTAATAGATAGGATCTCCCCAACCTAGGCTCCTGTGGTGAGAACTGCAATCTCCATTCACAGAGGTAAATCCTGTGGCCTGGCTAGACATGATTATATTTGGGTGGATGCTTAACCCAGTCTGGATGAATCAGATTATCTCCTGGGATTATTCTCAGCCATTATTGGTACTCGAACTACAACTGGTGCAGTTATATGCATGGAGAATAGAAAATTGGTCTGTAGAGAGAAATTGAAGTTGATGGACAAAGAGAAGAAGCATAGAAGAAATGGCCTCGGATAAAATAATCTTGACCCTGCTGTCCCAACTTCCCACTTGCCTGTGCCTTGCCTGGAGGGCCGCCTCTGTCCTTGAGTCACAACCCTCTGATATAAAACAGCTTGCCTTTAACCTCTTGTAGTTAATTACTATATTAAGTTTTCTCTCTTGAATTAGCTAACATGAATTTTGTGTCCCTAGCTGGACCCTGACTAATGCAAAGGTTGACATCATTTATTTTAAGAGCTGCTTATGTTTCATTGTACAAATCTCCACATTTATTTCATCATTTGGTGATTGGTGAAAACTTGTTTCCAAGTTTCTTGCTACTACAGTTAGTGCTGTGATGAACATCTTTGCATATATATGTATTTCTATAGGACAAAGTAAAACTGCTAGAAGTAATATTGCTAGGTCAAAAAGGGGGGGGTATGCATTTTTTAATTTTAATATTATTCCCAAATTTCTCCCAAAAGTTTGCACCAATTTATACTATCAACAGTTGTACATTGGAGTGCTGTTTACACCCCTGACCAACTTTTTGTCGATCTCACGGGTGAAAAATACTCTATTGTTTCAATTTGCTTTTTTCTGAATTCTGAATGAGAATAAGTACCTGTTCATACACTTGCAATTTGCATTTTTTTTCCTGTGAACTGCCATGTAACTGGTTTTATTTTTTGCTCCATTTTACTAAATATTGTATAGCATGAACTTTATCTAAAACAATAATAAAACCCAATGTCATCAATAAAGACTGCATATTATTCCATTCTGACTATACCACAATTATTCTTGACTATATCACAATTATTTTTGAATGTTTAGGTTGTTCCCAGTTTTTTTCATAACACTTATAAATTCTTAGATAAGGAATTATGAGGACATAAGGGTGTGTGTGTGTGTGTGTGTGTGTGTGTGTTTATGTGTGTTTAAGGCTTTTGACAGTTGCCAATTGCCCAATGAAAAGTTCATCCCAGTTTGCATTCCCACCAGCAGAATGGCCCATTTCCCCATACAAAAGTATTCAGCCAAGAGGTAATTTCTGGAGTTTATATCATGAACTGCCCATGCAAGATGATCTCCTGACCTGCAGCTCAAGTAGTCAGTCTCCAGAATTGCAGGTTTGAGGCTGCTTGGGTCATCAGCATGAGCAGAAGAAGTTAAAACTACAGACCAGTCCTTTTCAATATGTTCTCATTCATTCCACAACAATTTATCGAGCATCTATTGTGCTGGGAAACTTTTTTCTTGTCCTGGAGGTCTCCCATCAAAAAGGGTGAGAACCACAGTTACACATATTTAGAAATACCATAGTATCGGGAAAATGCTTGGGTGTTAGAGAAAGCCCATCACAGACTTGTGGGAATTTGGGCAGGGTGCTTAATTTCTCCAGACTTCAGTTTTCTCTTGCATACAGTTGACATCATGAAACTGACCAGAGGATGGATTTAAAGGGCCTGCATGCCTGGCACATGTAGGTGTTAGCATAGGGAGTAAAAATGTGGGCTCTGGAGTTGGGCTACACAGTTTTAATCTTGGCTTCATTGCTGACTGGCTTTGTGACCTCAGACAAATTATTTGATTTCTCTGTGCCTTCTTTCCTCAATTTAAAGTGGGCATAAACGTACTTAAACTGTCATTGAGAAGATCAAATGAGATGATATATGTAAAGTACATATCTAGATCATACCTAGAACCTAGTAAGTGCTCAATTAATGTGTTTTTAAAGCAGCTTTATTGAAGTATAATGTACATACAGGCATATGTCATTTTATTGTGCTTTAGTTTATTGTACTTCACAGATACTGTGTTTTTTATAAATTGAAAGTTCAAGACTTCAGTGGAGGAAGAAACTGCAGATATGGTGGATATAGTAAGAGAACTAGAATGAGAAGTAGAGCCTGAGGGTGGGAATGAGTTGTTGCACTCTTATCATAAAACTTGAACAGATAAGGAATTGCTTCTTATGGATGAGCAAAGAAAGTGGTCTCTTTTAAAAATTTTTTTTTTTAATGTTTATTTTTGAGAGAGAGAGACAGAATGTGAGTGGGGGAGGAACAGAGAGAGAGGGAGACACAAAATTCAAAGCAGGCTCCAGGCTCTGAGCTGTCAACACAGAGCCCAACACAGGGCTTGAACTCACAAACTGTGAGATCATGACCTGAGCTAAAGTTGGACACTTAACTGACTGAACCACCCAGGCGCCCTGAAAGTGGTCTCTTGAGGTAGAATCTACTCCTGGTGAAGATGCTGTAAAGATTGTTGAAATGACAGCAAAGGATTTAGAATATTATATAAACTTAGTTGATGCTGTCAAATAGTATCATGTAATACAGACAGATCATTTGTGAAAGGAAGAGTTGATTGATGCAACAGACTTCATTGTGGTACTTTTTTTTCTTTTCTTTTTTAAGATTTCTTTATTACTTTAAGTAATCGCTACACTTAGCATGGGGCTTGAATTCACAGCCCTGAGATCAAGGTTCGCACACTCCACCAAGCCTGCCAGGTGCCCCCATTGTGGTCTTACTTTAAGAAATTGCCACAGCTACCCCAACCTTCAGCAGCCACCACCTTCCTCAGTCAGCAGCTGTGAACATCGAATCAATACCCTGCACAAATAAAAAGATTACAACTCACTGGAAGCTTAGGTGATGATTAGCGTGTTTTTAGCAATATTTTTAAATTAAGGTATATACATTGGCTTTTTTGGACATAATGCTGTTGCTCACTGAATAGTCTATAGCATAATGTAAACATAACTTTGATATGCACTGGGAAACCAAAAAATTCATTTGATTTGCTTTATTGTGATACTTTATTGCCGTGGTCTGGAACCAAACTTGCATTATCTCCAAGGCATGCCTGTATTGTTATAGGCTGAACTGTGTACCCTCCCAAATTCCTGTATCAAAGTACTAACCCCCAATATCTCCGCATAGAACTGTATTTTGAGATTAGATCTTTCGAGATGTAATTAAATTAAAAGGAGGTCATTAGGGTAGACCCTAATCCAATGACTGGTATCCTTAAAAGAAGAGGACATTTGGACACAGACATGTATAGAGGGAAGGTGATATGAAGATAAAACGAGAAGATGACCATCCACAGGCCAAAAGAGGCCTAGAATAGATCCTTCCCTTACAGCCCTCAGAAGGACCTGACCCTGCCCACACCTTGGTGTCAGACTTCAGCCCTCAGAACTGTGAGAAAATAAATCTGTGTTGTTTAAAGCCACCCAAGCTGTGGTATTTGTTACAGCACCTCTAGCAAACTAATACACCATAAAATTCACCCACTTTGTGTATAATACAATGATTTTTAGTAAATTAATAGAGTTATTCAATCTAATACTAGAATATTTTCTTCACTCCTAAAAGAAACTTGCCCCCATTTGCATTAACTCCCTATTCCCACCTTTGGCTGCAGGCAGCCGCTAATTTTCTGTCTGTATAGATTTGCCTTTTCTGGACATTAAATATTAAATCATCTCCAATGATTAGGAAATTTTACATGTCAAGAGTCAGCACATTCTATATCTTGATTTTTAATATAAATAAGACAAATATTATATGTACTGCAGAACAGTCATAATGGGACTGAAAAATTCAGTCAAAATGACCAATGTAATCATAGTTAAGAAATTATTGCTGGGACACCTGGGTGGCTTAGTTGGTTAAGTGTCTGACTTCAGGTCAGGTCATGATCTCACCGTTTGGGAGTTTGAGCCCCACATCAGGCTTTGTGCTGACATCTCAGAGCCTGGAGCCTGCTTGGGATTCTGTGTCTCCCCCTCTTTCTCTGCCCTTCCCCCACCCCCACACTCTGTCTCTGTCTGTCTCTCAAAAATAAACATTTAAAAAATGTTTTTAGGGGCGCCCGGGTGGCTTAGTCGGTTAAGCGTCCGACTTTCGCTTAGGTCATGATCTCGCGGTTCGTGGGTTGGAGCCCCGCGTCGGGCCCTGTGCTGACTGCCAGCTCAGAGCCTGGAGCCTGTTTCAGTCTGTGACTCCCTCTCTCTCTAACCCTCCCCTGCTCATGCTGTCTCTCTCTCTCTCTCCTAGAAATAAACAAAACATTTAAAAAAATAATAATAAAAATTTAAAAAAATAAAAAATAAAAAATGTTTTTAGAGAAATTATTGCTAGTTTTTCGCAGTCAATAAGGAAAAAAAGACTCTGAAGACCTTGAGGAGAGTGTTCTGTAGAGGTGCAGGAGGGTAGAGACAACCCTAGAAGGTAGCAGTAGAACTGCTAATGAAAACAGCTTCCGAGCTGAGATCTGAGCAGACAAGCTGCTCCCCAGAGCTGCTCAGGCACATCTGGTAACTTATCAGGACATTCCATTAAGACCACATGTGCGGGGCCACGCCTAGAGGGCGGAGCATCCAAACTGCCAAAGACAGATTCGAGGCTGCACAAAGACTGGCCTTTGTGCATTGCCCCTTTTGTTGAAAAGATCCATTTAGATGAAGCCTATCTAGGGCAATATGTCAAAACTGCAAATGGAGACGTCTTTGCTCTTCTCACCTAGAAGAGTTGGCCCCTCTGTTCACCTTACCAGCCCACAGTAACTATAAACTGAAACTATGGATCGGCATACAAATGCATACACATGTAACCATTTATTCAGGAATATTTATTTATTAAGTGCCTTCTGTGTGCCAGGTACCTTTCTAAGCACTTGGGAATATATCGGAGAATAAACAAAGGTCCCTGTGCTTGTGGTGCTGGCATTCTAGAAGAGAAAGTCAGTACATAAACACTAAACATGGTAATAATAAAGGAGCTAACTAAAGTGTGAAGTCGAAAGGTGTTAAGTTAGAAAATTAAAGCAAGACAAGGGGGTTGGGAGTGCCTGGGGTTGAGCAGGGACAAGGTTAAAACTTTATTTTTTTACTTTTTTTTAAACCACTTTACTGAAGTGTGATTGACATAAGGCTGTACATACTTAAAGTGTTAACTTGATAAGTTTGAAAAGACACATATATCAGTGAAACTACCACCATGTTATGCTTTAAACAGAGCCATCACCTCCACAAGTTTCCTCCTGTCCTCTATTTATTACTTTCCTTATGTCATAAAGTTGCAATTTTAAATAAGGTGATGTTTATAGGCCTTGTTGAGAAGGTGGCATTAGAGCAAGATAGTAAGGAGAGGATGGAGTTAGCCAGCAATGACCTGTGGGAAAAGTGGTCCAAGCAGAAAGAACAGCCAGCGTATGCTCTCCAAAGCAAAAGCAATTTTGGGGCGCCTGAGTAGCTCAGTCGGTTAAGCATCTGACTGGCTCAGGTCACGATCTCATGGTTTGTGGGTTCGAGCCCCACATCAGGCTCTGTGCTGACAGCTCAGAGCCTGGAACCTGCTTCAGATTCTGTGCCTGTCCCTCCCCTGCTCATGCTCTGTCTCTGTCTCAAAAAGAAATAAATATTAAAAATTAAAAAAAAAAACACAAAAGCAATTTCAAGGAGCATCCAAGGGGCCACCGTGGCTGGAACTGAGAGCAACAGAAGAGTGGCAGAAGGTGAGGATTCTTTGCAAGGAGTTCAGTTGTTACTCCAAGTGAGACAGGAAACCAGAAAAGCAGTGTAATCTGGCTTAAGTTTGGAAAAGATCCCTCTGGATGGACTGGAGGAGAGAAAAGATAGAAGCAGGAACATTGGTTAGGTGCCTGTTCAGAATCCAGATAAGAGATGATGGTGGTCGAGGTTGGGAGCAGTGGACATGCTATGTTTGTGCAACTGGAGATTCATTTGTCCTGCAAATATTCGTAGGCACTGTGATGTGTGCTGGGATGCTGTGGTGACCGGCCTAGTGGCAGTCCCTCCTGTATTACTGTCAACAATGGTAATGGTTAACATGGATAGATGATTTGCTGCAAGTCAGGTTGTCTTTAAAAGGTTGAAAGGTATTTTCTCAGTGAACCTAAATCAACTTCTAAAACTCAGGCACCACTGCTGTCCACATTAAAGGTAAGGGAAGTCAAACCCTGAGAGGGTTAGTGAGTAGCCCAAGCTTGCACAAATCAGGTCAAAGTTGGAATTCAAGCACATAGGATTGTGTTCCAGAATGCCCCCCTTAAAAATGGCAGCCATGATGGGGGTTATAATAGGATGATATGAGGAGGGGATGACATCGAAGCTGAGAATCCACTATTTGCCAGAGGAAGGGTGGGTGTAGGGAGAGGAGAAAGCATGAGTCAGAATGGGAGTGTCCCAGGTACAGGGAAGATCATGTACAAAGACAGACCTAGAAGTGAGAAAGGAGGACCTTGGAAAGACTGAAAAAATCCCCACTGTGTTGTTGTTGGATCTCCAAGTGTATAGGGGGGAGTGATATAGAATGAACCAGAAAAACAGGGAGTGAATACAACTTTGGATTAATACATCTGTGAATCAATATTCTACTAGTTACACATTTGTCTTTAGCATTCCTTCCTGGGATCTCCTGCTGCAAAGACAGTGGATCTTGGAATCAGAGAAACAGAGAAACTGCCCAAGAAGCAGTTTGCTGTGGGAAGGCTAAAGACCCCAGATCTCCATCACCCCCTCCATCCAACCCAAATAAATATACTAAGTAAAGCAATGAGCTAACTATGCAAACACAGCTTCAAGAAAAGTCCTCTACCCACATTTCCATCTAATCCTTTTGGAGCCTCTGTTACAGGCAAGCCTAACTGAATCCTTCTCTACCATTTATTAGCTTTAACACGAATTGTTTCACATCTATAAACATCATTTATCTATTCTGTAAAATGGACATAATGTTACCCATCTCAAGATTATCAACTGAGCTAATGCATACAAACTGCATATTTGACATTTTCTATTCATTTACAAAACTCAAATATCTAAATAACAGTTCCACATTCTAATAAAAAGTGCATTTTGATTATCCCACAAGTTGGATAAATGGTTTAGTCTTATGTAATACAAGAATAAATGTTTAAGTTCCACAAACGCCATCCACTTTAGTCTAGAACTTTCTATTTACTTCCAAAGAAGATGGGAAATTCTTGGTATACGATGTCTAGAAGTAGGGGAATGCACTGACTCGAAGTAAGGGAATGTACTGACTCTTCAAGCAGAGAATCCCCTGGACTTCGAGGATAAGAGCTGGTCTGGCCCACTGAGAAGTGTCAAGACATTGAAACCAGACTAATTTGGGGTTAACTGGGGTGATGTAGTTGATTGTTCATCGGCGGCATTGGAAATGAGTTTGGATTGCCTTGCACTTACATGGCTTTCTTTCTCAGAAGTGTTGCTATAAATTGTTTTGTGAGACACCAACAACTTGGCAAGGAAGAAAGTCTTCCACAAAATATTGTAGTCATTGGGAGGGCAGAGCCCTGGGAAGTCCACCCACATTCTTGCAGGATGCAGACAGAGGTCTGCAAAGAACATAAGCAGAGCAATTTAATAGCCATAGTATCGTGCAAGGGTGAACCCACATGCAGAAGGAATAGTACTTTGTCCTCAAAGCCAGGGACCCTGACCTTTGTTTCCCTCTATTTTGTTTCCCCAGTTGACCTTTGTCCCCTCTATTCTAGTATTTCTAACTTAAGTTGTTAAATGGGCAACAGTCAGTTGGTTCCGAACTCAGTGGTTCCGAACCAATATTTAGTCTCAGGAAAATATCTGGAGCTGGTAATGGACCCAGTAACAGGGACCGTTTCAAAGCAAGTATGGATCCAAAAATGGGAGAGAAATGCCTTTAATGCTTGGTAAGGAGTGGGGTACATCTATAAAGGCCAAGCCCGTCTGTGTGTGGGGAAGGTGGGGGAAAGCCTGTGTGCAGGGAAGTGACCACATGTGAAGCGGACTCTGAGGGGAATGCGGTCTGTGAGGGCAATGCAGGCGAGGGGCTGGGAGGGTGCGGAGAATGGAGTAGGGGTCCGCAGCCCGACTTTAACTGTCATGTGCATCCCTGCCTGAAGGTGGCATCTCTCGCTCTGAAGGATTCCTATGAAGATTAAGCCTTGAAATACTCTTTTGGGAGGTCAGTGCACATCTGTTTTCTATTTGTCATGTTCTGTCAGCACTTCTGTGAGAACAGAGCCATTACACCAGCCTTGGAAGCCAGAGGCAGCTGGATCCTCCAGGCCTGGCATCTCCTGAGCCCAAGGTCCCACCTCCTCAAGTGGCAGAAGAGTAGAAAACACCACTGTGTGTCATCTCAGCCTCGGCTGCTCCCACTCTCACCTGTACACTGCTTCAAAGAGCAAACAGGTACAAAGAATTCAGCCTGGTTAATCAGTTGTTCTCTTGCCTGTAAAACAACACAGCAACAAACAACTTAGAGGCCTTTCAATCCTCTGATGTGTTTAATTTGTTATCTAGCAAGCAATAAAGGGAAAAAGAAATTCTCCAGAGTTTTATAATATTTACAGTCCTCTAGCTAGGGAACTGGAGTTTGCCCAGGAGGCATATTGCAAAGTGATTGTCGATCCCCAGTGAAAGACCCAGAATTCTGTAACACTCATGTTGGCCTAGTGATGTTTATCAGAATGGTGAAGATTTCCAAAAGGTGCTTATCAGTGTGCGAAGGCACTTATCACAAGTAAGGAAAGACTTCCATTGATTTGGTTCAAAGGGCAGCCCAAGACACTCCGAGACTCACATTCCCTGCAGCCCTCCCGCCACCGCTGGCTGACCCAGGCTGGCTTCACCAGGGCCTAGGTTTGAAATCACAAGGCATCTGTGACAATCCACTCTCCTCTCAGGTCAGTGTGTAATGACCGACCTCCAGTGCTTAGTTTTGATTTTAAGAATGCATTTGGTGGGAGATGGATGATCAGTACCCGGTTGAGTCGGGGCTTAAATTTTCGAGATCTCAACTGAATGCCTTTGAAGCTTCTGAGCAGATGAGAAAGGATGATCAACTACTTACTGATGCAGAAAGGCTGTGTGGGCAGGAGGCTAAGACTCCTGTGACTGTAAATCCTTTGCTTTTCAAGTCTGTTTATCGGTGTCTCCACTAGTCATCTTGTGATGTTTTAGGACTCGCTTTAAAATGTAAAAATATTTAATTTTATCGATCACTGCCCGTGTGCTGTGTTTCTAGGACTGTTTGTTTATTGGTGTTTCTGTAAAAACAACAGCAGCCACTGTTATTGTGGAAACAGCCTCAGTGGAAACCAGCAAGACTTAGCCTGATGTGGGCATTTTTGTTGCATGCTTCCCCAGAAATGCTTGAGTTAATATTTTTACAATAGAAAAAAAAGAAAGCAATAAAAGCTTTTGAAGCCAGATGTCTCTTTAAAAAACTGCTGATGGGGAAGCTTTTCTCATGTAGAGACTTCAGTTAAGGTGATCAAATAAAGTCAGTTATATTTAAAGTTGCTAGCTTTTTTGTTTATCTCAGTCAAATAAAGCTGTGTATTCTAGTGAAGAAACCAAAGGTCAAAGGTCAAGGGACAAAGACAGATTCTGGTGATGTCTTGCATTAGGGAAGCCATTTTAGCAGTGACTTCAGACTTGGCAGGTGGTAAGGCGGTTCAAGTCATGTTCAGAGGATGGAAGGGTTCCAAAAATCTAAGTCAGTTTTGGACCGCAGACAGTGCACTTGCAACTTGGGTAAGGCACTTTTTTACTAGTTTTCTGATCTGCACCAAGTCTTAATTCCCAACTCTCTCTCTCTCTTTGTTAACTGTCAATAGCAAATAACTGCTAGTCTAAAATATTCACCTGTCAGCAAAGTGATGTATGTTTTGGAGAGAGTCAATAAGCAAGAATTGAAATGACTTCAGTTGGTTTCCCCTCACTTATTTCCCTTGGTAGAATCCATTCTTGTGTGGTAGTTAACTCTCGTTTATTTGTTTCATATCAAACTAAAACCTACACAAATCTAAATACATGCGGGCTAATCCTTCTATGTGGCTGCTTGACCACCGTCAGAATTGCCAGTAAGTTGTAAGTTGCCTTAAGTTCCAGGTCAGTCATTTCTCCTGCCCACCTCTCTGACCCTTCTTCCTTTAGGGGAAGAGGGTCCTATTCAAATGTCACATCCTCTGAGGCCCTGCTTTCCTATTCTCAGTCTCCCCTCCATGAATTAACTCCTCCCTTACTTTGCGCATTCCTCTACTGCTCATTGTAGTGGATAGTCACATGTTTATATGTCATTCTCGCCTATTCAAATGAGAACCCCATCAGGGCAAGGGAGGTTTTAGGGCTTGAAAAAATGCCTTGGAGGTCAGAGGAAAGGACTAAAGTGATTTGCAGCCTGGGTCACTGAGAACTCCATCAACAGTTAACTAGTCAGGAGGGACCTGTTTTGGTGAAGGGGAAGAGGGCGAGAGGCAAGATGATGAATTACATTTCAGATGTGCTAAGTCTAAGGTGCTGGAAGCGCATTCATGAGGATATTTCCAGCAGAGCTTTGGAGATACGTGAAAAGAACATGAGGAAGAGACACTCAAGGCAGAGAAATTTGGAAGCTCTTCATATAAAGGGATGGGTGACAAAAGCCATGTGATTCACTGAGTCCATGGAGGTGACTGGGGTCTCAGAAAATTCCAGGACCAAATCTTAGGAAAAGCTTTCATTTAAGGAATAGAAGGAAAAGAGCCAGCAAAACCTTCAGCATTGGGGACCTAAGAGAAAAGAACAGAAGGGTCTAAGGAAGCCAAACTGGGTGTGGTTTCTAGAAAGGTGATCAATGCAGAAAGTCCAAGGACAATGAAGACAGAGGAAACACCCGTATATCTCATAACTAGAAAATCACTGGCAACTTTTAAGAGGGCACCTCCGGTTGAAAGATAGGAACAAAACCAAAAGTCTACCCCAAATGCTTATAAGGACCAGAGAGGTAACAGAAATGAGCAAAGAGACTGTGACGATCTGGTGATCACAGGCCCCACCACACAGCCATGCCTAGGCCATTATTGCCACATGGAAAGGGTGACCCAGAACAGCCAGCTATCTGACCTTTACAGAGAAGACTTAATTTTTTTTTTAATGTTTATTTTTGAGAGAAAGAGAGTGAACAGGAAAGGGGCTGAGAGAGAGGGGAACAGAGGATCCGAAGAGGGCTCTGCACTGCCAGCAGAGAGCCTGAAGCAGGGCTTGAACTCATGAATCACAAGATCATGAGCTGAGCTGAAGTCAGACACTCAACTCACTGAGCCACACAGGCACCCTGAGAAGACTGAAATTCTTATTTTTAAGTGAAATTTTCCAATTTTAAAAACATTGTGAGAAGCTAATGAAATACCTCTATACACTGTGTCTCGTATTTGAGCCACCAATACCAGCAGCCTTTCCTAGGTTTGAAGGCATTGATGAGAGGAATCTTCTGAGATATAACCAGTCTGCTGGAAGGAAAAGGGAGGCAAGGACTGCACTTGGACCATGGGAGGGTGGGAAGTGTTTGCAATAGTTACAGGGTTAGGTTAGGGTTCAACAAGTGACAAATCAAACAAATAAAGATCCAGTGGAAGTTGATAGCGTTCATCTATAGGGATTTTCCATTTAATCAGCAGTTTTTAAGTGGCTTTTGCATTCTGGGCACTAGGCTAAGCCCTGGGGATTTCCAGTCAAGTTGAGGAATTAGATGAAGAAATAAATAATTACCACAAGGCTGTAAATATCACGGAGAGGTACAAACAGAGTGCTTTTGGGAAAAGAGGAGACACATCCTGGAAGGCTTTCTGGGGAGGGAGAATTTAAGTCTATGTTTGAAAAATAAGTTGTAATAGAGAATAAACTGATGATCACAAGAGGAGAGGAGGGGGGAGGTTGGGTGAAAGGTGATGGGGTTTAAGGAGTGCAATTCTGATGAGCACTGGGTGACGTACGGAAGTATTGAATCACTATATCATACACCTGAAACTAGTATAACACTGTATGTTAACTACATTAGAATTAAAATAATAAAAAAAGAAAAAGAAATTGTAGAAGGCAATGGTGAAAGTCAGAAGAGACAATATATACAAAACACTAGCCATAATAGAAGGCATGGCACGTCCTGGGAATTTCAGCTAATTCGATGTCCAAAAGAGAGTCCCCTCGGCAGGGTGGGAGGGGATGAAATTGAAGAGTTATCGAGAAGAAACATGAATGGTCATGGAACTTGGACTTGCCCTATAGATAAGGAAAACAGAAAGATTTCTATGACAATGACATCATCAGTGTGCTAGAAAGAGCACAGTGGCTAGGATGAAGAAGATCAAGAAGGAGGCCTATTTTGATGTGCAGTTATGTACTCAGCCACAGAGGACATATCTTGATTGATTTAAGTTAATGATGGCAATCTTAATCTCTTTCTCCACTGATCTAGGGCTAGAACATGCTACCCACTTTAGGTTACTAGGGTATAAATAAAAGGATGTCTGCAAGGAGCTTCTGGAAAAGAGTTCTTTGATAAATAAGAAACGCTTGAGAAGAAAGCTTCGGTTGTCCTCTTTCTTTTTCTCTTTCTGGATGTTGTTCTATGAAGATGTGATGTTTGGAGCACAGCAATTATTTTGAGATTATGAGGTAATGAGCCTAAGGATGAAAGCAACAAATTGAAGATGGCAGAGTAGAAGACAGATGCTGTGTTCTTGGTGTTAGAGGAGGCCATTAAGAGGATGTGACTGCTGGTTGACCCACACCCTGGACTTGGGCGATCAGAGGTTCCTCATCTTCCCTGTCCTTGGAGTGTAGCTTTCTGCCCCTGTTCCATAGCTAGAGCCATTTCAAGGACATAACCTTAATGTGTTGTTGAGACCATCTGAACTATGTATGTGACTGAACCTCTCTACGCCTCTGTATACAAACCTTTAAGATTCTGGTGAGTGGACATGGACATATATTCATCTTGTGGCTGTCCAAGACAAATCTCGTATGTAAGTCCCCTCACTTATTAAAGATTCCACCTACCAGAGCTTGGGTGGCTCAATCGGTTGAGTGTCTGAATATTCATTTCAGCTCAGGTCATGATCCCAGTGTGGTGAGACTGAGCCCTGAGTCAGGCTCCATGTTGAGCGTGGAGCCTGCTTGGGATTCTCTCTCTCTCCCTCTCTGCCCCTCTCCCCTGTTCTCACTTTCTCTCTCTCTCTGTCTGTAAAATAAATAAAATAAAATAAAATAAAATAAAATAAAATAAAATAAAATAAATAATAAAATAATAGAAATACAGTAAAGTAAAGTAAAATAAAATAGCCACCTACCAATCTGGAGTGGTCCTCCTCTTTCTTTGGTCTCCCCTTGCCCTCATGTACAGGGGCCAGTTTCAGATTTCAGCTAAGGAATTCCCAGGGTTGCAAACCAACTGTGGTGACACCGTTTTGTTTCCAAAACCACTCTGGGATGACATACCTTGAACTTAACAAGTAACTAGTTGGTACACTCATGGTTTAAATCATGATTAGTTGGATTTTTTGTTAATTGCCACATTGCCTTATATGTGGCCATCACAGTATAAAGTTTAAGAAACAACAGGTCCTGGGGCGCCCGGGTGGCTTAGTCGGTTAAGCGTCCGACTTTGGCTCAGGTCATGATCTCGCGGTTCGTGGGCTCGAGCCCTGCGTCGGGCTCTGTGCTGACTGCCAGCTCAGAGCCTGGAGCCTGTTTTGGAGTCTGTATCTCCCTCTCTCTCCGACCCTCCCCTGCTCATGCTGTCTCTCTCCTGGAAATAAATAAAAATATTAAAAAAAAAAAAAAAAAAGAAACAACAGGTCCTAAACTGCTAGCAGTTATTACTCATGTGTAGTCCTACTTCTGTGCAAGAGATATGTTGCATACTGTTGGTTAGTCTTGTATATCTCTTACCAGTCTTTACCCTTCCCCTCTACGTGTCACAGTCCACTTAGACCAGGCTGCCTCCCGCATCCATGTTTTCGTCATTGTAGCTTTACTTGCTCTCTCCTAAACAGAATTCATTTCTTTCATTTAAAGTCCCAGTGTCTTGGGGCACCTGGCTGGCTCAGGAGCATGCAACTCTTCATCTCGGGGTGGTAGGTCTGAGCCCCACATTGGGTGTAGAGATTACTTAATAAATAAATAAACAAACTTAAAAAAAAAAAAAAAACAAGTCCCAATGTCTTGGTAGCTACAGTTAGGGGCACCTAGGTGGCTCAGTCAGTTCAGCGTCCAACTTTGACTTAGGTCATGATCTCATGGTTCGTGGGTTGGAGCCCCACATTGGGCTCTGTGCTGACAGCTCAAAGCCTGGAGCCTGTATCTCCCTCTCTCTCCCTGCCCTCCCCTGCTCACTCTCTCTCTCTCAAAAATAAATAAACATTTAAAAAATTAAAAATAAAATAAGCTACTAGTTGATTATGAGGCCAGGGGTCTTGTTTTCTTTACCTGTGTGCCCCTGGTGCAAAGGCTGGCAAATAGTAGGTGCTCAAAAAAAAAGTGTTTTAAATGGAGCATTAAGATGGAGGCCCTGAATAACAATAAAGAGAATATTGGATCTATTTTATATGTTTCCCCAGATTTGCCTCACTGACCTTAAGGCTGCTCACTAATAGAGAGCCCTCATGATGTTTATCTCTGCTGGTGTGAGGAACACCTCAGGCGTGGCCTCCATCACACCCACACGATAAAAGCTGCAGTGGAACCAGGAGTCTCAAGCCAGCTCACCCTGACTCATGGAGCCTCTGGCTCCTCCCACTGCTTCCAGACTCAGAGGCAGCACCCTGCCTCTCTCTGGCTATGGCTTACCTGGTGGCTGCCTGGAGGGGTCTTGTGTTACACAGCCCAAGAGTGCACAGGGCTTGTCACCCTGTGAGGTCTACTTTGACCCAAGAAAGACAGGAGGCAAAGAGGAGCTAGCACATCAACTCCACTCCCTTCCTCCTTGATGGACCACTCTGGGCACCATGATTCCATATGTCGTGACCAAGTAACTTGCCATGTTTTCTCATGAAGCCATAGCCACGAGCCACTTTGTGTTTACTATTTCTCCATCCTAGATTGGCTTCCTTTTTACTCACTTTTGATGTTCTGGGATTGTATCTCCTTCTTTCCAGTTATATTAGCATATACCCTTGCCTCAACCATTGTTTTTTTAGGCTAAGACAAAGATTCTGTTATTCAGTATCAATTTTCTTATTGTGTTTTTGAAATATATTGTATATTTGTGGACGCCACCTCAGTTTAAATTCTTCAAACATAGGTAGCCAGGGATGCCAAACAGCACAGTATTTTAAAAAACTCTTTTTAAGTAAACCATTATCCATGAGGGGGCAGTTCTTAAAAATGAGTCTATTTTTGAAACATTTTTTTTTGAAACATTCTTAAACAAGGTGAAACAAGGTCTAAAGGGCAGCAGATAAATGCCTGTGATAAGCAAATATTTAATTGTCCTTGATTTTAAATACTGACTTGTCAGTTTGAACTTGATAATGACTCCTTTAAAGTGGCATTATTTCTCAAGGCATCAAGCTTGTGTTGACAAGTTTCTTGAAAGACAGTTTGAAGAATAATTGAAAGATACATAATTAACTTTTGCTTAATGTTTGGTTATCATAATGTCATCTAATATCAGTAAAAGCTACGGCAAGTGATCAGAGTATCTGAGTTATTTTCTTTTAACAGATGTGGAATACTATATTTTTAATCATTCTTCTGTTTATCACAGACATCTTTTTGATGCAGTTAAATTTGTTTCATACTGAATACATGTAGGAGTCATATATAATTAATGGAAATGTCCTCAGGGGAAAAATGAGGCTTCAGTCTCTGTGGCAGCATAATCGTGCTGAATTTATGCATGACTCTAACTGTAGGGGTCTGGAATCATTAGCCAAGGTAAATGAAAAACATAATTTACAATAAAGATATTAATCTACATAGTTTTATCTGAAATAAGAAACAAAATCTGAAAATTTTAGCTTACTGCTAAGCTACCCATGACAGAAACACATATACAAAGGAAAAAAGAATGAAGTATTAGGTCTGGTCTGGGAAGAACCAACAGAGGAATTTGTACATATCAAAAACAAAATAAAATAAAAATAAATAAATAAATAAATAAATAAATAAATAAATAAATAAATAAAAAATAAAATAAAACAAAATCTAGGAGTGCCTAGGTGGCTTAGTCGGTTGAGCTCCAACTTCAGCTCAGGTCATGTTCTTACACTTTGTGTGAGTTCGAGCCCCTCATCGGGCTCTGTGCTGACAGCTCAGAGCCTGGACCCTGCTTCAGATTCTGTGTCTTCCCCTCTCCTGCTCGTGCTCTGTGTCCCTCTGTCTCTCAATAATAAATAAATGTTCAAGATTTAAAAAACAAAAAAACAAATCTAGCAAAGATTACCTTCTTGATCATTTGAATCTCAAATTATTCAAGCATATGTTTCCCAATTGAGATTGGAAAATAATAGCATTAATACTGAAGTATGTACATATTTAACACAGTCAGTTCTTAACCATCCCATTAATGGATGAAGGTAAAGTGGGCCCCAAATCAATCAGCAAATGTTTGTTAAATGCTAACTGGTGATTTAGTCTAGAGACCACTGCCTAGATACTTGCAGCTATGTTCCCTGATCAAACTAGAAATCGCTAACATCAGCTGTGACCTGGTTTATAATTGTGCTTGCCTAATCACCAGGCCCTCTGGTGAAGAGTAGATTATAACGAATAGGGAAGGAATGGAAAGGGAGGTAGGATGGTCTAAGGGAGGAGAATCTTAAGAAGGCAGTGACCCAAATGTTGCTACCACAACAAAAGGAATAAGGAAACGCCTTTGGAATTACTTAGAAGCAGTCACTGGTGTTCTTCAAAAGAGCAGTTTCAGACACTCCAGCTTCTGGCCGTGATTGAATAATTGGAACTGGGAGTAACTTTAAACAACTAGAAACTGGACAAAATATAGGAAACAACTGTTTTCAGACTTTGGACAACAGATAGTGTGGGAATGTGATCCCTTGGAGAAGGTAGCCTTCAGATGGCCATGGCTTTCCACCTTGGGGCAC
Organism: Proteles cristata cristata; assembly: GCA_017311185.1. Classification (NCBI taxonomy): domain Eukaryota; kingdom Metazoa; phylum Chordata; class Mammalia; order Carnivora; family Hyaenidae; genus Proteles; species Proteles cristata. The sequence continues at coordinate 379,767 of JAESUZ010000972.1, read as the reverse complement.
CTACCTGGCTATGGAGTAGGAAAGTGGATTCCATCTAAAACACAATAATTTTGAGTCGAAGAGACAAAGGTCAGAATTCAGGAGGGCTGAGGCTGCTGAAAGTTTGTAGGGCAGGGTTGCAGAAAGAAGGAAGCTAACTGCCTAGAAAAAGAGTTCCAGAAGTCCGTATGGGCTTATTTTGAGTCTTTGCTGAATACAGTAAAACTCCATAATTTGAGTAAAGAGAGGTTGGAGAGCTGTGAACTGAACTGTTCCTAAGCTTACAAGGGCTGTGACTGCTCTCTTAGGAGTGTTCTACAGAAAACCCAGAGAGGCCATGCTTTAGTAATGTTACTAAATTATTCCTAGAATAAAGGCTACAGTGGTGCCTGGGTGGTTCAGTCAGTTAAGCATCCGACTTTGGCTCAGGTCATGATCTCACAGTTGGTGGGTTCAAGCCTCGTGTCTGTCTCTATGTTAATGCCTGGAGCCTGCTTCGGATTCTGTGTCTCCTCTCTCTGCCTCTCTGCTGCTCACATTCTGTCTCTCTCTCAAAAATAAATAAACATTAAAAAAATAATAATAGAGGCTACTTTATGTTCACCCTAAAAAGGCTTAAAAACAAGCCCCCAAGGGACCAAGCACCTTTATTTCCTACTATAACAAAATACAACAGTCTTTAAAGGAAGACAACAAAATCCAGACACTCAACAATTTTAAACAATGTTCAGCGTTCAATGAAAATTACTAAATGTGCCAAGAAGCAGTAACATGTAATCTATAACCAGAAGAAAAATCACCAAAAGGACCAAGAAATGATAAAGATGGATAGAATTAGCAGACAAGAATGTTAAAGCAACTCTTATAACTATGTTTGATTATTTAAATGAAAGCATGAACTAAGTAAGGAGAGAAATGGAAGATGTTTTTTTAAAAGTACAGTTTCAACATAGTGATGGAGAGGGACAGGGACACAAGACTGAAAAAAGGGAAGGAATGAAGAGCAGAACCCGAAGGTAGTGGCTGGAGACTTTTTATGCAAGAAGTATGGTTGCAAAGACAGAAAGGGGCAGCAAGGCCAATCAAAACTTTGGATTGTTGTTATAGTTCCCTAGGGGGAAAATGAGAAGCTAAAAATGAACGCTAAAGAGAATTGTTAGAAAGAAGGATTTATGGGAGGCTAATGGTTCTAGGCAGCTTTAGGAGAGAAAACTTCTATCTCTAAAGAGAAGAGGATTGATTTTTCCCCGAGATAATGGAAAGAAGCAGAATATAAAATAGAGACAGAAAGTTCAAGGGGATTGAACAAGGCCCGGGTAATTAATGGAGTTTCAGTAAACAGAAGGCAAAATCATTTAGTAAGAGACCCCAGGACTAGGGAATTTAGTGAGTGATAAAATGAGGAGACAGCATCAGAGAAAATGTAAGAAATGAATAAAAGGACCGCAAAGCCCCAAATAGCCCCCATTTCCCTAAACACGGTGAATGGATTGGATGCGAGAAATAGAGGGAAATAATAAAATGCAAAGGAGGAGGGTTTGGGTTCAAATGTGAAAAGGAAAATGATTTGCTTTTCTCTTTTTGTGTATTAAATCCTAGTGAAGACATTCTGGGAAAATAGTTTTGAGGGGGGTGGAACAGGAAAGAAGGGAAATGAGAGGTGAAAAGAACTGGAAGAGTTGGACTAGGGTAGAATGGCTATAATCTTCAGGCCACTAAATGTTATTTTTGAAGGTACATTTGTAAACTTGGATAATAAGACTATGCATAAGTGGCATTCGGTTGCCATACAAGATACAAGGCTGTTACATTTCTGTGTTGCGTGTTGAGATGAAAGCATCAGGCCAGGAGTCAGCAGGCATAACATTGTGTCTGGTCTCTGACAGTGACCATCTTTATGGGTTAGTTATCTCATCTCTCTGAGTCTGTTTCTACATCTGTAAAATAGGCAAAAGGCCAATTATGTCTACTTGCACAAACCAAATGAGATTATACACAAAAACATTTTGTTCTCTGTGTAGTGCTGTAAAACACAAGACACATGTAGACCTTTTCTGGGTTACCCACCCAGCTCACAGTGACTCATCTTTCTCTGAGGGTTGCCTTCCCATCCCCCAGTTGGGTTTACTACATCACTCTACCCACCTACCCACATTGATTGGACCAGAATTGTACAACTAATCCTAGATGGGTCAATCAGGCTCTCCTGAGAAGTTTAGAATTGGGACCAAGTCTATCCAATTTGCACTGAAATGTAAATTCTGGAGTAGTGGGTTGGTCATCTGCTGCCTGCTGAGGGCATGTAGATGCAGAAAAGCCAGTCTAGAAAGAGGGCTAAGCTGAGAGGCAAGGGGAAACTGCGGTAAGAGTAAGAGAGAGAGAGAGTATTAATACTTTGGATAGCTGCACAGTTCTGGGCTCTTCCTCTTGAGGCCTCACTGTTTTATTGGCCTGGGATTCTGTAAGATACCCCTGTGTGCTATAAATAAAATCCTCCTTATTTTTTTTTTTTTTGGCATAATGTGGCTTCTGTGTTTTTCTGTAATTTTTAACTAGAGAATCTTTTTAAAAAATTTTTTTAATGTTATATTTATTTCTGAGAGAGAGAGAGAGAGACAGAGACAGTGTGAGCAGGGGAGGGTCAGGGAGAGAGCAAGACACAGAATCTGAAACAGGCTCCAGGCTCTGAGCTAGCTGTCAGCACAGAGCCCGATGCAGGTCTCAAACCCACGAACCGCAAGATCATGACCTGAGCCGAAGCTGGATACTTAACTGACTGAGCCACCCAGGCCCCCCCAACTAATGAATCTTAACTAAAGCAATTTAGTGGGTTCAATAGTGTCCCCACCATCACCACCCAAAATTCATGTCTACTCAGAACTTCAGAATGTAACCTTATTTGGAAATATGATTTTTGCAGAATGTAGGCATGATGAGGTTATACTAGATTCAAATGGGTTTGAATCCAGTGACTGGTGTTCTTATTAGACTAGAAAGGGATAGGGACGCCTGGGTGGCTCAGTCAGTTAAGTGTCTGACTTTGGCTCAGGTCATGATCTCACGGTTCATGAGTTTGAGCCCCGAGCTGGGCTATGTGCTGACAAGTTGGAGCCTGGAGCCTGCTTCTGATTGTGTCTCCCTCTCTCTCAGCCCCTCCCCTGCTTGCACTTCGTCTCTCTCTCTCTCTCAAAAATAAATAAACATTAAAAAAAAAAAGAATAGAAAGGAATACAAGAAATGCACGCAGAGAAGGCCATAAGAAGGTGAAGGTAAACAGAAATTGGAGTTATGCTGACACAGGCCAAGGAACACTTGGGGACACCAGAAGTTTGAAAGCCAAGAAAAAATTCTTCCTTAGATCCTTCAAAGAGAGCATGGCTCTGAGGACACCTTCATTTAGGGCTTCTGGCTTCCAGAACAGTGAGAGAATAAATTATGTTGTTTTAAGCCACCCAGTTTGCAGTACTTCATTACAGCAGCCCTAGAAAACTAATACAAGGAGTAGTATAGGACAGTTTACCTCAAAATTGCTGTTCTCAAGCTTTGTTGTCATGGAAAGAGCTAGACTCTACACTAGGGGGAGACCCTTGAAACTCTTAAGTGTCTTCTAGTCCCATAGCCGCTTTCTGGGAAATAGGTCTCTAGTGGTTTGTTCTGTATACAGTTTTTATATTTCTTTCTTTTTTTTTTTTTTTAATTTTTTTTTTTTATTTATTTCTAGGAGAGAGAGAGAGAGAGAGAAAGACAGCGTGAGCAGGGGAGGGTCAGAGAGAGTCACAGACTGCAGAACAGGCTCCAGGCTCTGAGCTGGCACAGAGCCAGCGCGGGCTCGAACCCACGAACCACGAGATCATGACCCAAGCGAAAGTCGGACGCTTAACCAACTAAGCCACCCAGGCGCCCCTATATTTCTTACGATATGAAACCACTGCTGCTACTACTCCAGTCACACTCAGTGGGAACCAAAGTTTCATGGGAATGAGAGAGTTAGAAGGAAGCCAAGAAGAGCTTGGTGTGTCAAGCTGCCCAAGAGGACTCACTCTGTATTGGACAGTGACAAATCAACTCAACCAGGAAATACAAATACTAACTGAACAACTAGTAGGCAATATCCCAATCCATGCTGAGCCTTTGTTTCATTACTCCATGTGCCTATATATATTCCTGTCTAGGAAGCTATGTGACCAAGAATGGCTGCCACGAAATGGAGGACACCCCATGTAACTTCATGAATCCCAGCAACAAACCCCCTTTATCAGGGATCATCTGGGCATGCGCCTTGTCTTAGTCTGTTAAGGATGCCATAATAAAATACTGTAGATTGGGTGGCTTAAACAACAAAAATTTTTCTTTTTTTTTTTTTTTAATTTTTTTTAATGTTTTATTTATTTCTAGGAGAGAGAGAGGGAGAGAGACAGCGTAAGCAGGGGAGGGTCAGAGAGAGAGGGAGTCACAGACTGAAACAGGCTCCAGGCTCTGAGCTGGCAGTCAGCACAGAGCCCGACGCAGGGCTCGAACCCACGAACCGCGAGATCATGACCTAAGTGAAAGTCAGTTGCTTAGCCGACTAAGCCACCCAGGCGCCCCAGCAAAAATTTATTTCTAACACTTCTGAAGGATTGGAAATCTAAGATCAAGATGCTGGCCAATTCAATTCTTGATGAGACCTCTCTTCCTGGCTTGCAGATGGCTGCCTTCTTGCTGTGTCCTCATATGGTCTTTCCTCAGTGGGTGCACACTACTTTTATTTTTATTTTTATAGAGAAAAAGAGTGTGAGGAGGAGAGAGGGACAGAGATAAAGAGAGAGAATCCCAAGCAGACTCCATGCTGCCCGCTCAGAGCAAGATGCGGGACTTGATCTCATGACCCTGAGATCACTACCTAAGCCGAAATCAAGAGTTGGATGATCAGCTGACTGAGTAACCCAGGAGCCCCTCTCTTGCTCTTCATATAGGATCCCAACCTTACAACTTCATTTAATCTTATTAACTCCTAAAAGCCCTATCTCCAAATATAATCACATTGAGGGTTAGGCTTTAATCCTTCTCCCTAACATCTTGTTAGAATCTTTTCAGCAAACAGCTGGTTCATTCATGATTATAATGCAGGGGTTACACTGAAAGATAATCTTAGATAATTTCTGTTCCCTTACTAAGAAGCAAAGTGCTTCTAATTACATAAATGAGGACACATCCACACATATACACATATATACATACACATGAATATATAGATATTATATATATTCATAACTTTCTATGTGCCAGATGTTGTGCTAAGTGATTTATATATACATTAATTCACTTCATCCTTACAACAATCTGATGAGGCAGGTAGTAGTAGTATGCTCATTTAACAGTCTAGAAAATCAAGGCAACAGATTGGTTAAATAACTTGTCCAAGTTCATACAGCTGATATGTGCTAATCCTGGGACTCGATCCATGCAATCTGGCTTCAGAGTTCATGAATTAACAAGCCATAGTTCCAGCTACACGAAACTGTTAGTGTAGTAGTTGGAGCAAAGAACAAGCAAGTATATAGAGAAAGATTGGAATTGGAAAATGATGGGAAACACACTCTTTTGGATGAATTATCTCTCAGCCTACTATCTCTATGGACTTTGATGGCCATGCAGTAACTGACAATCCCAGAGGTAAACACAACTTGCCTTGGAATGAGACTGTACCAGTGTATGGCTCCATGTATTAACCTTACCTGTCTCTGGACATTGGACAAGCCATCCAGTACATGTGGAAAGAGATGTAAAATACTTCTCATCACATTCTGTATGTACTGGGCAAAGACCTGCTTGCTCTAACGTTTTGTCCGCAGAGTAGAAAAGGAAGAAGATTGTGTTCCTTCCCATTGCTCTTACTAATCAAGTGCTCCTGTGTGCTCCAACAAGAGGTTCTTCTTAGTTGGATGAATGGATGTGTAGAGAGGCGAGAGGCCAGGACTTATGGGCTCAAGAATGTGTAAGATTTATTGGAGCTGTTGGTTAGAACACTGCTGTTTTCGTGAACTGGACCAAAATGCTCTCACACCAAGTTTTTACCAATAAAATAAATAGCCTCAGGTGTCTATCGACCTAAGAGGACCTGCCTGTAGTTGATATAATTGCCAAACCGCTCACTGGGAACTTGACAGATGAGTCCTTTAGCTTTCAAGTCAGGATGAGAATTTGCACCAAAAAATAAGACAAATCCTTTTTAAAGAAAAATATAAATTCTTATTAATCTTTCGCTTATTCATTCTGACAAATATGTATTGGGTGCCTACTATGTGATAGGCACTGTTCTTGAAGACTGAAATAAATCAATGAGCAAAACAAAGATTCATGTCCTCCTGGGACTTGGATTCTAGTGCAGAAAGAAAGATAGTTAGAAACAGAAAAAATGAATAAATAACTTATATAGTGTATGCTAGGATGCTATTGGTATTATGGAAAAAGAAAGAGCAGAATAAGAGGAACTAAAACTATTAGGGGCTGGTTGCAATTTTAAATAGAATAGTCAGGGTAGGCCTTATTGAGAAGGTAATATTTGAGCAAAGACTTGAAAGAGTTGAAAGGATTGACCAAGTGAGCATGTGGGGAAAGATCACACCAGATAAAGGAAATGGCAGCACAGGAGTGTGCTTGGTCTGTTTGGAGAATGTCAGGAAGCCAGGGTGGCTGGAGCAGTGGGGAGTGGGGGCGGACAGTGGAAAATGAGGAGAGTAACAAGGACCTGATCACGTGTGGGCCTGTAGGCCACTGTAGGGACTTCTACTTTTATACTACAGGATTTTTATTCTGAATGAGACGGGAGTCTATTAGAGAGTTTAGAGCAAACGAGGGGCATGTTTTCTCTTATAACCAGATTGCTTTGACTGTTGTGTTGCGAACTGTCTGTATGAGAGCAAGACTGGAAAGGAGGAAATCAGAACACAACTTCATTAATCAAGAAGAGAGACAAGGGTGGCATAGACTAGGTTGTAATAGTGGAGGTGGTGAGAAGTTGTCCGATTTCAGGCAGCATTTGAGGGTAGAGCCAGTTGGAGTTGCTATGGGTTGGATATGATGTGTAAGAAAGAGAAAGAAAAAAAAAAGCTAAGTTAGATACCCATGACCATCACAAGGGAGAAGTCTGCAGGTGGGGCAGGTTGTTGGATATACAACCTGGAAGTCAGGGGAAAATTCTGGGCTGGAGTTTGAAATGTGGGAGCTGTTGGCATGGAGATGGTATCTAAATCTAAAGCCAAAGGCTGAATGAGATCACTAAGGAAGTGAGTGTGGATAGAGTAGAGGTCCAGGGACTGAGCCTTTGAGCTTTTTTGAGAAAAAAAGGATTCAGGAGATCTCTCAAAGGAGATCAAGAAGGAGTAATCAGGAAAGGGGAGAATGCAGGATAATGTTCTTGACTGGTGAGAAGGGATGCAATTCGTGATATAAGCAGAGGGTTGGGCTCTGGGCAGGAGAACATTTTGGAGGGGACAACTGCACATTTGGGTAACTGAAGGCATCTACATATCTGGTGCTGTCTTTATGTAATAAAGATAATTCTTGGTTGTCAAGGAATTCTTTTATGGTCTTCCCAAAGCGTTTCCCCATTGGCCATTCAGTGAATACTCATTTCACGAACAGTCAGTGCTCTACAGGTGTGTGACGCAGATCTCCTTGTTGAACACAACATAGTTTCTGTCTTTCTGATGACATGGCACAGCTCAGAGGAGCTAGAGTGATAAAGTCCCCATGACCAAGCCAGGAATGTAACCAAGGTCTCTGTGTTCCTTTGCAAAGGACCCCCATAATAAAGTACCACAAAGCGAGTGGTTTAACTGCAGAAGTTTATTGTCTTACAGTTCTGGAAGCTACAAGAAAGAAATCAAGATGTTGGCGGTGTGGGTTCCTCCCAAGGCTGGAAGAGAGCTTCTGTCCATTATTCTCTTCCGGTATCTGGTGATTTGTTGGCAGTCTCAGGCATTCTTACCTCCTAGAGGCATCACTTCAATCTTTACCTTCATGTTTACATGGTATTCTCCCTGTGTGCTTGTCTGTGTCTAAATTTCCCCTTTTTATAGACACCAGTCCTATTGGATTAGAGGTTTACCGTACTCCATTGTCACCTCATCTTACATAACCACCTTGTAAGCACCCTATTTCTTTTTTTTTTTAAGATTTTTTTTTAATGTTTTTTTATTTATTTCTAGGAGAGAGAGAGAGAGAGAGAGAGACAGCGTGAGCAGGGGAGGGTTAGAGGGAGGGAGTCACAGACTGAAACAGGCTCCAGGCTCTGAGCTGGCAGTCAGCACAGAGCCCGATGCGGGGGTCGAACCCACGAACCGCGAGATCATGACCTAAGCTAAAGTCGGACGCTTAACCAACTAAGCCATCCAGGCACCCCTGTAAGCATCCTATTTCTAAATAAGGTCACAATCTGAGATATTGGCAGTTTGGACTTCAGCATGTGAACTTGGGGTTGAGGGGGGGAGGCACCGTTCAACCTATGATGGTCTTCTAATGTCACTTTTAGCATCAGCCTTCATGGCATAGATTAGGTAATTGCAGATCAGGTAGATTTGAGAATCAGTGAGATTGAAGAGGTCTTCCTTGTGCATCTCTCTGATGCCAATCTTATCATTTGAACCTGTTGTTTTTGATGTGACTCTGATATGACTGTTTTGGCCTGTTTTAGAAAGCAGGACCTTGGAGAATAAGAGGTAAGGACTGGGAAGGTAAAGAGTAAAGGGATTTTCAGGGACATAGTGATCATGTACATTGACAACATGTTTGCCTTTTATCAAGACAACAATGACAACCCAGCTTCCTCTGGCTTCACTCCTGAGATTCTGATTCTGCAGGCCTGTAGCCAGGAAACTGCACGTTAGCATGTTTTCAGGTGATTCTGATGCCACACTTAGGCAGATTTCCCTAGAGAGCCAGGGGTTCCTGGTGTGAGGATTACTAAGGCCACAAGACACGTAGGTTGGAGCCAGACCAGGCCTTGCCATCCGGAGAGTGGACAGAACCATAGAACACCTGACCTCAGAGCCACCAAGGCCAGAAGAGACCATCAAGAAAGAAAACAGAGCCCAGAGGTGGTGGAGCCAGGGCATTCTGAGTGCTTCAGAGCAGAAAGAGAAGCAAAACCAGGATTTCCACATAATAAGAGGATTCCAATGGATAAAATGAAAAGAGAGAAGAGAAATGTGAGGAGCTGTACCCTAAGCCAGTGTCTAGACTAGATAACGTCTCCTGTGTCTTTATCGGGTCACAGAAACTGTCATGCATCAGAAGAGGCCACTTTCCTGCCTCTCAGGTCGGTTTGGGTTCCTGAAACAGGGACTTACCCAGGAGACAAAGAGCAGGTCTGTTTTTAATGGTTGTGGCTTGGGGTCCGCCGCTTCTCGTGGCACTGCATTGTCCTCAGTAAAGTAAAAACCCAAGAGGAATACTTTCTGAGTGTGTGATTGTGTGATTAAATTCACTGATGGTCGGGGCGCCTGGGTGGCTTAGTCGGTTAAACGTCCGACTTTCGCTTAGGTCATGATCTTGTGGTTTGTGGGTTCGGGCCCCGCGTCGGGCTCTGTGCTGACTGCCAGCTCAGAGCCTGGAGCCTGTTTCAGTCTGTGACTCCCTCTCTCTCTGACCCTCTCCTGCTCACGCTGTCTCTCTCTCTCTCTCCTAGAAATAAATAAAAACCTTAAAAAAAATTAAAAAAAAATTTCACTGATGGTCTTCAGGCTTGGATAGGCATCCTTCCTGAGAAAACCCTGAGCGTAATTATCTGTGTCTGCATCATTTCTTCATTCTTTCACCTTCGTGACTCCATTCTCTGTTCACGTAACACTGTAGTAGGTGTTACCCTCACTGGACAGATATTTTAAAGATGAAAATCTGTGGCGCCTGGGTGGCTCAGTGGGTTAACTGTCAACTTTGGTCCAGGTCATGATCTCACGGTTCATGAGTTTGAGCCCCGCATCGGGTTCTCTGCTGTCAGCACAGAGCCTGCCATGGATCCTCTGTTTCCCTCTGTCTCTGCCCTCTTGTCTTCTCTCCCTCGCTCTCAAAAATAAATAAACATTAAAAAAAGATGAAAATTTGGCATGCCCTCCTTCTGCTTCTAATCCCTCAGTGACTCCTCACTGTTTACCCATTGGTTCCTTCCTTGGGGGAATATGTTCCAAGTTAACAACCTAAAGAAAAAAAGGGCAATTTGTACAAGGATGTACATAGCAGCTTTATTCACAACATTAAAAACTGGAAACAAACCAAAACCCAATAATAAAGGGCAGGGCTAAGCCAATCTTGTTCTCTCAATACCCTGGAATAATCTGTACCTACTTTAAATGATAAGAATCTGGAATACCCTGAGGCACCAGTGTGTGTCTAAGTGTCTGTGTCTAAAGGTGGCAAATGTGAAATCCATGGAATAAATAGGATAATGAACACCCGGATTTCAACTCTGTAAAAATCTGCATGTGCGTACACACAAAGACTAGGCAGTAACAAAAAGCAACAAAACGCTTGACACGGTATGTGAATCAGATCTCCTGTTTAAGTGTGGCATAAAAATCTCAGCGGGGAGAATAATGCCTTTGGAATCTTCTTCTGAGGACTCTCACATCGGATTATATATTGTGCAGAGTAAAAGAGACATGGAACTTAAAACTTTAAGACTTCAACGCAAGAGGGTGGGCTAAAGACACAGTGACAGTTTTATGTTGGAATGTCAGTGTTTGAGTCAGTTCCAGCCAGAATGGGGGGGCGGGGCACGGCTGCCTCCAGCGGCTTGACTGAGTGTGCTCATACACGCACATGCACACTTGGCCTGTGGTTACATCAGTCGCTGCTGCCAAAGCAGTTCAAGGCCAGTGGGAAATCACAGAGCGGAGAAAGAACTGCCCTATTAACAGAGAAAAACTGGTCTGACTTGATCAAGCGGAACATTAGCGTGTGATGTCAAACTGACCTTATGTATGGTTTCAAAGAGACTCCAGAAACAGTTCACCAAGCTCTCTTCTCTTTAATGGTATTCGCTGTGGTGGAGAGCATAAAAGCATGGCGCTGAAGGCTTGCTGTTAATGCACGAAGACGACTGCAGGGCCCCAAATTCAGTCTCTGCTCAAATGTGTTCATTAGATCTCTTGCTCTAGATCTCTTCCAAGGCTCTTATCCCAACGCTAAATCTTACGGTATTTGCCTTTTGTAGCTTTCAGTAAACAAAGGTAGCATCACTTAAGTCCTCTTTAGGTTTATCATTCCCTGTGTACAGATGAGGAGTGACTGGTAGGTCAGAAAAGATGTTGCCCTTCAAGATTCTCTGGGTTTTCTGTCCTTGTAAATCTGGATCATTCAATCTTGGCTTATCCTGACTTGCTCAGGCCCTGAGAAAAACTGGCTCTTGCATCCCAAACTGATGGGAGTCTAATTTGTATCAGAAAATCAATTTTATCATTTACAATGAGAAATATAGCAGCCAAGTGGGGTAATGTTTATGTTGGCCGGTTTGCAAATTCTCTTCCCACAAATGAAACCAAACAAAGATTGAGAAGTCTGTTGCTGTGTGAGCATAAGCTACTGGTACGAGGAAGGGTTCTGAGAGAGACTTATCTATAAATTGATCTACTTAGAATTCTTTGATTTCCTTTGTGTATACTCCTGTCATTGCCCAGCTCACACCTCACCTATTCTTTGAAGCTTCTCCTACCTCTGGGTTCTTGGGAAAAATGAATTCCTTACCCTGTCAGGCTATGGTAACTTTCATACATCTATTATAACACCAGCCACCTTGTATTCTGGTAATCCTTGATGTGTCTGTCTCCCCTGCTGTTTTCATCACTGGGACAGGGACTCTTTCATCTACTTTGTTTCCTCAATGCCTAGTACATAATAAGTGCTCAGGTCAGCGTCACTAAATGAATGAATAAATGAGTTATTTTTCAATCTAACCTAATGGCCTTTCTACAACATTTTTTATTTACTAGATGTAGACAAATATTAAGTGACAGAGAGAGAGAGAGAGAGAATCCTATTCTCTAACCATGAGAGATCTGTCCTAACATTATACCATGGGGAGCCCATAAAAGTCAGTCTTAGGCAATACTTAGTACTTTATGTTTTCACCCAGACTGATCTGTTTATCTGACCCTTCCACTAATATTCCCTGTTCTCACCTTAGGCCCTGGCTTATATATGCCTCAGCCTATGTCCTTATGTCAGTAAACAGTTCGATCCCTTCCACAAGCATATTGATTTGGATTCTCCTAACTCCCCCTTTTACCCACCTCAGGCCCCCAAAATACTAAATCAGAGTCTGAATTCTAACATGACCCACAAGTGATGTGTATGCTCACTAACATTGATGAAGCTCTACTTTAAATTGTTACTATGGCTGCCTCTGGCTCCATAGTTTTCTTCTCCATCTTGTCTCCTGTCATTCTCAAGCCATCAACATCCATTGTATTAGTTACCTATGGCTGTGTATAAAACCACCCCAACTTAATGGCCTAAAACATCACTTATTATCTTATGGTCTCTGTGCATGGGGAATCTGGGCAAGACTTATCTGGACCCTCTGCTCAGGCTCTGAGCACAGACTACAGTGAAGCTGGGCTTCAGTCCTCTAATGCTTGGCTGGGGAGGAGTCACTCTGAGCTCACTCATGTCTTGTTGTTGTTGGGACTCATGTCTTCATGGGCTGCTGGAGAGAGGCCTTCCTGAGTCCCTTGCCTGGTTGGTCTCCACTGCACAGCTTACAACATGGCAGCTGGCATCATACGGAACAAATGAGTGAAAAGGCAAGAGAGGGCAGGTAAGATGGAAGCCAGAGTCTTTTTGTAACCTAATCTGAGAAGTGACAGCCCATTATTTTTGCCTTATTTTATTTGTTAAAAGTAAGTCGAAAGTCCAATCAAAGGGAAAGGATTCTACAAGTGTGTGAGTAACAGGAGTAGGGATCTTCAGGGGCTCTTAGGCGCTGTGGACTATGTCCATGTTCATTTTTTTTTAAGTTCACCTAATTATTTTGAGAGAGGGAGAGAGCGTGTGTGTGAGCATGTTCCAAGTGGAGGAGGAGCAGAGAGACAGTGAGAGAGAAAGAATCCCAAGCAGGCTCCAAGCCTGACTCAGAGCTTGATCCTACAATCTGCAAGGTCATGACCTGAGCCCAAACCAAGAGTCAGACGCTCAACCAACTGAGCCAGCCAGGCACCTGCCCATCCATGTTCATTTTCATCTAATAACTTTGCCAACTATTTTCTACTGCAGTTACACATCTGTGTGGCCTTACCTGGAACCTCAACACTACTTGGAGCTTTATATTCTCCAAACTTTCACCCTCTGTCCTTCCTGGCTTGTCTACAACTTTTCATTCCCTCTACTTGTCCTGCATCTTCACTCCTGTTACACCATCCTTCACAGCAAACATGACTTCCTGTCCTTTTTAGCCTTTCTTGTCCTAGTGTGTTAATACTACTCCAGTCTTTCTCAAAGCTCCATACAGGGAGCTTCCAATAAGCAGTTAGTTATGGATGGCCTTACTAAAAACCTAGAAACACCCACATTCACCTATTTGATTTTTGGGATTGTCACACTTTCCCTTCCTCCACTTTGGGGCAAATATGGTCTTCTCTGCTTTTTCTTCCATTCCCAGGTTGATGAGCATGCCGAAGGAGATCCTAAAATCAGCTGATTTGTTTCATTAAAAATGAATGCTCTCTAACTTCATTTGCGTGACACCTCTCTTCAGAAATGCATCCCTACAGGGGAGCCTGAGTGGCTCAATCGGTTGAGCATCCGATTTGGGCTTAGGTCATGATCTCACAGTTCATGGGTTCGAGCTCTGTATCAGGCTCTGTGCTGAATGCTTGCTCAGAGCCTGGAGTCTGTTTCAAATTCTGTGTCTCCTTCTCTCTCTGCCCCTCCCCAGTTCACACTCTGTCTCACTCTGTCTCTCAAAAATAAATAAAAAATGTAAAAAATAAAAATAAAAAAAAAGAAATCCATCCTACAGAATTTATCCAGCATCATTTCTATAACTTTCTCATTCTCCTCAAGTCTCCAAACCTACCATTACTATCCTTGGGCTATCCTTAGCCTTCCTCCAGGGGAAGGCTGTTCTGTTTGGCTGTCTCCACTCTAGAACACTCTCATCTCTTCATTATTTTTTGTCCTATCTCAGAGAAATGGGTGTGATCTTCCTTTCTGGGTCTAAACTCTTCACATATCCTCACAATCCATTTTATCCTACTTCTTAACTTTGCTCCATCAATTCCTCTCTCTGTCTGTATTTTCTCCTTCATCATCAGCTTATATCCACCGTAAAAGCAACCTTGACTCAAGCCACTGTCTCAAGCTACTACTTCATCACTTTCTTTATTTCTACCACTAAGCTTATTTTTAGTTTTACAGTAATTTTCAAATATAAAGAAAAGTAGAGGGGACACCTGGCTGGCTCAGTTGGTAGAGGATGCAGCCATGTGTTGGGTATAAAGATCATTTAAAAAAAAAACCTTTAAAAAAAAAAGAAAAGAAAAATAAAAGTAGAATACCATAACAGCTACCAATACTTGAACCCACCTAGGTTGAACAATTGGTTATTTCTTCCTCATCTTTTCTTTTCATGAAATATTTTAAATTAAATTTTAGACATCACTACATGTCACTCCTAAATACTTTAGAATGCATCTCTTAAGGGGCACCTGGGTGGCTCAGTCAGTTAAGCATCCAACTTCGGCTCAGGTCATGATCTTATGGTTTGTGGGTTCGTGCTCCATGTTGGGCTCTGTGCTGACAGCTAGCTCAGAGCCTGGAGACTGTTTCAGATTCTGTATCTCCCTCTCTGACCCTCCCCTGCTCATGCTGTCTCTCTCTCTCTCAAAAATAAATAAAACATTAAAAAAATTGTAAATAGAATGCATCTCTTAAAAACAATATCATTATTATAATTAACAAAACTAATAATAATACCTTCATATTATATAACAGACCATATTCATATTCTCCCAATGGTTTCACAAATGTGTTTTGCAGCCGTTTTTTCAAGCCAGGATTCAAAGAAAAACCATGTGTTTCTCAGGTTGTTGTATAGTTTAATTTTCTTTTGATTTCAACAGTATTCCCCTCCCTCTTTTTTATGTCATTGAGCCCATTGTCCTGAGCTTTGTCCCACCTTCTGGACTTACCTCATTGTTTCTTTTTTGGTGTCATTTAACATGTTCATCTACCCCTTATTTTCTGTAAACTGGAGAGGAGATATAAAGAGTGATTTCAATTCAAGTTAAACACTTTTGTCAGGAATATATGTAGCTGGTACTATGTATTTTATATTGCATCACATTTTAGGCACATTACTTTTGATTGTCCCACTTTTAGTGACGCTAACATTTATTACTGGGTTAAGGAGGCAATAGCCAGATCTCCCCACTGTTACATTTTCTTTTCCCACTTGCAATCAGCAAATAATCCATGGAGAGATATTTTAGTAGCAGTTTTGGCACTTTTCCAGATTGTAAACATCTTTTATTCTATTAGAATGAGTATATCACTCATGGTTCATGAAAGGAAACAGAAGCCAATCTAAATTTTTTTCATCAGAGAGAGATTTCATTCAACTAATAAGGAGCTCCCAAATTCATTGCAAGAGCTTGGGAAGAAGGCTAGGCTAGGCCTTTGGGGGGCTGAGTTATGAAACAGACTACATTTGCTCCATCAGTTTCTCCCTCTCTGGCCGTATTTTCTCCTTCACATTCAGCTTACAAACATGTCCACTGTAAAAGCAACCTGACTCAGTCACTGCCTCAAGCTACTACTTCATCGCCTGTGTTCCAAGACTCATGAAGCCACCATTGCCATGCTGCAGTTGTAGCTCCATATTCTCAAGTCTAGGACCTACAGTGCAGCAGGAAAAGTCATTGTCTCCGAATCCATGCTGGCCAGTAGCAACAGTTGAAGGAACAAGAAGATAGCCTCCACCTAATTTCTACCTTCCAGATCTACTGCAAGTGCATTTCATATTTGTACCCTAATTCATATCCTGAAAACTAGATTCAAAGCAGTCTGAAATTTTTTTTAACTTTCCAGCCAGCCTCTGCACATTGGAAGCATTAGAATAGTTGTTGATCAAGAAGATCAATGAAATTTACCACAGTAGGGCAAGAGCAATAAAGGAAAATACACCTAAGACCTCTAGAGCTCTGTAACAAGAATCAGAATGCTTCTCCTGGGCTCCCTGCTCTGCAGGCACATTGCAGAATGGAGAAAGTAAAACCCAAAAGTTGCTACACCTCCAATGATGCTTTTCATCGTTAGCCATAGTTATCTATGGCTATGTATAAAACCACCCCAACTTAATGGCCTAAAACATCACTTATTATCTTGTTGCTATCTCTCATCTACTATTGCCTCATTTTATATTCTATTGTACTTAATGGTTATAATTTTTTAATGTTTATTTATTTTTAAGAGAGAGGGCATGCATGTGTGAGTGGGGGAGGGGCAGAGAGAGAAATTCAGACAGACTCCATGCTGTCAGCACAGAGCCCTATGAGGCACGTGAACCCACAAACTGTAAGATCATGACCTGAACCCAGATCAAGAGTCAGACGCTCAACTGACTGAGCCATCCATGTGCCCTAATGGTTGCAATTTTTTTATTCTCATTTTTATTAGAGTTTTGGGAGGACAAAGAAATAGCAACCTTTTCAGATCTACTAGATGATTTTCAAACTGTTCCACAGACCCATCTGAATGATAGAATATTCTCTAATGTCCTGTGGAAGATTTGTGAGATATACCAGCATACCAGAGTGCAGGTATTAATAATTTTAAAAATTCCTTTGCATAATTCTAGTAAACCGTACCAATACCACCATTTTTGTATTACTTATTTATTTCTGTATGTCACATTACTCTAAAACTTCGTGGCTGGTCACAGTGAACATTATCTCACAAACAACAAATATTATCTCATGGTTTCTGTAGGGCAGGACTCTGGTCTTCATGTTCTTATTTGGCTCTAGTTCACTCATTTTCATTGCTATAAAATGCTCCATTGTTTTCATGTGTCAAATTTATGTATTTATTCTTCTATTAATGGACACTTGAGTTTCTAGTTTAGGGCTATTATTAATATTGCTGACATGAACAATGTCTTACATGTTGCTCATAAAAAGACTTGTTAGCACTTACTTCTTGGGTTTATATCTAGGACTGGAATTGCTGGGTAAAGGGTATGTATATTTCCAGTCTTTACTGGATATTCAGATCTCCAAAGTTGTACCAGCAGGTGTGTGAGAGTGACCGATGCTCCCATCCTTGCCAATGCTTAGCATTGTGAGACTTTTAACATTTTTGGCAATCTGATGATTATGAAAAAATAGCCCATCCTGCTTAATTCACCAATCACTTAAGATTGAGTCCCTTTTCTAATGTTTATTGATTAATGTATTTCTTCTGTGAGGTCATTATTCATCCCCTTGGTAATGTTTTAGTTGGTTGTTTTATGTTTTCTTCGACATGTTAAGAACACTTTATATATTCTGGGTATTACACTTTGTTAGTTACACTGATTCTCTTGACAAACATTTATTGAGCACCTAGTGTGCTGAGAGGGTATAGCTCTCAACAAGGCAGACCAAAAAAACTTAGTTCATGAGACATTCATTCTAGAATAGGGAAAGAATTAATAAACACAATAAATAGGCAAAGTTTGAGACGCCTGTCAGTGGCTCAGTCAGTTAAGCATCCAACTTTGGCTCAGGCCATGATCTTGCGGTTTGTGAGTTTGAGCCCCGTATCTGGCTCTGTGCTGACAGCTCAGAGCCTGGAGCCTGCTTCAGATTCTGTATCTCCCCCTCTTTCTGCCCCTCCTCCCTCATGCTCTGTCATGAGAGACAGAGAGTCTCTCAAAAATAAGCGTTAAAAATGTTTTCAATTTAAAAAATAATAAATGAGCAAAGTTTATGGTATATTTATTAGATTTTACATACACTGTGATAAATGTTACAGACAGAAGTAAAACAGTGAAGGGGGCTAGGGGATTCTGGGAAAGGGCTACAACTTAAAATAGGGTGGTCAAGGAAGGCTTCACTGAGAGACTGACATTTGAGTAAAACCTGAAGAAGGTGAGAAAATAGACCATAGAGATACTTGGTGGAAGAGCATCTTAGATAAAGAGAACAACAAATGCAAGGGCCCTGCCATTAGAGCATAAATGGTTTGTGCAGGGAAAAGCAGAAGGAGGCCAGTATGGCAAAAGTGAATGAGAAAAATGAGTCACAAGAGAGGATATTTGAGTAGTAAGGTAAGGAAGGTGTGTGTCCAGAATGTAAAAGATGTTGTAGATCAGGTGCCCAGGTGGCTCAGTTGGTTAATCATCTGACTTCAGCTCAAGTCATGATCTCATGGTTCTTGAGTTTGAGTCCTACATTGGGTGAGCATGAGCCCTGCTTTAAGTGAGCATGAGCCTTGCTTCGGCTGAGCCCCGTTTCTCTCTCTCTGTCTCTCTTCTCCTCGCTAACATGTGGCCTCTCTCTCTCCCTCTCTTCCCCCCTCAAAAATTAATTAGTTAATTGATTAATTAATTAATCGATTAAGTAAAAAAAAGATATAGTAGACCATTACAAGGACTTGACTTTTATTCTCGGCAGGGTGGTAAGCCATTTGAAGAAAGTAAAGATTTGAGCAAAGGAGTGACACAAACTGACATAGTTATGGTTTTACTTGTTTATTTTCTTATTTATTTATTTATAAATTTTATTTCTTTTAAGTAATCTATACACCCAGCACGGGACTTGAACCCACATCCCTGGATCAAGAGTTGTATGCTTTACCAACTAAGCCAGCCAGGTGCCCTGTTTTAAAAGGCCCACTGTGGAGGCCAAAAGCAGGAGTAAATAGAATGGCTTCCAAAATAATCTCAGTGAAAGATCATGGTGGCTTGCACCGAGGTGATACTGAGGTGGTAAAAAGTGATTAGAAAAAATTAAAAGACATCGTATGAGTAATTGTAACCCAGCTGAGGTTGGGTAGTATTTTTGGGTAGTTATTGATTAATTTTTGTTTTTTCTACTCTAGAAGAACTTTCTCTAGAGATGCTTAGGACCTGAGACTATGGATGGAGAAAGCAAGGGTGATGTGGTGATAGGATTAAACAGGCAAAAAGGCAAAAATTATAATAGTGCAGACTAAAGTAGTGCCGGTAAAGGTGGTGGAGTTTCAGAATCTAGATTTTTTTTTTTAATGTTCATTTATTTATTTTGAAAGAGACAGATAGAAAGTGAACAGGGGAGGGGTAGAGAGGGAAAGAGAGAGAATCCCAAGCAGGCTCTTCACTGTCAGCGCAGAGCCCAGTGCAGGACTCAAACTCACAAACCGTGAGATCATGACCTGAGCCAAAATCAAAAGTAGGACACGACTGAGCCACCCAAGTGCCCTAAATCTAGATCTATTTTGAGAGTAGAATTAACAAGATTTCTAAATAAATTGGGCATGGAATATAAGCTAAAGTGAAAAAATCAAGGATGACTTTAGGGTTTTTTAATCCTAGAAGGTTAGAGTTTTTCATAGTTAATAATGAAAAAAACTTCAAGAAGACCAGATATGGTAGAGAAAATCAGAAGCTCATTTTTGGACCTGCTGAGTTTGAGTTGCCTTATAGACAGACATTCAAGTGGAGATGCCCAATTGGCAACTGAACATATGAGCCAGGAATTCAGGAGAATTTAAAGGGAGTTTTATTAGTCAACATCGTTGTTGTAACAAACAACTCCTAAATCTCAGTGGATTACAGTAACATTTATTTCTTGCTCTTGTTAAATATGGGTGACAGATTGATTACAGCTCCACTCTAGGCTGTGAGCCAGCAATGTCTGATTCAAGAGTATTCTAATTTGAGCCCTAAGCTGAAGAAACAGCCACTATCTGGCACATGCCATACTCATGGCAAAGGGCAGAAGCAAGAGAGGCCAAACTAAACAATGCAATTAAATTTAAAGCTTTTTTGTGTGTGTGGCATACACCATATGCTTCCATTCCATTCCACTCATAGTCCAGCCCTGTGAAGAGACAAAGATGTATATACTATGTACTGAAGAGGCATTTCAAGACAAATCCAAAAGTGTGAATGTACAATCTTCATAGAAGGGAGGGAGCAAATTGTTGTAAACCACAATTCAATCTACCACAAAATTAGTGTAGACGTTGAAGAGAAGAAATCCAAAGACTGAGATATTTCATCGTTCAGAGGTCAGGGAGATAAGGAAAACCAACAAAAGAGACTGAGAAGAAGCAAATAGTAAGGTGGAGAGAAAACCAGGTTGGAAGTCAAGTAAAGAACGGGTCTCATGAAGGAGGGAGGGATCGATCAGCTGGGTCATACATTGCTAGTGGTTCAAGCAAGATGAGGACTGATATTGACCATTCGATTTAGCCATGTGGAAATCTTTGGTAATCTTGACAAGAGAATTAATGACATGGTAAGGGGGCGAAAACTTGATCAATGTGGATTCAAGAAAGAGTGGGAGGAGAGAAGCTAGAGATAGTCAGTACAGGCCGACTACTCTTTGAAGGACTTTTGCTGAAAGGGAAAGGAAAGAAATAAAGGATAACTGGAGGGAAAAGTGAGGTTAGTAGTAATTTTTTTTTTTAAGATGGGATAAATAGGGGCGCCTGGGTGCTCAGTCAGTTAAGCCTCTGACTTTGGCTCAGGTCATGTTCTCATGGCTTGTGAGTTTGAACCCTGTGTCAAGTTTTGTGCTGACAGCTCGGAGCCTGGAGCCTGCTTCAGATTTTGTGTCTCCCTCTCTCTCTGCCCCTCCCTAACTCATGCTCTGTCTCTCTCTCTCCTTCAAAAGTAAATAAACATTAAAAAGTTTAATATGGGATAAATAAAGCCATAGCTTCCTAATGGTAAGTAAGATCCAGTAGAGAGGGGAAACTAATACCAGAGAGAAAGTAGACAATTGCTGTACTGAGGTCCCTACATAGGCTGGAGGGGGTGAGGTCTAGCGGACAACAGAGGATTGGTCCTCATTAGGACCACAGTCTGTTCATAGCAACAGGTGACAGGCAGAGCATATGGACACAAGTGTAGTTAGGTGAGTAGATGTGATGGGAGGAACAGACAGTAATTCTTTTCTGATTGTTTCTTCTGGTTTTCAGCTAAATAAGATGCAGATCATCAGCTAAGAGTGAGGAGGTGGAGAAGTCGTCAGAGTTTGAAAATTAGAAGAAAGTATGAATGTCTATAAGAACGGGAGACTGAATGCACTTGGGAAAAGTAATGATTGTCAAGTAGCATTAAGGGCCTACTTGAGGTTAGTGATAGTTGTGTGTGTGTTTTTATTCCTCCCTCCTCATTGACAGCAGAGGCGTGGGTGCCAAGGTAAGTGGAGAATTGGATTTATCCAGATAACAAACAGGCAGAAAGTTAGATTTAACTAGAGTTTATCATGTTAAGGAAAGAACAAGAGGAGCACCTGGCTGGCTCAGATGGTTAAGCATTTGATTCTTAGTTTCGGCTCAGGTCATGATCTCACAGTTTGTGGGATCAAGCCCCATACTGGGCTTTGTGCTGACAGCACAGAGCCTGCTTGGGATTCTTCTCTTCCTGTCTCTCTCTCTCTCTCAAAATAAATAAATAAACTTTAAAAAAGGGATAAGGTAGTTTAAAATATATGTAAGGGAAGGTACATATTGGTTGATCATGGAATTAGTGGATGAATTTGGAAGAGATGGGGTGCATCAAAGTGTCATTTTGACCAGATATCTGACAGTTTCATAACTTCATCTTTAAAAACTGTGGAAATATTTCATTGATCTGGAGTTTATTTTGATGCAGTTTTGAAGTAGAACTCTAAGTCTTCCTCCAAATATTTAACCATCTGTCCTCACTTCATTTATCAAATTACTTCTTGAATTACCAATTTTTCCCACTGTTTTAAATAGCCTCCAAGTCTGTCTTTATTTATTTATTTATTTGGTCTTATTTTTATTTTCCCATTGTTACTGCCCTGGTTTTGGTCACTATCATCCTGCAACTTTCACCTAGATTGCTACCATAGCCCCCTAACTCTTGGTCTTTAATTCCCTATGTAGTCTGTGCTCAACATGACCTTTGTGTAACACAAAATTGATCACATTACTCCATGCATGAAACCTGCCAGTGACCATCCCACTCCCTCAAGATGAAGTAAAAGCTGTTTAGGGAGGTTTACCATTATGTCGGCTTATATTTGTAGCTTTATCTCTTGCCATTCATTCTCTTCACTCTCATCTCTACTCTCCAGCCCTGGGGCATTTAGCTTCCTAGATATGCCACGGTCTGCCTCGTTTCCAGGCACATGCTATTCTTTGCCTCTTCCAACCCCTCTGTATCTTTGATGACTAACTCATCTACTCCTCAGGTTTCACTACGATGTCACAACCTACAATAAGCCTTTGGTGATCAGCCTTGAGCCCAGATTAGGGGCCTCTCCTGTATGAAACTTTCCCTATTATAGTACTAATCATGCAGAATTGCAACTGCTTATTTACTTCCCTTCTAGACTATAAGCCAGTTGAGGGAATTTTGTGTTTTAATTCTGAATTCTTTTTCATCTAACACGTATTACATTTTTACAGTTTTTTTTTCAGTTTGATAAAAGTTTGTGAACTACGAGGCGCCTGGGTGGCTCAGTCGGTTGAGCGTCCGACTTTGGCTCAGGTCATGATCTCATGGTTAGTGGGTTCAAGCCCCGCGTCAGGCTCTGTACTGACAGCTAGCTCAGAGCCTGGAGCCTGTCTTCAGATTCTGTGTCTCCCGCTTTCTCTGACCCTCCCCTGCTCATGCTGTATCTAGCAGACACCATGCCAGGCTATGGGAATAAAAGAAGAAACAGTAATGACAAGATCACTCCCCTCACACAGCTTATACTCTAGTGGGAGAGATAGGCAATAAAACAAAAATAAGTAAATAAATAAATAAAACAATTTCAGTCTCTGTTAGGAAGAATATAGGGGCACTTGGGCAGCTCAGTCAGTTAAGTGTCTGACTCTTGGTTTCAGCTCAAGTTATGATCTCACAGTTTGTGAGTTCAAGCCCCACATCGGGCTCTGCACTGATGGTGCAGAGCTTGCTTAGGATTCTCTCTCTTCCTCTCTCTCTCTCTGCCTCTCCCGCTCTCTCTCTTTCTCAAAATAAATAAGTAAACTTCAAAAAAAATTTTTTTAAAGGAAGAATATAAATAGTTGGCTGTGATAAGGAATAATAGAGGGTCCTTCTTAGATAGGATGGCCAAGAAATTCTGCATTGAGGAACTGACATTTAAGCTAAGAACTAAAGAATCGTAAGAAACCAAGGTGCCTGGGTGACTCAGTTGATTAACATCTGACTCTTAATCTCGATTCAGGTGATGATCTCATGGTTGTGGGATCAAGCCCTGTGTTGGGCTCTGCTCTAACAGCTTGGAGCCTGCTTGGGATTCTCTCTCCTTCTTTCTCTGCTCCTCCCCTGCCCATGCTCTCTCTCAAAATAAATACATAAACATTAAAAAAAAAAAAAAGAGTGAGAAGGAGCCAATCATGTGAAAAGCTGTAAGAAAAGCACGGCAAGCAGAAGGAAGAGCGAGTGCAAAATTCCTGAAACAGAAAAGAGCTTGGTGTGTTCTAGGAACTTTAACTACAAAATTGTCATTGACAGGATAAGGTGAATGGTATGAAGTTGGAGGCCTCAGGCAGGTAGCCAGATCATGCTGCATCTTTTTGGCCATAGCCAGTAACTTGGATTTGTTCTAATAGGCTGGAAGATCATAGAAGGGTTTTAAGGGTTTTGAGGAGAAAAAAGGCATGCTTCAATGATATTTTAAGAGTTCATTCTAGCTATGTTGATAATGGAATGTAAGAACATTCCCATGGATGTAGAGGGACTAGTTAGAAAGCCATTGCAGAAATCAAGGAGAGGGAGAATGATAGCTTAAACTAGCATAGTCATAAGTAGAGATGAAGACAAAGGAATGAATTCAAGGTATAATTTGGGAGTAGAACAATTTGAACTTGGTGATGGGTATACAATGAAGGGTGGGGAAAAGGGAGCAGGTTAAGATGACTCCCCAGCCTCCAACTTCAGTGGAGTGAATAGTGTTATTATTTATAGAGATTGGGACAATGGGGAGGAATGGCTTAGGGAGGACACAGGGAAATTAAACATTCTATTTTGACAATGTTAAGTTTGAAATGTTTATGAGACAACAAAGCAGAGAAGTCACATTAGCAGTTGGAATATGTTGAAAATATTGAATGTCTGGAGATTAGGTGGAAGGTCTAGTCCTGACATATAAGTGTAGGCTTCGCAGTGAAGCCTTAAGAAATGGATGTGCTCTCCAAAGGACAAAGCCTATGTGGAGAAGAGATAGTACTATTTAGAAACCAAGATCTAGGTACTAGATCAGTTACCAGAGTGTCCCTTCTCCTCACCCTTCTCATTGCACTGAGCTAGGAAATATATGTACGCATATGCACATAAATATGTATTTACATACATCTTCTTGTATACATATATAAATACACACATTTACATTGATATTTATATCTGTATCTATCTACCTGTATTGAAAACCATGTGTTCGCACTGACATGGTCCACTCCAATCCAGTACCAGTGGGCTCATTCTAGGTTTCCCCCATCTCTATCTATACTATCTTCTCTCACAGTGAGAAACTTCCCTGTCATTATCCTCAGTATTATATTGATTTGCTTGATCTTCTGGTAGGTAGCTAATCTCCTGACATTCTTTAGGGGAGAATTCCCTCCTTGAGCAGGCTCTGTCCGTCATGAGGCTCTTCTGCCCAGGAAGGGAGTTCATTTTTTTAAATTTAGGTTCTGCACATCTTATTATGTATAGCCTTTGGCATTTTATTTGTTGTTACTACTTTGAAAAGGCATTTTTGAAGAGTCACATTTTCTGATTATTGTTTATATCTGAAAAGACTATAATATGTAGTTTCATTTTTCAGATTTACCAATTTGAAGGAAAAGTCTTTTTATTTCATTGCTTTTATTGGTTATTAGTAACACTGAACATTTTTCAAATGTTTATTAGTCATTGTAATTTATGTTTCTATGAATTGTGTGAATCCTTTGTTTATTCTGTGGGAATTTTAGTGTTTTTGGTTTTTTGGTTAAATTCATCCCAGATATTTTATTCTTTTTGATGCAATTGTAAATGGGATTGTTTTCTTAATTTCTCTTTCTGTTACTTCATTATTAGCATATAGACACACAACAGATTTCTGTATATGAGTTGTATGCTGCAACTTTACTGAATTCATTTATTAGTTCTACTAGTTTTTTGGTGGAATGTTTGGGGTTTTCTATATAGTATCACGTCATCTGCAAATTGTGACAGTTTTACTTCTTCCCTACCAATTTGGAAGCCTTTCATTTATTTTTCTTGTCTGATTGCTCTGGCTAGGACTTTCAGTACTACGTTGAATAAAAGTGGTAAGAGTGGACATCTTTGTCTTGTTCCTGATCTTAGAGGAAAAGCTTTCAGGTTTTCCCCATTGAGTGTGATATTAGCTGGGGGAGTGCTTTTTTTTTTTTTTTTAAATCAGCTTTCCTGATTTCTTTATAAATTCAGGAGAATATTAATCCTTTACCTATCTAAGTTGTCACCAATATTTTACCCAATTAAAAAAAATTTTTTTTATATCTTTATTTTATTTTGAGAGAGAGAGACAGAGTGTGAGCAAGGGAAGGGCAGAGAGAGAGGGAGACACAGAATCTGAAGCAGGCTCCAGGCTCTGAGCTGTCAGCACAGAGACCAACATGGGGCTCAAACCCACGGACTGTGAGATCATGACCTGAGCCAAAGTCAGATGCTTAACCAACTGAGCCACCCAGGTGCCCCAACTTTACCCAGTTTTTTATTTGCATTTAAATCTATCTTATTTTGATTTTTGACATGTAGAAATTTTTTTTTATAGTTAAATGTACTATTCTTTAATGACGCCTCCTCCCCTTAATTTTAAGTTTAGAAAGAGACCTCCCTTCTCCAAGGATTTAATCAACATTCTTTTTGGTTTCACCTCTTTTTCTCCTTCATCCTTTTTCTCCCTCTCTTCTTTTTCTCTTCTGTCTCTTAAGCCTTCTTTTTCATTAAGGTTTGCCTTAAGGCCAGCTTTAAGTAAAACGAGCCACTAAACTAGACCCAATCATGTTGGTTGTGGGGGGGGGGGGCGGCGAGTTGTCTTATAGACCAAGAAAAATGTGGGATTGGGATGGATTTCTCTATAACACCCCCATCCCTCCTACATAAGCAGTTTAGTGTTGAGCTCCCTAATAAGTGTATGTACATCTGACAATTCATAAACTGCTGAAGTGAAAGGTGGCCTTTAAATATTCTGTATATAAATTTAGCCATTTATACAGAGAGAATGAAAAAAAAAGTATGGCCTGATTCTGATCAGATGCTGCTTGTTTCTCCTTACACCATGGGGTTCTGTTCTATGTCATTTCCTTTGAAGTCAGTGGGAGCTCTGTGCAGGACGGCAACGTGAACACCGGGCTCTATACATGAAGGTGAGAAGTGCCATTACGATAAACTATTCGGCAGTGTGGTGGAGGGAACATTGGTTTAACACACTTGGTGGCTACCCTGCAGATCCCACTGTCTGTGAGAGCTTTGTTCAACTGCAGCAAACAAGAACTTTTTGAATTTGGACATACAAGGGCTCATTCAGCAGAGCATCCCCTGTTATGAGAGGCAGCACAGTGCTGGGCAGACACTGCAGGTTTTAGCCAGCACACTGAGGGTGTTTCTCTCGCGTTCTCTCCCATCTGTAAAGAGACTGTTTTCAAGACCTCAGAATGGCTTTCTATAGATTGGAGAGATGCAGAAATATTTTTACATGTTTGTAGTCGCCTATAATGGGGGGCAAACTACAGTCATATCAAAGGAGCCAGGCCTTTTCAATGTGGAAAGAAAGACTTCATTGCAACTTTTAGCAAAGCGTGTTACGTGCTGAAAAGCAGAATTTACAATAGAAACAGTGAGAGAAACTTTGATGTAGAGATGATATTGGAAATAAAGAATCTGGACAATTGCTTGCTATCTCAGGGGCATTATTTTGTTAATTAGCTCACAGAAACTCTCTCTTCCCCTTCCCCCTTTGGCAGTGAGTAATGTACCGTTTTTTAGGAAGCCAAATCAAATGAATGTTTCAGATTATTGTTCCTCATATCATTAGAATGAATAGAGGTCAAAGAACAAATTGCCCAAATTTATGGGTGATTTTTTCCCACCCACTCCATTCCCTGACTTTGAGATAGTATTATCCCCTTACTGATTCCTTCATCATATTGTTTTGCTCCTGACTCTAGGACCTTGCTTAGGCTATGGCATATGCCCAGCCGTCAAGGCCCCTCACCTCTGGGACCCCTCCCAGAGCGGGGCACCAGAATTTTGTATTTGTAATGTCTCCTATTGGATAATATTGGAGTGGACCAGGCATGTTTTATTTATAACTTTGAGTTCTTTTTCAGAAAACTTGTATCCACCCCTGAAAATAGAATACCCTTCCTTTCCATAGGCCTTTAGGTGGTTAGCATGTAGACAATATTTAAATCCTTGGGTCAAGATGAGATTGCCAAGGGAGGAAATAAATGCAGATGGGGAAGAATAGAGACTGAATTCTGGGACAATCCAAATTAAGAAGATTGGGAGAAGAAAAAAATATATCTGAGAGATCACTCCATGATAGGGCACAAGGAGTGGCATCGTTCCTTGAAACAATAGTTATACTGTAATATAAGAAACCCTTCTAGAGTGTGACTATGCCTTAATTTATGTAAGTTGCCCTCTACTAATAGCTCTTTAGCGGTTCCTCCTGCTCTCAGTTTATCTTTACTCCAATCAACCCGGGATGAATTTTAGATTTTTGTGCCCAGATGAAAAGTGGAAAATTGGGTAGGTATAATATATTCCACTTATATGATGACATACAGTGCAGCTATGATTTTTAATAAAAAAATACAAAATCATGTTGAGTTAATAAAGAATAATCCCTATTTATACACAAACATGCACACATACGTACACAAATATATGACCAGAAAAAAATGCTATAATGTAACATAAAAGTGTAACATATTTCTGGATGGTAGGTTTCCAGGTGACTTTTATTTTTTATGCTTTTCTGTGCTTTGTAAATATCTCTCACTTAAAATAATTTCTTTTACTTTTTACTTAAATTCTAGTTAACATACAGAGCAATATTGGTTTTAGGTGCATAATTCAGTGATTCATCACTTACCCGTAACACCCAGTGTTCATCACAGCAAGTGCCCTCCTTAATTCCCATTACCCATCTGGCCCATCTGCACCTACCTTCCTCCATCAACCCTCAGTTTATTCTCTATTGTTAAGAGTCTGTTGTGGTTGGTTTCTCTCTTTTCTCTCTCTCTTTTCTTCTCTTCCTCTATGGCCATCTGTTTTGTTTCTTAAATTTCACAAATGAGTGAAATCATATGGTATTTGTCTTTCTTTGATTGTCTTATTTCGCCTAGCATAATACATTCTAGCTCCACCCACTTTGTTGCAAATGGCAAGAATCATTCTTTTTGATGGCTGAGTAATATTCCATTGTGCATATGTGTGTGTGTGTGTGTGTGTGTGTGTGTGTGTGTGACATTTTATTTATCCATTCCTCAGTTAGTGTACATTTGGGCTCTTTCCATAGTTTGGCTATTGTTGATAATGCTGCTATAAACATTGAGGTGTATGTAGCCCTTTTTGTATAGTTTGGATAAATACCTAGTAGTGCAATTTGCTGGGTGGTAGGGTGGTTCTATTTTTAACTTTTTGAGGAACCTCCATACTGTTTTCTAGAGTGGCTGCTGCACCAGTTTGCATTCCCACTAACAGTGTAAGATAGGTTCCCCTATCTCTACATCCTAGCCAACATCTTTTGTTTCCTGTGCTGTTATTTTAATTTTATTTGATAAAATTATTTTTTTTGAGAGAGAGAGAGAGAGAACAGGAGCAGGGGAGAGGCAAAGGGAGAGAGAGAAAGACACTTGATCCCGTGTCCGTGGGGTCATGACCTGAGCCAAAATCAAGAGTCAGTTGCTCAACCAACTAAGCCACCGAGGTGCCTCTTATTTTATTTTATTTTATTTAAAAATTTTTTTTGTTCTGTTTTATTTTTTTATTATTTATTTATTTATTTTAAATTTTTTTATTTTTTTAAGAGTACTTTAATTACACTGCTTTAGAGTCGAGAAACCAGCTTTGATTCTTGACCTGAGAGAATCTTCTTTACCTAAGTTCTTTGCCTAAAGAGATAATGTCCACATATCTTAATTTAGTAGTCAGCACCCTTCGGACGACAGGCCCAACCTGCTTGCCCAGAATCTTTGTTTTTAACTGTAAAGGAGCTGCTCAAGGTCTTCTGAATGTGCTCCATGCTTTTCTTCTACTCCTCCCTTTTGAAAGCTCGGGATCCTTTTTATTCCCCTCTTTTTCCTATAATTGCTACAATTCCCATAAGATACTATTTAAGCTCCACCTCTTACCTGGTCCTAAGACCACAAATGAAGGAAGAGGTCTCCAAAGATTAGTGTGGCTCTATTATTCATTTAGCATTTGCCACAGTATGTTTTGCACTGTTGTGGTTCCTCCTCTCTGAGTCTATAACTCATCTCTCCAACTGGCATTTTGATTCTTAGAGGACAGATTCTGTGACTAGAGTTCTTAGTATCCCCCAGACCTCCTGTGTCTTGTTCACACTAAGTATGTAATAAACATTAGAGCCGGGGTTATTTCAAGTATACCTATATATCTGTATCTATTTGATCTCTCTCTTTGCATACATGTTTGTGGTTCTAAGTGCATTGAGCTTACTGAGTGAATAATAAAATTTCAGCACTTAATTTACCATAAGGGAAGCGTTTTAAATACATGTAGTTATAAACTATTGCTTAAGCATTCTTTCTTCCTTCACAAAAGGTCATTAGTCTTCTCTTCAGGGAATGTTCTCCTCTTACAGCCTCCTGAAGTACAATGTAAGCTTTACTTTTCTTCTTTATTTCCCAGTCCCAAATACAGTCTCCACATGCGCCCCATCTTTGTAGGTGAAATGCTTCCTACCTCAGTAAAATCCAGCTTCTAAACGAATTTCTGTTGGTTTAGAGAGCAACTTGAGGATTCTGCACTTGGCACCATTTGATTTCCTTGGCATTTCTCCATAGTCACCATTTAGAAAGCTCCTGGCCGGCAGGATTTCTCTCCGTCATACACTCTGTGGAGATTAAAAAAGGATTGTATTACATTGGCTTGAAAATGTGATGGAAAATAAAATTTGCTTTACCAAGAAAGAAAGCTTTTGAAACTCAAACTGTTCCATAAGGCCCTTATACAGGGATAGTTCTTGGGGAAGTAAAATAACAGATATGGAAAAAGTTCCTTCTTATTTGGGTTGCCAGTAAATAAATATCACAATGTTTAAAATCATGCACACAAATAAAAAAAGTTGCAGAACAAATGATTGTATGTATGGTCTATAAAATATAGGTGTATATATACTTATAAAACAAGCTTGGATTAAGATCTTAAGAAAGGTCCTGAGCACTAAAGAAGCTTCTGGTACATAAGAAATAATATCCTTATTATTTACTTTAAGATTAAAACCATGCTAAAATTAATTAAGTATAAGGATGTCCCAACAAATTCTGATTTTTAAAATTGATGCATTTGTAAAAATGTCAAAGTCTTTTCACTTTTTTTTTGTTGTTGTTATGTACTTCATCTGCCTGTTGGGTAATTCTGTTTTGTTTGCATGAATGTAAATGCCCAGAAAAAGGTCTGGAAAGAACAGCAAATCTTTAACACTGTTTCCACCTGTGGAGAGGAGTGGGTGGGGGAAGGCAGAGCATTGTGCTCTTTCCATTTTACTGTTTTTTCCCTCTCATCATCAATACCTCAAATGTAGTCATTTATCTCATGTACAATTATTAAAATAAACAAATACATTGGGAAAGCAAAACGCCTCACCTATTCTTTTTTAATTTTTAAAATTTGAGTGGAGCTGATGCACAATATTAGTTTCAGGTGTACAAAATAGTGATTTGATAAATCTATACATTATACTGCCATACTCACAACGAATGTAGCTACCATCTGTTACCGTACAGTGTTATTGCAATATCATTGACCATATTTCTTATGTTTTGCCTTCTATTCCCATGACTTCTTCATTCCATAACAGGGAGTCTATATTTCCCTTTACCCTTCACCTGTTTTGCCCATCTCTCCAGACCCCTCCCCTTTGCCAACCTGCCAACTATCAGTTTGTTCTCTATATTTACAGGTCTCATTCTGCTTTTTGGGGGTTTGTTTGTACATTTGTTTTGTTTAGATTCCACATACAAGTGAAATTGTATGGTACTTGTCATTCTCAGTCTGACTTATTTCACTTAGCTTAATACCTTCTAGTTCTATCCATGTTATAATTGGCACAGTATCATTCTTGTATACATTTTTATGGCTGTGTAATATCCCATTATATATATGTGTATACACATATATACATATATGTAATGTGTAATATCAGTTGGTCGGGTGCCCAACTTTGGCTCAGATCATGAACTTGGAGTTCATGGATTTGAGCCCCACATCAGGCTATGTGCTGACAGCTTAGAGCCTGGAGCCTGCTTTGGATTCTGAGTCTCCTTTCTCTCTGCCCCTCCCCTGATCACACTCTGTCTCTCTCTCTCTCAAAAATAAATAAAACATTAAAAAAAAATTTAAATTCTTATATTTCATATATATTCACATAGTCTGGAAATCTGGAGGGAAGCTCAAATCATCTTCCAAACTGAGTATATTGAATTGTATTGTATTTATTTATTTTTTATTCTTGAGAGAGAGAGTGCAAGTGACCAAGGGTTGGAGAGAGAGGGAGAGAGAGAGAGAGAATCCCATGAGGGGCAGAGAGAGAGGAAGGCAGGGAGAGAGAGTGAGGAGCCTAAAGTGGGGCATGAGCTCAGCAACCTCAAAATCATGACCTGAGCCAAAGTCAGACACTTAACCAACTGAGCCACCCAGGCACCCCTATTGATTTTTCTTTCTTTCATTCAATAACAAGGTTGGGCAGCTACCCACTATTAGTCCTTCTCAGATATTGCTGCTAGTCATTAGCACCACGAACATTCAGGGTGTTCCTTCAGTTGCTGGGGACTGGTGCACAGCTCTCCATGTATTCATTGGTTGAACTCTCACAACGATCTTATGAGGTGGGCATTACTATCACCGTCATTTTACAGTTGAAGGAGAAGAGGCTGGAGAGATTTCACTGTCTTGTGCAACCTGGGTCATACAGCTAGCAGGCAATGTCACCGGGACAGGTCTCTGGCAGCCTGACTTCACATTCTGCATAGGAAAGAGGAAGGGTGGGCGGGGTGGAGCTAGTCTGTAGTTTACAATTTTTACTTTACTTCATACGTGGCATATACACTTTTGCCTAATTGGGAGGTGACTAAAAGCATCTGTGTCTGGTTGATGTGTTGGTTGAAAATTACTATTATTACGACGATGATTATTATAGTATTTAGTAATTATGCAGTGCTTTATACTTCAAAGAACTGTGCTTTATAATCATTTATTAGCTATGTCTCACCACATCTCTATGGTACAAGATGCACTTATTGTGCATATTTTGCAGAAAGAGAAATTGAGGCAGAGTAAACTGGGCCACATCTGCATAAGAAATAGTGAAGGCACAATGCAATCTCTCAAGATCTGGAGACTCACTGGACGGCCCAATCTGGACAACAACAGAAGTTTACTTCTTGAAACCTTTTAAAGGGAGGTGTCGGTTCCAATATTTTTTCTCAATGTTTAATTAAAAATTCAGTGTAACAACAACAAAAATTCAATGTAAAGTATGCTAAAATGTGGTGACCATTCCCTTTTAGGCCCTCCAGTTTTTAATATTTTCTTTTTCATTTTTGGACTTTTACTGCATTTGTGTCAATGTGACATTTTTGCTCAAATTCAACCTTGCTATCTCCCATTTCTCCATACAAGCACAATTTAACTACAGATACTGGTTTCCGGTGTCCATATTATATTGCTTCAAATTGCTTCCATTGTTTTTAAAAGATATCTTTTGTTCATGATAACTTGCAATAAAATAAAAACAAGGGTTTGTGCAAGAATTATACTGGTATTAAAGGAAGTTTTCAATTTCTGACAGTTTATACACTTCAAATTGAAAATAATAAACATATCAACATGACTTGGGATGAGAGGGAGAGAGAGAGGAGAGGGTTCTGTGTAGGTTTATTACAGCACCTTAAAAACCCGGGAGAGATACCAAGCACTCTTCCATAAATCTGGTTGTCTCTTTCAGTTGGGAGGCAGTAATGGCTTTAGCACATGGGAAAGGCTCCATAAATATTAATTTAGTGGTTAAGACAATGCCTATGAAGTTAGACGGCCTGAGTTCTAATCCTGGATCCACTACTTGCTAGAACTAGCTATGCTTGTGTTGTGTGTCTCCAGTTGGTGTGGGGGTGGGGGTGGGGTGGGGTGGGAGAGGAAAAGGATCACACTCCGTTAAATTAATTATGAAGATTTATTCAAGTATTTGCCATTATTTCTCTTTTCGATTTCCACAGCTGTTGACTAGTAACGTTCGTTAGCTACAACACCATTAAAATGTGGTGGTAATGATATCTATAACTTGATGTCTCCATTTGCCTGGCTTGTTTAGAAATGGTACAACATGGTACCCCACAAATTTCTACCCCCGAGAAACAATTTAAAATTGCCTCCAAATACATTGCAATAAATAGTTATGAGCACATGTAAAATCTACAAGGCAAAACTCTATACTTGTTTCTCCAAAACATCCATAGGACCCCACATGCCAGTTGCTCCAAGCTCAGTGCTTTCCTTGAAGATTTCACATGTGCATGAGGCCAACTCATGTACTACCTGGATAAGGAGCTGTGTCTGAGCTAAAGACACTGACACTTTGT
Source organism: Proteles cristata cristata (assembly GCA_017311185.1). Lineage (NCBI taxonomy): Eukaryota > Metazoa > Chordata > Mammalia > Carnivora > Hyaenidae > Proteles > Proteles cristata. The sequence continues at coordinate 345,786 of JAESUZ010000972.1, read as the reverse complement.
GGGATGCACATTCAGTCTGCCAGAGTGTCTACACATTTTCAAGAGACACCAGCAATTGGGATTTTTATATGGTATTTCTCAGTTTAAAATTCTTGGCCCAATTTTTTTTTAATGCTTTATTTATTTCTGAGAGAGAGAGAGAGAGAGCACGGGCAGGGGAGGGTCAGAGAGAGAGGGAGATTCAGAATCCGAAACAGGCTCCTGGCTCTGAGCTGGCAGTCAGCACAGAGCCTGACGCGGGGCTCGAACCCAGGAACCGTGAGATCATGATCTGAGCCAAAGTCGGACGCTTAACTGACTGAGCCACCCAGGCGCCCTGACCCAATTTATTTCTTAGTACAAAAGTCTGTGGGTCAAACAATACATTTAAGGGCGCTCTGTCAAATATCTGCCGATTATACTAGCACACATATACAAGTACACTGTGCTTTTATTCAAATCAGCAAATGCTTTCCAAGCACTTGTGCTAAGACATGAGTAAAAGGCGAGGAAGACAAAATATGGCAAAGTGTTTACAAACCTCACAAGTTGAAGGAGGAGATAGGCAATAATGTCACAGACGAGAGTGAAAAATGCTTAGCAGAGGGTGGAACCCAGGACTTAGGCCGGGTGAGTTAAGTATTTGATCAGGTCTACATTAAAACAAACAAAAAACAAAGAACCCCATTATTTGAAAGCTTGGCAACCAGTGGACACCCAGGTAGATGACTCTATTGTTTCACAAAACACCTTCATGCATTTTGGGGGTGGGAGCCATACAAAGCCAGAGCCAAGCCTTGCACGGTCCCAGGGGGACCATTCCTAGTGTGGCTTGTGCAACTGGCACCCCCTTGAGCACCATTCAAGTTGTGTTCTTTATGAATGGTACCCCCTGGATTTGTGCAACCTGGTGATTCTGTCAACAAAGATAGGCCTGGAGTCTGGCCGGAGAGGGGGACTGAGAGCTAAATCCTTCTACATAATAAAGAAGAATTTTAAATCTTGGCCTAGTGGGTGGAGGCAGGAGGGTGGAGGGATTCCTGGGATGGGGAGAGGAAAAGGGTTTGGAAGAAAGATCTCTAGGACGAGGGAGGACCAGCAATTTGGCAGCAGCCTGGAACCGACACCTGGTGAGAGAGTCCCTGTAATTTTTGAAGGAGCCACATACGATCGATCCTCTGTCATCTTCCTTAACTTCTAGGAGACACTGACAAATGAAGTCGGACAACTTTTTCTTTGGTATCACGTATGGCCTTTGAACCTCTTATGGGTGAATCAGCAAATAACCAGGAAAAGTCTCAATGTTCAGGCTCACACAGCAACACTTGGCTAAATATACAATACTATAATAACTTGCCTTTTAACTGTTTTTCTTCAAAACGCTCAAAGTGCTTATACTTTTATTTCCTCATTTGTTCTAACATTCCAGTGTGGGAGGGGAAGATTTATGATAACATTATTTATAGGTGGAGAAATTGAAATAGAGATTAAATCGCTTACTCAGTGTTGCATAGTTTGAGTGGCGGAGCCCACACTGGAATTTGGTTCTCCAAGCTCTTGCCACGAAGTGGAGAGAGCATGAGTTTTGGAATTAGAGAAATCTCTGTTGGAACAATCCAGATTTCTGCCCCTTAATAAGAAAGTGGCCTTAAGTCAATTATTTCACCTAGGTCTCAGTTTTTCTCTTCTGTAAAATTAAGGCCATAAAACCTCATGCTAGTGTAGTGAAGATTAATTTAGAAAATGTGTGTAAAGCCCTGCCACAGAGTAGTTCCCAAATAAGATTAGTTCCACCCTTAACCCAGTATTATCTGGTTAAATTTCAGAACAGTCTTAAAGTAATCAAACAAGAATCCTCCATGAATACTAATTTTTTTCTAGCCTCATCTCCCACTGAGAGCAAACATAAATAAAAATGTTTCAACACATCATTGAATTCAATGGGAGAACTTTTGCTTCCCTAGTTACTCCTGTTGTGGATAATTAGGGAAAAAAAGAGTATGTGGAAGACAAGATAGAGTAGTTTCTAAAACTTGAGCATGTTTCAGAATTACCTGGAAGGCCTGTTAAAACACAGATTGCTGGGACCCACCCCAGAGTTTCTGATTCACAAGGTCTGGAGGGAGGCCCAATAATTTGCATTTGTAGCAAGTTTACAGACGATGTTGATGTTGCTCATCCAGGGGCTACACCTCCGAGAAGGACTAGCTGTTTGTGGTTAAATGAAATTCTGGGGGTGGGGCCCAGCAATCTGTGCTTTAACAAGACCTCTGGGTAATTCTGGTGCATTTACCAGTGTGAGAAACACTGGCAAAGTAGTGAAGACAGACCCACATTCAAATCCTGACTGCACCACTTACAGTTAGATAAACTAGGTTGGGCGACAGACCTCTGGCACATCTGCGTCCTGCGGGAGCCTGACAAAGTCTGCGATTCAGGTTTCCTCTCACTGTCCCTCTAAGCTCTTCGGTGGAAAGAGAAGTTAGCGAGTCCTGCCAACCTGGGCTCTGTTTTTCACTTCTTCACACTGAGAGGCACGAAAGGTTGCTTAACTTTGGGTATTAGGGAAGTATTTACAAACACTTCTGCAATCACAAAAATAAAATAAACAAGATAGCCCTGTAAATAAAGCCAATGGCAAAGACATTGTTTACAACTTAAATTCGTAATTACGGGTTCTGAACCATGTCCATTTCCCTGCCTTCCTTAGTAGAAAATTTAAGAAATCCTTCTCCCCCACAGTTTTAAGAGATGCTTGTAAATTTGTTTTGCAGATAGTATGCACGCTACGAGGTTCCCTCACCCTCCCTCTCATGTCTGGCTTCAGATACAGAATCTGCCTCAGATATTCGATGCCTTCCTGATTATGTGACTCAGGAATTTTTTTTTTTCTATCCCTTCTTTCCTTGCTTGGCATCTGGCTCTGTAGGTCTTCATACTGTCTCAGCTCACAGTGTCACAAATATCCAGGCTGGCCCCAGGACATTCTTTGGCTTACCTACCTTAATTTTTACGACTGCAAAATCCTCTATTTCCTTAACTAACCTTTTCTATCGCTTACTGCTGACAGTTTTCCAAATTACCCCCCTTGCTAGGGTGATCCTGATCCACCCAGAAATTGTTCCTATTGATAATGAGGTACGAAAACTGTTAATGTTTACCCAGTCTTACTTGTTACTAGGTACACTGAAGTGTTTATTATGCATTTTCATTTTGAATTCCTACAACAATCTGGAGGTGATTACACATATATGTGCCCACACACGGCAAATGAAGAAACTGAGGTTTGGAGAGGTCAAGCAACTTGCTTAAAAACGTAAAATAGGGGTGCCTGGCTGGCTTAGTCGGTTAAGCGTCCGACTTTCGCTTAGGTCATGATCTCGCAGTTCGTGGGTTCGGGCCCCGCGTCGGGCTCTGTGCTGACTGCCAGCTCAGAGCCTGGAGCCTGTTTCAGTCTGTGACTCCCTCTCTCTCTGACCCTCCCCTGCTCATGCTGTCTCTCTCTCTCCTAGAAATAAATAAAACATAAAAAAAAAATTCAAAAAAAAAAAAAAGTAAAATAACAGGATCCAGGCAAGAAGATTCGAGTCTCCCAGCTCTTGGGTTCTGTTCAAATACCAAGTAATGCTGAAATAAAGGAATATGATTTGCCTCCTGTCCTTAACGTAAAAATCTTGTTTTAGGGGTAGATGAGATTTATATACACAAGTTAAAATCAAGAGCCACTGTTTGTGGTCTTGGGTTTGACCGGCTCTCTCCCCTGCAAGAAGTAGATAATAATAGTAAGGGGCTTGGGGATGATTAACTGAATAAAGCATCCGGAGCGCGTAATACAGTGCTTGTCGCGAAGTAAGCGTACAAAAAATGTTACCTATCATTATTTTTAAAGGAGGCGGACTGGAGTGGAGAAAATACTGTAGAGTCGGGAGGCTGGTTGTGTACGCTAGACCCTCGCACTCAAATTCCCCGATCCTCGGTTTCATGGTCTGGAAAATTAGGTGGCTGGAGTGGAATAACTGGAAGAGCAGTAAGGGACGGAACCAGAGCCTGGAGATCCAAAAGGCCTCGGGGCAGAAAGGGTTAGTGACGAGTCTGGGGGCGGCTTTACGGCGCGAGGCGGGAGAGGCCACGCCCCGTCCCGCCCCGCCCCGCCCCGCCCGGGAGGCCCTGGCAGCTCCTGCCCGCTAGCAGTTCCGGTGCCAAAACCCTTCCCTCCCCCGCTCCCCCGGAAGTGCTTTTCCAAGGTTCGGGCCGGAGAGAGGCCTGTTAGGCACAGCTGCTGTGGCTCGATCGGCTCCGCGTAAGGGCCACTGCCTGGGTCGGAGCTCGGGGGTCCGCGGCCGCCGACCCGCTCCTGCTCCCTCCTAACGTCCAGGCCGACGGTGAGTGGCCGGGGGAGCACACCCGGATCACTGCGGGCCGCGTCAGGGCTTGTGCTCTCGGGCCCCCACTGCCCGCTCTACGCTGCGGGCTCGGCTGTCGGGGTTCAGGGAAGGGGCTTGTAGACCGCCGACGTTTCGCCCAGTCCGCGGGGCGGCGAGGAGCGGGCGGCGGGGCCTCGGGGTAGGCGGGGCGGAGCCGAGGAGGGGGTTCCTGGAGCTGTTGCAGCCGTTGGGACTTCAGAGTGGGGCTGGGCTGGGCCTCTGTCCATCCGACCTCCTCATTTTGGCTCCCCCAAATCTTCGCGCTGCATTTCAGATTTGGTTTTCTGGGTCGACGTGGAGCTGGGAACCTGGACACCAGGTTCAGTCTTGGTTCCAGTTCCCGACATTTGCATCCTCTGGCTCTGTCCTCGGGTCAGTAATCAGCCTGGGTCCCAGGGGTGTCGTCTCCTCGGTCCCGGGGCCGGGCGATGCCTCTGTAGATGCGGATGATCTTTTGCAAAGCTTTTCGTCCAGACCCGCCTAGGGGTTGCCCGGGATCGATTTGGACTGCTCTCGGGACCGGTTCTGGATACGTAGGTCAGTGTGACACCAGCGTGTCTCCCATGATCTTTACTCACTGAAAAGCTTGCTCCCGCTGTTGTTGAAGTCACTTAGAAAAACAACTTGCTTGAGCAAAGTCAGTAGTTAAGATAAGTTCCCTTTTTTTCCTTGCAGACTTAAGGATGCTGTTCTCTAGTAGGCACTCCTAATTCTTGGGGCCATCTGAAGTCACAGTTGAACGATGAGTTTAGTCTGCGGTTGTTGCACGAATTAATTGCAAAGGGTTGGAGAATTCTTGTATCCCCTCTTCCCCGAAGTTTGTATGCCTTCATATTTGGAACTGTCATTTTCCTTAACCATTAAAGAAAATTGTTTTCTCAGTAACTCCGTCGAGGTTCCCTATACTGTTACAAATGTGCTGCATTGCAGAGGGTGCACACAGGTGGGCAGAGGGGTTTCCAGTGTGTGTGTGTTTTTAACCTATTTGAAGTGTTTACCTCCGACAAATTGAGAATTTCCTAGAGGAGAAAGTGATGCAGGTAGTTTTTTTCTTCTTCTTTTTTTTTAGTGAACAGGTTTTAGAGAATAAATTGCTGAAAGGTTTGTAGGAGATAAGGGTTTCCCACATTTAATAGTGATTTTTAAATTATCACAAGAGAATGTGGTTACTGCCGGTTATGGCTCTCTGCAGATGACCATTGGTTTTGCAACGCAAGTATACACAAAACCATCTTTGTGAAAACCTGTGACCCTTTCCTGCACTTCTCATCTTGTGCTTATATTAAGACTTATACTGTGGTCTTTTGGGTACTTACCTCATTCTCCTCCCACTACTGGAAGGGAAGGTAATATCACGAATTAGGGAAAGTAGACTGAAGTGATAAGTTCAGTGAGCTCTCCTGTGTGCAAGAACGTTTATTTTAGTGTTGTTGATTTTCAGGCAAAGCGTGGCTGATTTTTTAAAAATGGTTTCTTTTATTTCTTTATTGATTGTGGTCAAAGGGTGAGTGATTTTTTGAAGTTTCTGGAAAAAATTGTATAAGGAAGATTAGTTGCCCAAGTTTTAGATTTAGATAGGAACTCTAGATTCTTAGTCGCTTGAAGTACCTAATTGTTTGGAGCTTATGGTTGGAATATTGGAATGGAGAAAATCTGCAAAAGGAGTCAAGCTAGACATGATTATGGATCCACACTGAAATTATGGTAGCTAATGTGTTTAGAAGGGAAGTATTTAAAGAATTGTTAAGAGCAGAAAAAGGTAATTGGGGAATTTCAGGTGCCCTTAGGCACTGTAAATTTTATTATGTTCAAGTTCATTCAGTAGATATTAAACATTTACATTTTACATTTTATTGTATTATTCAAGTCAATTCAGTGGATACTGAACTTTTGCTGTTAGGCATCAAGCTATGTTAGGCAACCACGTAGGAACAAATAAAGATATAGCCCAAACCATTAAAATTCATGTTTTGGCAATAATTTCCTAACGTGTGTCAGAAATCATGAAGAGATGAATTGTTAGGCATATTAAATTTTTCTTCTATTTGGAGGTGGGTGTTGCGTGTTTCATGAAAAGTACTGTTAGGCCTTATAGGATACAAAGATTAAATTTTTGGTCTTTTGGAATTTGAAGGGAATGTAAGCTTATCTGCATAAAAATATGTAAGTACTTACTGTGTGAGTGGTTTGGCCCTAAGTTTGGAATTCTATGAAAGGAAAATGGGTTCATTTTTAATTGGAGTGATCAGCTAAAAAGTGGGAAGTGTGGAAGTAAATACTGCTTATGAAGGTAGCTCTGAAGCTGTTGAATACTTAGCCTTATGCTGTATGCTAGTTGATTTACAGATTTACATACATTTTCTAAGCTTCACAACAGCATATAAGCATCTTTCTTAACAACACAGCAATGCTCAAATATATTTAGTGGCTGAGCCTCCGTTTGAATCCAGGTCTGCCTGGTGCCAAAGCCGCTGCATTTCCACTGTATCATGCCACCTCCCAGTAAACTGGTAACCTGTTTTCACTGTTGCAGAGGGTAAGACTTTGCTGGGACAGAAATTTAGGGGTTAGGAGTAGGTGGATGAAGAAGGCTTTTAAAATAAAGGGAGTGATGTAAGCACAAGTGTGGAGGTGGGAAAGTCCATTGTGTACACAGAGAAAAGTTAGTGGACAGATTACCTAGAATATAGGGTTGATTTTTGTAAATAAGAGATGAGGTTTGAGATTTTAATTGGGGCTGAATTGCGGAACATATTTAAATGCTGTTGTTAGGAGTTAATGAGAAACTGCTAGGTCTGATAGCGTCGTACGTAAAATGATTGGTTGTAGAAAGCTCACTCTCCGTACAGTATACATACTGGGCAAAGGCAGTGGCATTGAGATGGGGTGGGTGGGGGAGAAATTGTTGGGGGAAGGTTTGGAGGAACTGGAAGTTGAAAATTATACTCATTTTAAGTATGGGTGATGGTGATGGTACTATTATTAGAAATAGAGGCAAGGAGGTGCATCGTGAGATCAGTTTTGAATATGTTGAGTTTTTTATGTACTTGCAAAACACTGGAAATTCCCAAAGGCTTTTGGAAATGTGGGTTTGTAGTTCATGAGAGAGGTCAGTGCTAGGCATATATTAAACATGGGTGTAGAGAACAGCACAAATAAATGTACTTGTTGAATCTGTATAAGGAGATGAAAGAGCCGAGGGAGAGTTTATGAGGAAAGAAAGAAATGAACCTTTATTTTAGATGGCATCTGTTTAAAACAGAAGGAAAAGATAGTCTGTATTGTATTCTGCTCCCTCTCATTGCCGATTCAGAAGGAGTACAAAGAATCTGATCATTGAAAATCCAGTCGGGGAATAAAATTTTCTTGCCATTGCTAGCAAGAATATTATGCTGTCCTTACCCTGTTTCATAGAGGGTGAATTATTCCAGTGTTAGGCTTTGATTACTTAAGAGCTGTTTGGACTTTTCTTTTGGGCATTTGTTGGCAAGTGATATGTGAGGATTTGGAAGCAAATCTCTGATAAGTATTCTGTTTATTTATATGTATGACTTTTAATTTTGGTTTCAATATTAAGAGTCTCTGAATATTCAAAAGGATTTTTGTGCCTTCTATTCCTACTGGCTGCTAATAGTGCCTTTCATAGAAAATGGTATTTAATTACATACTTTTTTTAAATTTATATCTAGGAGAGAGAGAGAGACAGCGTGAGCAGGGGAGGGTCAGAGAGAGAGGGAGACACAGACTCTGAAACAGGCTCCAGGCTCTGAGCTGGCTGTAAGCACAGAGCCTGATGCGGGGCTCGAACCCACCAACCGCGAGATCATGACCTAAGCGAAAGTCAGATGCTCAACCGACTAAGCCACCCAGGTGCCCCTAATTATATACTTTTTGAAAAAGTTTTTAACATTTTATTTTTTGAGAGGCAGAGACAGAGTGTGAGCAGGAGAAGGGCAGAGAGAGGAAGGAGATACAGAATCCCCAAAGCAGGCTCCAGGCTCTGAGCTGTCAGCACAGAACCCGACACGGGGCTCGAACCCATGAACGTGAGTGAGATCGTGACCTGAGCTGAAGTTAGAGGCTCAACTGATTGAGCCACTCAGGTGCCCCTAATTATGTATTTTTCTTCCAACTCTCTTTCTTATAAGTACTTTTGATTAACACAAGCAGTTTTGTCTTTAATGTTCTGGTTATCCTAGAGGGATGGAATGAGATACTTTTATCCATCATGTCATGATGCATATATAAAAACTGTGTATTTGTATTTGGGAACTATTTAAATACTAAAGATTTATAGACTGTCCTGTAGTTTTCTGTTTAGATATTTAAATATGGGGAAGTTGTGTATTAATGTGTAAAAGATTGTAATAGTTTGCAGAATGAGGCTTAGAGTTGTAACTTTTTGAGGACCAGTTTATTATTTTTAAGCCTGGAAATGCTAATTTCCCTCTTGAGAATGAATGTATTCCTTTATAGTTTATTCTCAAGTTGGTTTGTATTCCTTTTGTTTTTGATGAATATGTTTTTTACCATGTCAGGCACTTGGGAATGTCCTAAGAATCCTGCGTCAGTGGTGTTGGAGGCAGGGGGCGGTTTGTGTGTGCTTTGTCTGGGCCGGTTGGCTTAGTTGCAGTGAGCCTGGTATTATTGAGGCAAAGGTCAGGAGTTCCATTTAGCTTCAGTCTGATGGCCAGGGAAGTACACCTCGAGCCAGCTGTCTTGGAAATTCCTCAGTTGTCATTGGTCACAGAGGTGACTGGATTAGGATGGATCTTTATACCACTGAAAGAATATTAGTGGAAACTTAGCATAATGGTTAGTAACTCTGACTCTGGAATTGGACAGACCTGTGTCAAAATTCTTGGTCTGCGACATTGGGAGAGTCCCTAAACCTCTCCAAGCCTCTATTTCCTCATTATTGAATAGGTTAATATTTGGTTTGGGCATGTCCTACCGTTGTTTTCTTTTTCCAAGTGGGAGTTAGCTGCTTAGACCTGTGGTTCCCCACTGCTGGACTGTGGAGAAGTGTCAGTCCGTGAGAGTTCTCATTTGTCTGAAATGAGAATGAGTTAGCTTTCCACAAAGCTAGATCTGTTGGATTTAAAAGACAATATTTTTTTCTAAATGATCTTTTACCATTTCTGATGTAAGCATATTCTTTTCTGAAATAACGGTGGTGGTAATTGGTAGTTATTTTCTTTTTAAATGTTCTTGGCAGAATAAAAGTTGCAACTCTTTGCTGGCCCCCCAGTTTTGTTTTTAAGATTATGGTTCTGTGAAATTTGAAAATCTTGACTTAAAAAGAACCAGGGAATTGGGGGAGGTTACTCATCCTGTATATTATACATGGTCACGTTCGGTTTCGGGTACATTCTACCCTTCCATTACCCAATAGAGGCTGTACTGTGATTCTCACCACCGCTGAATTTAATGTGAAGTTTTACATGAAGACTTTCAAGGAGCAGTTCAGATTATTTTCAGTTCCGACAAGTTGCTTCAAATTATTTAAGGCTGTATTTCTCAGCTAGAGTTTCGAGAGGAAGCTGGTAAGCGATGGGAGCTGTCTGGGGGTGCTGCTCTAAGTCATTACTCTGTTGATTAGCCAACAAGATAAATAACTAGCCTTTGACATAGTGAAGTAGTAGAAATTGGCTTTCCTTTTCACCTCTTCTGCAGGGAAGATCTTTGAAGCTAGAGTAAGAAAAGCTTTTTTAATATAGCAAGTAAACCTTGTACAAATATCAGTATTCAAAATGCTTTCTAGAGAAAGAATAGTTCAGCAATTTGCATAATGGGTTATGTAAGTGGAGCCACACAAGTCCTCCTGGGGACACAGACCAATTATTAGCATAAGCGCGATTGAAATTACATTCAGTTGTCTAGATGAGAAGCATTTTTACTCCCTCGTTCACTTAGCATTGGGGGGTGGAAAACTTAAGGTGCAGACCTCGCCTAAATGACTGTTAAATTAAGGCTTGACATTTGTTTCCTTTAGTGTTTTTGGATAGGTAATTTTAAGAACTGGGAGTGCTATAGAAATACTGAATGTATGTTAGAATGCCTAAAGCAAAATGTTCAGGTTAAGTTGAAATAGCTTAGGCCCTCTGTCTTTTAATTTTAAAGGAAACTGGAGGTTTGTTGCTTTAGATATTAAGGGTGTTAATTGTTCTATAGAGTTTTGTCGTATATCATTGTTTCTGGTAAAGAAAGGACTCCTATAGAATTCATTTATTTTAACAATGTTTACATTTTTCCTCGGAAATACTCCTGATGGCAGAAATGAATGGTATGCTCAGAAGTCTGGAGAGGTGGCCCAAAGAGTCCTGCTCTAGGTAGAAAACTTCATGATTCCTATAGGGTTTTATTTATAAAAATTCACATGAATTTCACATTTTGCTATTTTATGTAGATGTAAACAGTGTTTTTTAATGCACTGTTGGCTAAAATTGGTGCCCCCAAGAAGGAGCGATATGTTCATCCTCTGAATGTTCATATCCGTATGACATGGCTTGTATTCCAGTTTAGTAGTAGCAACGGTGCTTAACTATTTAACTTTGGCTCATAAAAAGAAAATGCTTTGCTTAATGGTTTTTTTTTTTTTATATTTTTTTATTTCTAGGAGAGAGAGAGAGAGAGACAGCATGAGCAGGGGAGGGTCAGAGAGAGAGGGAGACACAGATTTTGAAGCAGGCTCCAGGCTCTGAGCTAGCAGTCAGCACAGAGCCCGACGCGGGGCTCGAACCCACGGACCGCGAGATCATGACCCAAGCGAAAGTCGGACGCTTAACCAACTAAGCCACCCAGGTGCCCCCAAACATCAAACAGTTTTGAATACTACTAAGGAGCTATAGTTTCATAGAAATAAAATGACTTTAAAAGGAGATTTAATCAGTTTTAAGATGTTCTTTTATATTTGAAGATTATTCAGTTTTATTTCTAGTGCTATAAGAAATATCGCAGCTGTGTCTAATTGAACTTTCTGTAATGATGGAAATGTTCTGTATCTGTGCTATTCAAAAATTTTTTAAATGTTTTATTTATTTCTGAGAGAGAGAGAGAGAGACAGAGAGACAGTGTGAGTAGGGGAGGGTCAGAGAGAGAGGGAGATACAGAATCTGAAATAGGCTCCAGGTTCTGAGCTAGCTGTCAGCACAGAGCCCAGCCCGGGGCGCGAACCCATGAACCAAACCGTGAGATCATGACCTGAGCTGAAGTTGGACGCTTAACCGACTGAGCCACCCAGCCACCCCTGTGTCTGTGCTGTTCAATAGAGTGGCCCTCATATGGCTACCAAGCACTTAAAATGTGTCTAGTTTTACAGATTAACTGACTTTTAGGTTTTATTTAATTTTAGTTTAAATGCAGATGGCCTCACTTGTGGTTAGTGACTACTGTGTTAATGCTGCTTTCAAGGGTTAGGAGGATGAGGCCACTCCTCAGCTCAGTTATAAGCGAAGATTAGGCCCTTCCTTGGTAAGTATTTCTTAAATAAAATAATGAATATTTTTATTGTTTCACTTTTTTTTTTTAATTTGAGAAAGAGAGAGAGAGAGGGTGCGAGTGAGTGGGGGGAAGGGCGAAGGGAGAGGGAAAGAGAATCCCAAGCTGGCTCTATCCTACAATTTTGGGATCCTCACCTGAGCTGAAATCAAGAGTTTGGATGCTCAACTGGCTGAGCCACCCATGCACCCCCAATTGTTTCAGTTTCTAAGACCAAAGCTTGTGAAGTATTCTAGATTTTTAGAGAGTAATCACTAGTCTTGATTATTTTCTTCTGTGTTAATTTTTTTTTTTTTTTTTACAAATAGTTTATTGTCAAGTTGGTTTCCATATAACACCCAGTGCTCATCCCCGCAAGTGCCCCCCTCCATCCCCATCTCCCCCCTCCCCCCCCACCCATGAATCCTCAGTTTGTTCTCAGCATTCAAGAGTCTCTCATGGTTTGCCTCTTCTGTGTTAATTTTTAAATTTTACTTTTATTACAAAAGCATACAGTGTACTGAATGTACAATTTAAATAATTATAAAATGAACTACCACTAACTAGCTTGAAAAATAGAACATTGCTAGTATCTTTGGAGTCCCTTTATACTTCTCACCATTCGTGTTCTCTGTCACGCTTCCTAAGTAACCACCATCTAAATTTTGTGTTAATCATTCCCTTTTCCTTTTTATTTTAATGAATTTAAAAAAAATTCATTTCCCTTTTTCCAGTTTGGAAGTAAAACTTTATGTAGTTTTCCTTTATTTTAGTCTTTTCTTAATCCTAACAAATTAGATATTATTATTGTTTTAAACACTGTTGCTTTAATTTGCTTCTGTATTTACAAGTATCTTTGCTCATCATTTCCATTTGCATCTCAGACTTCTTGTCTGGGATCTAAGATCATTGTCTCGGGGCCCCTGGGTGGCTTAGTCGGTTAAGCGTCCGACTTTCGCTTAGGTCATGATCTCGCGGTTCGTGGGTTCGAGCCCCGCGTCGGGCTCTGTGCTGACTGCCAGCTCAGAGCCTGGAGCCTGTTTCAGTCTGTGACTCCCTCTCTCTCTGACCCTCCACTGCTCATGCTGTCTTTCTCTCTCTCCTAGAAATAAATAAAAAAAAAATAAAAAAAATAAAAAATAAAAAAATAAGACCATTGTCTCTGTGCCTGAAATATATCCTTTAGAATTTTCCTTAGCGAGGGTCTGCTGTTGGAAAACATTTCATTTGTTTGAAAATATATCTAAGTCTCATTCCTGAAGATGGGTTTTTCTGAGTATGTATTCTATGTTAGCAGTCTGCATTCTTTGTTCATTATAGATCTTATTCCATTCTCTTTTGGCATCTATTGCTGTTGAAAAGTCTGTAATCCATCTAATTGTCATTCTTTTATAGATATCTGTTGTTTTATTATAGCTATATTTAGAATCTGTTTTCCACACCTTATTTGGGTATGTCTAGAAATTTATTTCTTTTTATTTTTCATGCTTGGAATTCACCAGACCATGGATCTGAGGATTGGTGTCTTTCTTTCTTTCTTTTTTTTTTTTTTTAAAGTTTTTAACGTTTTTTTATTTCTGAGAGGGAGAGAGAGAGAGACAGCGTGAGAATGGGAGGGTCAGAGAGAGAGGGAGTCACAGAATCCAAAACAGGCTCCAGGCTCTGAGCTGGCAGCACAGGGCACAACGCGGGGCTCGAACCCAGGAACCGTGAGATCATGATCTGAGCTGAAGTCGGCAGACCAACCGACTGAACCACCCAGACACCCCAGGATTGGTGTCTTTCAAAAATTTTGGAGAACTTTTGGCCATTTTCTTCTCAAAACTTATTTTCTGTGATTTTTAATCTGGAACTTGTATTGAAATATACTCGGTCTTCTTACTCTACCCTCTATGCCTCTTAACCTTAATATAAAACCTATAATTTTTTGTATTTCGTATTTTCCATTCTTTATCTTTCTGTGTTGTGTTCTGGATAATTAGATCCTTTCTTCGAGTTGGCTAATTCTTGCTTCAGCCATGTCCAACCAGTTTATTTTTTCACGATAACTATTATATTAATTTTTATAGTAAAATATACTTACCACTTTAAACTTCTATTTTATTTTTTTAAAGTTTATTTATTTATTTTGAGAGACAGAGACAGCACAAGTTGTGGAGGGACAGAGTGAGGGAGAGAGAGAATCCTAAGCAGTCTCCACACTGACATTGTGGAGCCTAAGCTGGGGCTCCAACTCATGAAACTGTGAGACCATGATCTGAACCGAAACCAAGAATTGGACACCTAACCCTTTAAGCCACCAAGGTGCCCCTAACCTGTTGAAAAGTGTTAGTCTGTGATGTAAAGTACATTCATTAACACCATTGTCCCTCTCCAGAACTTTTTTTTATCATTCAAACTGAAATCTGAAATAATCAGAAATAGTAATTTCTGATCCCCCCCTTTTACTAGCCCCTGGCAAGAGCTGTTTTACTTACTCTTTCTATGAATTTGGCTCTTCTGGTACCTCATATAAGTGGATCATATAATATTTGTACATTTGTGTCTGGCTTACTCACCTAACATGATGTATTCAAGGTTCATCCCTGTTGTATGCTAATTGAGTTTTAAAATATTTTATTTACTATATTTTTTCATGTTTAGAAGTTTCATTTAGTTCCTTCTTAAGACTGCTTTATCTTTATTATTTTTGGGTAGTCTTCTACTTTTTCTTGGCCATGTTCTTAAACTTGTTTTTTAAAAACCTATTAAATATATTTATTTTATATTTTGTCTCTGATAATTTTGATATTTGAAGTCTTTGCATACGATTCTGTTGTTTGTTTTGCTGTATTAATTTTACGGAGTGATTTTTAATACTACTTTAAAATTGTGTACGTTAGGGGTACCTGGATGGCTCAGTTGGTTAAGTATCCGACTCGACTCAGGTCGTGATCTCGTGCTTTATGGGTTCGAGCCCCACGAAGGGCTCTGCGCTGACCTCTTGGAGCCTGGAACCTGCTTTGTATTCTGTGTTTCTGTCTCTCTCTGCCCCTCTTCTGCTTGTGCTCTGTCTCTCTCAGTCTTTCAAAAATAAATAAACATTAAAAAAATAAGTAAAGTAAAATTGTGTAGCTTAGAGCTTATAAGTAAAACCCTGGTTGTTTCTTAAATTTTGGTCAAGATGTTGTTTGGTTTATTTACTGTATAGTTACTTTTTTTTTTTTCCTTTGCAACTAATAAGCAACCTGCAGGGAGGTAACCTGATGTTTTATTTTTTCTTAATGAAAAACTAAGTGCAGTAATATACCTTACATTTGTATAGTGCTTTCTAGTTTGCCAGGGATTTTTATATTTTATGATTTTATTTTATAGTTTTGGAAACCGAGACTTAGAAACATAGCCAATAGAAGGTAGCATTGGAATTTAAACCCTGGTTTACTTAAGATTCCTTTTACTAGCAACACTTGCTTTTTAAGATTTTTAAGTCTAAATAGACTGTGAACTTGGGGCATGGTCTGTGTCTTGTACACTGTTACACTGTCAGTACCTTGACCTTTTCTGAATGAATAAATAAAATAGACATATATTGCTATATGACAAGTGTCTTATAGTACTGTTGTAATCGTGTTTTTATGTATTTTACGTTTATATATACATGTAGATATAATGTATAATTACCATATAATTATATACATGTGATTGTTGAGAGCTTAGAGCTTATATTTTTGATGCTTTACATAAGTCTAGCTAAGAGTTTTGGATCAAAAAGTTGATGGATTTGCATATAGCAAAGAAAATTTGGTTTACTTGAAAATACTAAGTGATTGAAGGGGTGTGTGGGTGGCTCATTCCATTAAGTGTCCAACTGTATATTGAAGCTCAGGTCATGATCTCACAGTTCTTGAGTTCAAGCCCACAGCACAGAGCCTGCTTGGGATTCTCTCCCTCTCTCTCTCCTCCCCTACTCACTTGCTCCCTCCATCTCTGTCTCTCAAAATAAGTAAATAAATAGATAAAATATTAGGAAAAAACATTAGATGATGAAGGTGGGTGAGGCAGATTTTCTGATACTAGTTTAGTTCTTTTTCTAGTTAGTTATTAAAGGATTCTTTAGGATTTGGTAATCAGACGAAATGACTCAAGGTTTTTTCCTTTCCTTCCCTAAGGTCAGTTTGCATTGATAAACTAGGATGTCATGTTGGTTAGTATAATCTTTTGACCTGGTGAATTGGTAGAAGCTGGATCCATTGCAAATTCATGCCTTTTTTTTTCTAATCCTACCTTCTATCTCCCATTCTCAATTAAAGCTGGAAGGACTTAGGCATTATTGAATCTTGGCTAGAACATGAATTCATTCAGTGAATGACTTAGTCAGTAAATAGTTATTGGGAGACTAGTAGGTATTAAGAACCATGCAAGGCATTGAGGTTAAAATGAAGAATTAAGATGGATATGGTTGCTATCATGTAGCACAATTTAGAAGTCATGAATTATTTATATCCTTTGTATTAGTCACTTAATTTATTTAAATTTGAATATATGTAAGAAAATCTTATTTATAGCTGTTGAAACTTTTCTGACAAGGGAGAAAATTCTGAGAACTGTTGCTAAATGGAATATGTAAGTATAGGGTTTGAGATTCAGAACTATTCAGTTAAGCATATTCTGAAAATTGACTGATACTTTCATTTAAATTGAAGCCTTTTATTAAAGCCTGACTTAAGTAAGTTATGGTTCGATCTCAAGTCTCCTATTTGCCTCATGTGTGGTTTTGTGAATAGTTAGCAGGCAGTAGTGTCTTGAAAGTTATATATTTTTACAAAAAAAAGAGAAAGTTATATATTTCATGGCTCATTTTACATTACTTTATCTCCCACCCTCTCAAAAAAAAAAAAAAAAGCACATAATGTGTATGTAAGCACAGGCATTAAAAAAAACCCTTATTTTTAGGTTGAGACTCATAGGAAGTTGCAAAAATAGTCATGTCCTATATACTGTTAACTCAGTTTCCCCAGTGGTGACATTTTATATAGCTGTCATACATTAGAGACTCACGAAGTTGATATTGGTACATTACTGTTAACTACACTGAAGACCGTATATAGATTTCACTATTTTTTAAATCTTGCATCTCTGTGTATATATGTGTGTAGTTCTATACAGTTTTGTCCCATGCATAGTTTTGTGTAACCACTACCATGATCAAGGTTCAGAGCTGTTCCATTACCAGATAACTCCCTAGTGTTACCTCTATATATTCACAGCCCCACTCAATACTAGTTTTGCCATTATGAAAATATTGTGTGAATGAAATAATACAGTATATAGCCTTTTCAGGTGCGTATTTTAAAAATATATTATGTTTTAATTCCAAAAGTAAAATTAACATTTCAGAAAGGCTGAGCAGTGGAAAAAACATAATTTGAAACCATCCCTCTCATAGTTATCATTTTGGGGTTTTTTACAGCCTTTTTCATAGGATGTTTTATATCATATTTTTAGCAAAAGCTCAATTTTATTTGCTTTTTTTTAACTTATATTAAATATTTTCTGTTACCATCATACTTAATTTTCACTATTATAGGAAATGTTGCAGAACACACCTTTGAGCATATAGAGTTCTTCATATTTTTAGTTATTTCCTTAGGGCAGATCCCAAATGTATGATATTGAGCCAAAGGATATGAAGGTTTATTAGTCTTGAAACATTTGGTCAAATTGCTCCTCAGGAGGATAGTATCACTAGTACTGTTTCACTGTATCCTTGTTAGATTGGATATTAGTATTACTTCCCCGCCATTCTCACCGTTCCCCCCCCTACACTTAATAAGGTGAAAAAGGTACTTCACTGTTCTAATTTTAGAGTGCATTTCTTTATGTAACATTTTTTTCCTTGAAGAGGAAAATTGATTGTAATGTCAGAATGACATGAGCTTTAAAAAATGTGATTTTGCTTTTAAGTAATTTAGAAAAGCATTTAATATCTCTGTTAGTGTTCAGCAGTTCTGAGCAAGTGGTTGAATCACCAGATCCTTCTTTACCTTACCTGTACCTCCTTAGTTTGCAGGTTTGTTATGTGCAAAACGACTGCCAGTTTCTGCATTACTTCTCTCTGATGTCTGCCATTATCTCTTAGTTACTATCCTCCGTCTGGATCCTTGACCTTTTCCCCTGTTCCTCATCAGAGAGTGACCGCTCCCTCCACTGGTACCACACCAGCACCTCATTCAGTTCTCCTATATTCTTGTCAGCTTCAAGTGTAAGGTCATGCTGATATGTTAATGCATTACTGTGATGTTATCCTTATGGCTAAGTGTAATCCTGGCAGACTGTACAGTCTCCTGAGGGCATTCAGTAGTGTTAAACATCTTTACTTTTTTGGTGGCCACCACAGAAGTTGTAGGGCTAATAATGTATGGAGTGTATATAATGTACATGAATACAAAAATAACAGAATACAAGGAAATTGTACACCTTTTACTGTTCTGTGTGTTTTGAAAGACAGCAGTATTCTTAGGGCAGTAGACCAGTAGGGTAATAATAAAACCTTTAAAACAGAAGTTTTTAGTTGAATGTTACTAAGTGCCATGCATTGTGCAAGTACTTTATTTAGTCTTCACAATTTTCCCATAAATTTTGGGAGTATCTAGATAGGAAGACCACATACATGATGTGGAATAGATAATTGAAAAAGTTGGTTAGCAGGGAATCATAAAATGATACATTATTTATAATTTTAACTCAAATATGCACTATATTCTTTCACCACTTTTGGGCCTCTACAGTGTCAATGTATTTCTTTATGGATGGATCCTTTCGTTAGAATTCTGGATTGTTAGGGCACCTGGGTGGCTCAGTCAGTTAAGTGTACGACTTTGGCTCAGATCATGGTCTTCCAGGTCCGTCTCTGTGCTGACAGCTCAGAGCCTGGAGCCTGCTTCAGATTCTGTGTCTCTGTCTCTCTCTCTGCTCCTCCCCTGTTTGCACTCTGTCTGTCTGTCTGTCTGTCTCTCTCTCTCTCTCTCTCTCTCTCAAAAGTAAATAAACATTTTTAAAAAAGAACTGTATTGTCTTTTTAACATAATCCATACCTAGGAGGCATAATCTATTGGATAACATAACAGTATTTCTTTCCTATAGAAGAATTTAAGGCACTTTCTATGGTTTTATGCCTTTTTTCCTTATTCTTTTAAAATTGTTTTATATATACCTAATTCCATAATAACTTTAATAAAAGAATTAGTTTTTGAATCTTTTTGAACTTTTCAACATAATTTTCAGAGAAAACCATCCCTTTCACAGTCATAAATGTCAGAAACAGCTGGCTCTTGTTAAACGTCCAGCTCATTTGGTGAGAACAGAAAGGTGGGGGCATGCTAAGAAAGCGATCTACTTAGAAGTGGTCAGCCTGTGGTGGGCATCAGGGAGTGATTTATGGAGGGATTGGAGGGCTTTATTTCTGTAAGTTACGATAAGGTAAAGGCCTATTAAAAGAGTATTCTTATTTCCATTTTATAGATGAGAAAGCTGAGGCCTCAGAGAGTTGAGTAACATTACCAAGGTCAGGCAGATAATAAGGGGTAGAGCCCAGGACTTGTACCTAGGGTCTGTATAGATTCAAATACAGCATATCCTCCTAACTGTGCAGGCGCCAGATGCCTTACAGGTCGTCTGGTTTCCCCATTTCAGTGAGTACTCTTGGGTGGTCTTCAGGTCATGCTTGGGGGTAATGGTTTTACAGTTATTCTACTTTTTGGGTCCTAGCTTTAGTATTTCTTTTGTACTATGTAAAAAGTGAATTCTCAGGTGAAAATTAGGCTTAAAATATCTGTTTTATTTGATACTGGATGTGTACATTTGAGAAATATGGCTAAGATCTTGCAGTGTTGTAACAGCTCAAGTAATTGTGAAATTAAACACTGTAAAAGGGAAAAATGGAGCGGAGAACACAGACACAAACTTTTCTCTCCCTTCTGTTAAATTTCCTTCATAGTTTGGGATCTGATCAGTCATCTTTATGCATGTCATTACTTGTTATTTCGTGAAGCACCCATTGAGCCATGAGGATTTAAAGAAGAGGATATTTTCTTGTAATTCATGGGTGTCTTTGTGTCCTCGCCAAGAACACATAAGCCTTTTTCTGATAAATGTTTGTCAATATTTAGAGCCGGGTATCTATTTTTAGTTTGCATCTTGCTGTTCTAGAACGGTAAAAAAAAAAAAAAAAAGTAAAATACTCTTACTTTATTCGTTTTCATATATTGGAATCCAAAAAGTTTTCCCACAAGATAAAATGCAGGTAGTACAAAATAATTCATTGGGTTTTCTCTTTTTATTACTGAAGACTATAGCTACAAGCAGGGTTTCTGATCACTATGAGATAATGGTGTTACCAGATTACTGCATTGAGTTTTAATTCCAGCATTCCAAATAGAAATTTTTTTTTTTTTTTTTTTTTAAGTTGGCATAGAAAGCTGTATTTCAGGTAGTATTTGAGACTATTAGGCTATTTTTAAATCTTGAAAATAGCTTATGGAGCTCTCAGCTTTACTTTAGGTGGTCTTGACTCAAGATAGGAAACCCTTGAAATGAACTTAAATATTTGTGTAGCTGTTGATCCCTGAGTTTGATGTATTATAATTTATATTATGATTAGCAGTAGTCTTTAATTGAGTATATCAAATAGCTCACTCTTGAGCTGTAATAAATGTAAAACATATAGAATAAAAATGAACATTGTCAGTTAGTAATATTCTTGTCCTTTTTTTGGTAAATGTCAAGATATGTAAACTCTACATAATAATGCTGAGGCACTTTTTATCCATCTGTTTTCATATATATATATATATATATATATATATATTTTTTTTTTTTTTAATGTTTATTTATTTTGAGAGAGAGAGGGAGAGAGAGAATACCAGGCAGGCTCCACTGCCAGTGCAGAGCCCAGTGTGGGGCTTGATCTCATGAAGCATGAGATCATGACCTGAGCTGAAATCAAGAGTCAGATGCACAGCCAACTGAGCCACCCAGGCACCCCTACCTGTTGTTTTCTTAAATATGTCTTTATTTCATGAGTTAGTTTGTGGTTTGCAATAGTCTGAATATTTAAATTTGGCAAAGGAACGTATGGATTATTTTTGATATGCTAGCTAGGTAGCATCTTTCATTTACTAGATATATTCTAGACCTCATTAGGCTGGTTGGTTATGACAAGAAACTTTTGTGCTATTTAGTTTGATTTTTTTCTTCTGTTTTGTTTTAAACAGATCATTAAGTCTAAATTTGGAATGGTACAGAGCAATATAGCTGTGTGCTTAAATGTCAGTCAGTGTTGTTAACAAGAGACCCAATAAAAAGATTTTTTATTTTATAAAAAATAAATATGATCCTCTTCCTAAATATTATCATGTTATATACTGCACTCCCCTTTCAAGATTTTTTTTTTCCTGGTTTTATAATAGAACGGTCAGATTGTAATAAATGTTTGAAACAGAGGAAGAAGAGGGGATCAGGTTAGTATTAGCTGCTGTTGTGTTAATTGTTCTTTTCATCTAGTATCAAAAATCTTATTAAGTAGCAATATTTAAAAATTAGCTTGAGAAAGAGTTTGAACTTTCAGTTTCTTGAGTTTTACTTACTGAGGGACTGCTGTGTTCAATGTTGCTTGGAATTTAAGAGATAAGGAGAAAAATTCCGTTAAAAATGGTATCTTAAAAGTTTGTTATTTTGGTATTTGAAACTTATTGCCCTATGACTTTGTTGTCCCCCTTCCTCGTATATTTAAAAAATTTTTTTTCTACATTTATTTCTTTTCTGGGAGACAGAGAGAGGCAGCACAAATAGGGGAGGGGCAGAGAAGGAGGGAGTCACAGAATCTGAAAAGCAGGCTCCAGGCTCTGAGCTGTCAGCACAGAGCTCTACGTGGGGCTCAAACCCATAAACCGTGAGATCATGACCTGAGCTGAACTTGGACACTTAACCGACTGAGCCACCTAAGGCCCCCCACCCTCCCCAAGATATTTTAACTGCCATTTGGAGTCAAATGATTTTGGCACCTAGATTCTTTACTGAATACTTCTGGTGCATGTAGCCATTTGAGAACTAGACCCTAACCAGGGATTCCAGCCAGATAGGGTTTTTGTTGTTGTTGTTGTTTTTCCCTTTTGATGAAGCACAGTTTTTAAAAGGGCTGACAAAGTTATATTGCATCCAGTTTTATTTCTGTAATCAAGGTTGCTTTGGGTGAGAGAAATTCTTCATCTGTTTCATCACCTATTACGCTTTGTTTTGACTGATGCAAAGTTTCCAAAGTTGTGCATCTTTTCACTAAGGAGAAAGTGAGTATATTGGTTATTGGGTAACCTCTAGCAGCCTAGATTCTCAGGCCTAGTTAACACTACCTGCAGATGAGGAGGTACAACTATTTATGTGTCAGAGGATCAGGGACAGTTGTCTAAATTCCTTAAAGAATTTGAACTTCTTAATTTTTGACAAAAGGGCAATGTGTGTACAGATCCACAATTTAAAGGTACAAAAGGGTTTATTGTAAAAAGCAGGTCTCTTACGTCCCTGTCTACCAGGTTCCATCCCCTGAGGCGATTGCTGTTTGTAGCAAGTTTCCTGCATTTACAACCTTGTTCACTCTGTATTAGCTGCATAATACCCATTGTATTGAATATACTATAAATACCCATTTTGGTGGACATTAAGGTTGTTAACTATCTTTTTTTTATTAAAAGAATTTTTTTTTTTTGAGAGAGAAACAGAACAGTAGCAGGAGAGGGTCAAGGAGAGAGGGAGACAAAGAATCCAAAGCAGGTTCCAGGCTCTGAGCTGTCAACACAGAGCCTGATGCTGGGGCCCAAATCCACGAACCATGAGATCATGACCTAAGCCAAAGTTGGATGCTTAACCGACTGAGCCACCCAGGTGCCCCTTTAATTTTTTTAAAAAAGTTTATTTATTTTGAGAGACAGAGAGAGAGAGAGCGAGTGAGCATGGAAGCAGGGGAGGAGCAGAGAAAGAGGGAGACAGAGAGAATCCCAACCAGGCTCCACACTGTCAGCATGGAGCCCCTTGGGGGGCTCCAGCTCCCGAACCCGTGAGATCATGACCTGAGCTGAAATCAAGAGTAGGAGGCTTAACCAGCTGAGCCACCCATCTTTTCTTTTATAAATAATGTGGTAGTGAGTATTATATGCATATTTCACTCCTGTGCAAATATATCCTGACCTTAAGTTTTAGAAGTAGAATTTCTTTGCCATTACTATACATACATTAAAATTTTTTTAAAAATGTTGGGGCGCCTCGGTAGCTCACTTGGCTAAGCGTCTGACTCTTGGCTTTGATTCAGTTTCATGAGTTCAAGCCCCAAGTTGGGCTGCACAGGCAGCACGGAGCTTGCTTGGGATTCTCTCTCTCCCTCTCTGCCCTTCTCCACTTGTGTTGTCTCTCTCAAAGTAGATAAAAATGTTTTTTATAAAAAGAGTTATTTTTAAATGTTTACTTATCTTGAGAGAAAGGGGGAGAGAGAAAGAGAGAGAGAAAGAAAATCCAAAGGAGACTCCACACTGTCAGCATGGCTCCATCTCAGTAACTGTGAGATTATAACCTGTGCCGAAATCAAGAGTCAGACACCCAACTAACTGAACCACCCAGGCCTGCAAGATTTTTGATAAATACTGCAGAATTGTTTTTGGTGTATTTGTTTCTAAAGCTAGAATATTAGTTTTATAAGGGAATGTTTGCAGAAGTATGATCACTGATTGGTTATATGCTATTTATAACTAGATTTATTTTCCTTATTTTTATTAATTAGGTGATTGCAAACTGATTATTTGCACTGCACAAACTACTGACATTCACTTGTTTACTTTGTCAAAATGGATTGTTTTAATTACTAGCAGTCTTTGTAATTTTACTCTCTTTTAGCATAGGTAGCCTCTATCTTGTAAATTAATTGTTTGAAAAGGGTTTTGGCTAGGGAGTGGGTGAGTTTAAAAAAAAAAAGGAATTTTTAACTGGAAGCCTATTTTTCCAATAAGTCATATAAAAATGGTGTTTTAGCTTGGTCAAGCCATAAAAAAATTATAGCCCATTATATTGCAATATATTCGCAACACTCTTTATAACATTGGTGGAAATTCATTTTGCTGCATCCCTATCTTATGGAGCTGGGTTGTAATTTCCATTACCTGGAGCTGGAGACTTAGGGTGATACCTTAGGAGCAGAGTGTGCCTGGATCAGGTAGTGAATGAGTTGGAAGTAAAAGAGGGAGAAACAACGATAGAATGAGATTCCAGTGGGTTTATTCCTTTCACGTGTTGCTACCTGGCTGTGCTGGGACCCTATGAGGGAGGGAGCAGGGATGTGGGAAAGATAGGCTTTTCCTTCCTTTTCCTTCATAGTAACTCCCCTTTTTTACTAGTTCCGTTCAGGAGGTCCTGATACCTGGATTTCAGGTGAGTTGAGATGAACTAAAGCTTGATGGAGGTGCTGGAGGGGGATGAAGAGTGAATATGTCTAATTGTCAGAAGGTTTATAGTCTGAGAATATGGAAGTTGAATAGAAAAGATTTCTAGTGATAAGACAGAACCATCTGTAAAGCATTTAGTTTAGTTTTGTTTTAATCTTTTATATTTTTTTGGAAGCACTTGGGTGGGCAGCGTTGAGGACATTTTAAGCACTGTTTTGGTGGAGAGGACAGTGACATCTTGGCTACGTGTGGATTTCTTTAAGGGTACTCTAACCATTCTTCCCTGAAGAGAAAGTGTACACAAAGGCTTTGACTTACAGAGAATGTTCTCTTATATCCCAGTTGGTTTAAAGGTATCTGGGCTGGTCTCACTTCAAGTGGTAGCAATAATTCTCTTTCTATTTGGTTCCGTGGTGGAGCAAAACAGTTGACTATACAGCCGTTGTCCTTCAGACATGTCTAAATTTCTCAGTCTATTTATGAGCATCAACAAACACTTTGTGCATACTTCTGCCGTGGGTTGAATGCGTCTATTTTCCTTCAATTTAGCTTAAAACTAGTAATGGAATTCCTGAGGTTTTGAGAGGAATAGTGTTGGCAAGCTTAGTTTTGAAACTAAAGGCAAATTAAGATACCAAGCAAAACAGGAGACTATTACTTTAGAAAGGGATCTTAAAACTCTGCTGACATTTGCAAACCCTGTGTCTTATATTTATATAAGCTTTAGATAGGAACTGCTATTTTTCTAAAATTGTTGGTTTAAAAATAATTGTTACATTTGTGCATTTTAAAAGTTGCTTCTAACACACTTTGGGTATGCTGGAGCTCAGCCTTTTTAGCAAAGTCTCAGACATTTGGGCATCAGCCCTTTTGGTCTTACTCTGTCTCAGACCGTTTAAGATAATTAAGATGGATTGTGGATGTTAGGAATTTGATAAGCTTCCATTAAATCTAATGTGGTTTAAAAAAAATTGCTTAAAGTGGCCTCTGAATATGTTAAAATATGCTACCATCATGAATTATGAAAGTTAGCCGAGTATTACTAAAATGACAAATGATAGCACTTGTCATTTTGATGTTTGTTCTTTAAGTGTACCGTTTCACTGCCTTTGGAAGATATTAGCTGCATGTCCTCTGACAGATTATACTAATTAAAAATAGGACTTTCCCTGATTAAATCTATTTAATTCTTAACTTTTGTATCCTTGCAGTTAATATTCATTTGTGGCCTTAGCATTTATGCAAATTTTACCCATCATCCTATGAGCTTTTTTTGAGTGCCTATTCCGTTAAACCTATCTGTATATTTTGTTTTGTTAGGTATCTCTTACTATCTTTAAATTCCTCCAGTGCAAGAATTATTTTTCCTTATATTCTTTGATCGTTCCCACAATGCAGTGCATGAATGCATTTTTTGTGGGTAGATACTTAGAACTTATTTGCCTCTTCTACCATTTAACAGATATTTACCCAAAGCTTACTTTGTTCTAGAGGCTGAGGTTGCAAAGGTACGGACTCTGCCTTTAAGTTGCTTAAAGGGACTCTCATAGGAGATTGTGAAAACAAATCAATTACAGTACCATGTGTCTTTCCTAACTTTGAAATTATCTTTGAGAGGGCCAGAGCTCTACCTCTGATAGAGGTTTTTGTACTCTCCCTCTGAAGAATGGAAGCTAACATCTTTAGGCGTCTAACAGGTTCTGTGTCAGTTTATCCTTCTAAATCCTTTGGCATAAACATGATGTTCATTTTAAACATGAAGAAACTGTCTTAGAGAGGTTGTATAATTTGCTGAAGGTCACTTAGCTAATACATTGTAGAGTTGGGATTCTAACAGTGTTCTTTCATTTATACCAGGGTTTCTTAACTCGAGCACTGTTGACATTTGGGGCAGTAGTTTTTTGTTGTGAAGGGTTGTCCTGTGCATTGAAGGATGTTTAGCAGTATCCCTGGCTCTACTGGGCCAGGACTAGGGTGGAGCAAGGAGGCACCTACGGCACAAAATTTAAGGATTCAGTCAATCTCAGGATTTTCACAGTGCCTGGCATTTAATTCTCACATCTGAGAAAGTTCTCCTACGCTTTGGCTTCTAGGTTTTGGTTTGATATTCTCTGGAAACGATACAAGCACTGAATCCCTGAGGCATTTAGATGTTCCTTGGGAGCTGGAGAACGGTATGAGCAGGGGCTTTTGGCACCTTTTGTCTCTCAGTCCAGAAGACCTGCTCTTGGGCAAAGGTGACTGGTAAGAAATGGCATATATAAGTGCTACGTAAATCCCTTCTAAATATTACAGAGTTTAGAACCTTTAGGTGATACGTTACAGAACAAATATACCAATTGCTTCAAACTAATGAAGACTTAGAGCAAAAACTATACATTGAATATATTCAGCTTACTTTATTTTGTGCCTGGTGACCTAGCACTTTCCTGCTAGTGTTGATTTTATGCCATTAGAAATTCCATTAATTGTTTTCTCACATCTCTCCTTTAGTGTAAGTATATCCTTGTCCATTAATATCTTTTGATGTTAACTGGACCGTAGTCTGCATGCTAAACTCAATCTGCATTGTTGGTGTAGTTCTTGAAAATGGAGTCTTTCAAAAATTGAGTATATAATAAAACCCTGAATTTTAGGAGTATTGAGAAAATGGTGCCTGCGGAACTATTAATAGCATGCCAGATTTGGAGTCTTAAATAGTTTCGACTTACATTTAACTTTCTGATAAAGTATTAATATTTGACTTGTGAGAATACTTTTTCTCTTTTATATTGGTAGGACTTTTGTTAGATTGTAGTAGTTCCTGAAAAACTAGTAGAGTAGGCCAGCCTTGTTATAGGCAAGAGAGAGCCATTAAAGGTTGTTGAATAGAAGAGTAATTTAGTAAAGGTAACTTTTCAGGATATTAATCTCACAACCATATTTATAATGTATGGGGCAACAACCTTCACAAAGGTCAGGTTAGAGGCCCGGCAAGAGGACATAATGAGAGTCTGAACTAGGATGCTTGGATAGGAACGGGTAAATAAGTCTGGATGAGAACATTTGTTGGAATATATTGTTTTCTTGATTATAAAAATATAGTAAATGTATAAATATAGAAAAATATGAAGATGCTGGAATATAGTCTTCTTGATTATAAAAATATAGTTAAATGTATAAATATAGAAAAACATGAAGATGTTACTTATTTTTATTTCTATCATTTAGAAATATAACCACCTTTAATATTCTCAGGCATTTCTTTTAGTTCCATTTCATCTTACATCCTCCTGTGTGCCCCTCCACACCAAGTTTTGGAGGAAGAGCCCAGAAGGCCAGATTCTCTTCACTTAGGTTATGAAGTTTTTAAAGAACTAGCTTTCTAAGATGACTTGATTTTATTCATACGCAGCAGGAACCCAACAGGTGTTTGTGGAATGAATGAAGTGGTAACTGCTGGATTTCAGTGGATAGGCAAAGTTAATGCCTAGGTCTTGAGACTGTATGAGTAAAGATAAAGGAGAATTTGGCTAGCTTTTGATGGTGAAGTTGGAAATGGTACTGGTAATGATAGAGTGATCCAGAAGAGAATGGATTTTGTTTGGAGGTATTGAATTAGATATGCTGGCACAATATTTTAAGTTGAAATCTGGAGCTTAGCTGAGTATTTGAGGTGATCACAGTGAGAAGATGTGGAGGAGGATTTGAGTTTAGAAATAGCCACATTTCTGGTCAGAACAGTGTTTCTTTTTTTTTCTCTAAACTCTTTTTTTTTAGTGTTTTTTTTTTTTGTTTTTATTTATTTCTGAGAGGGAGAGAGACAGCGTGAGCAGGGAAGGGTCAGAGAGTGAGGGGGAGACACAGACTCCGAAGCAGGCTCCAGGCTCTGAGCTAGCTGTCAGCACAGAGCCCGATGCGGGGCTCGAACCCACAAACTGTGAGATCATGACCTGAGCTGAAGTCGGACGCTTAACCGACTGAGCTACCCAGGCCCCCCTCAGAACAGTGTTTCTGATGCATCAGCTTTTTGAGGACCACTTCAAAATACAATTATTTCCTTACTGTTCTTCTTTAAATGACTCTTTTACTTAAGTACATTTATTTTAAAGGGAAACCTTACATTGGTCCTAAAAATGGCAAATGAATACCACTTGCTTTAAGCTGTTAGCAGTGCAAAAATGGAAGTGATGACACCAATATTAATGGTATTAAATTTTAGCTAGATAGTGTTGCCTGTGAAATCCTCTAAGTTTAAGTCTACTCAATATAAATAAAAAGCCACAAATAAAAAGATGAAATGAAAAAACAGTCAGACGTTGTAATTAGAAGACCCGAGGGTTTGACAAGCTAATAACTTTCTCATGAAATGATTCATTATTATATACGTGCCACCTACTGTGGTACATATCCCTTGCTTTGGGAAATGCTGAGGTGTGGTAGAGGAAGAGGCATCTGCTGTGAAAATACAGTCAGCTAGTGGTTGGACAACTGAGAACCAGGAGAGAGCAGTGATGTCCTGTAAGTCTTAGGGATGCTGTTGAAAAATCAAGGAAAGGTTTTTTGATAACTTACATATGAAGATGTGGTGTTGTCTGTTTAATGCACACCAAGAGGTTTCTGCATTCTGGTGATTCTCATATTTGGATTCAGCGAGTTCTCATTGGCAAACATGTAGAGATGGGTAAAATACTTCCTTGGGGTGTTAGCAAGTTATATTGGAGTATCAATAGTGAATGAAAACGTGGAGAAGATACAGGACACTCATGAGGAAAATACATTCCTGGCTTTCAAAAAGTAACTGTTAGAACATTATTTTGGTCATGTTCTTATTCTTGTGACAGAGATTTTAGCAGACTAGTTAAGTTTGTAGTAATGATCCAGTAAATGAAATTTATAGATCCAGATGTAAACATGAATTAGGCTGCCATATATATACACAAATACATGACACACATACGCATGTTACACACGGGTGTGCACACAATTACTGCTCCTCTAAAGAATTTCCCTTCCCCCATTTTAGATCCTATTTTGAGAAACTTTGGTTGTATATCTTCATCGGGATAGGGAAAATTTTTGTAAAATAGTTATTATGCAGAGTTTTTGTCTCTGAGTCATATTCCAGGGTATGAACCAACACTGGTCACAGATTTGAAGTTCTTTTTACTTTTGGTGGGTCAGTGAAACTAGTGTATTAACAGTTTACTTTGATTTTTGTTATCCTTAAAAATGAAAGTTTGTCCTTGAACTCTGAACATATTTTAGAAGTTCTTTGAATTTATACTAATAAAATCATTCTGTGAATTACCCATAATAGAACTTTGTTCTCTGCATTACAGAATTTATTTTAAAGAATATCTGAATAGAACATATGCTTCCTGTACTTAATTTCAAGCTGAATTTAGGGGGTTTCGATTTAAGATTAACCTTTTTAAATTATAAAAAGGCTTATTTAGGAATTCCAGTACTTAAGAAAATTCATTAAATTCATACATATGATGATACAGCCTCAGTCCCTTGCCCCTTTGTAAAGAAGGAGTTGAAACAGAAGTAGACAGAATACAGAGCGGTAGTTGCCAGGCCACAAAACCCTATAACCTACCTGAAGTATAGTACTGCATCACCTAACCACCAGTGATAACAGTGATTCCGTGGGGCAAGAAAGACAGTCATGATTCCCAAGCAGCCAACCAAGAAGTCATTTTTTGGAATGTACCGTGTTTAAGTTGGGAACTGCTGTAGAAGTAATTGATTCTGGCAGAAAAGAAATGTGTTAAAAGAGAATCGGTTATCTCTTTTGCCATTATATGCTCTTGAAAGTGCCCGAGTCTGTAGTCTGTATCTAGTGGAAGTATAATTAATTACTAAGATACTTCTTTAGTATCGTATTAGAGCTTTTAAGCTTATTTTGAGCAACATTCGGTTTATTACCACAAAGAAACCAGATGGAAATGTGATCCACTCTGTAGAAATATACTGCTTATCTGGAGATTTTTCTAGTTCTGAGTTTCTTCAAGCATATCAGGATTCTTCAGCTTTGGCTCTGCAGAGTGTGGGGTAGTTGTCTGTGTCGAAAGAGGCAAGGACTTGAATTGGCCCCATCAACTGAAAGTAAATTCCTCAGCAGTTTTATATTGGGATTTCATTATCATATTGTTTACTAAAATGCCATTCTATTATTATTGATATGTTTACCAGGCTACAAACATTCTTTAATGGATTACATCGGTTCAGGCATATCGGTTTTCCCATTAAAGCATATGGGAAACAACTATGTATAGAGAAACACGTATCCTTTGTATTAAAGGGAAATTACTTGTTAAGATGGACTTTGCTGGGTGCCGTATGTCCAACTGGTAAAGTAGTTATTTCAGTTTCTTATTCTAAGAGACCTCATGGAACAATTTATTGTGAATTTTGGTTGTGGACTATTCATTCAGGAAATACTTACTGCCTGTCTTTGTGCCAGATATTTTTTAAGGTACTGGGTATGCACCAGAGAATAAGAGACTTACCCCTATTCTGATGGAGCTTTCAATCCAGTGAATAAAACAAACAGCAAACAAAGTAATGTGTATAGTCTGGTACTGATAAATATGAAGGAAATGAAAGCAGGGCAGTTTCCAGTTTCTAGGCATGTTCGTCATTATGGTGACCCTTCTTTAGATTTCAGGCAAATTTATGTTCTGTGTCAAGTCTTCCTGTTGTGATGTTGCTGTTAGTAGAAAGGAAACCTGCTGCCGTAGCAGCCTACACCCTTTCCTTCCCAGGAGCCCCTATATTAGTGTTCTGTTGCTGTGTAACAAATTGCCATAAACTCAGCTGCTTAAAACAACATTCATTTATTAACTCACGGTTCTGTATGTCAGAAGTCTGGGTACAGTGTGGCTGGGTTGTCTACTCAGGGTCTCTCAAAGCTGAAATCAGGCTGTCATCTGGGCTGAGTTCTTGTCTGGAGGATCTTCTAAAGCTAGATTGTTGGCAGAACTCATTTCTTCACAGTTGTGGTACTGAGATCCCATTTCCTTGCTGGTTGTTAAGTAGGAGCCACACTTAGCTCATAGATATTGCCTTTATATTCTTTGCCACATGGCCCTTTGCATCTTCAAAGCTAGCTATGGAGAATATTCCTCATGGCTAGGCTGTCTCACTCTCCAATCTCCCAGGCTTCTCTGTCTTATTTCTATACCTAGTTTAAAGGACTTATGTGGTTAGCTCAGGCCTGTCTGGATAATCACTTTTTCTTGAAGTCAACTTTTTAAAAGTTAACCTAATTATGGCGCTGAAATCTCATCATATACACAGTCCCACGGAGTATGCAGGGTATATACACTGGGAAGCAGAGATCTTAGATCTTACAGTCTGCATACCACAGGCAGTCCCCACTGCATGGCTGCCAATAAGTGTTGTAGTTGCCTCTACTGTGTGTAAAGAGGCACACAAGAGGCTGTTGATACAGCCTTCCTCAGTACATTTATTAGATATCATGAACCTCTGCAGTGATGGTAATGGATTTCCATTTGGGCTCCTAAGAGGAGTTGGGCGGAAGTAATTAGTAGGAAGTGGCCAAAGGAGTGGAGCAATGTTTCTCCATTTTCCTCTTGAGTGCTAGGAATGAGATGGGGAATGGTGGCTCAGGGGAGGAGGCAGAGTGAAAGCATAGGTTCTCAAGTCCTCCTTCACTCCTGGGGCTCAGTGTTTAGCTATTTCATAGAAATAAGATCACCAAAGGTTTTGTTTTGCCTCCCTCCCAACCCCATGAAAATTAATATTAAAAGTTTCTACAAATTTTTTAAGATACAAAGCTTTTAAAGGAATTTAAAGCATAGATCTGGGGGGACTGAAATGAGAGTTTATTTAGGAAGACTAATGAAACAGTATAATTTATAGAGGAAAATAACCTACTATATTAGCAATGGCATCCTATTACAAAATATGTTTTTTTCAGGTAGAAAAGTTCTTATAAAAATGTCTTTTTTTGTTTAACGGAGATTATTATAACTTTAAAAACACGCACAAAACTTTTTCTCCATCATCAAAGTAGAATCACAGAGTATGATGTGAGTAAATGGACAGCCAGTTCTAATTCCACGCTTCCTAAGTTGTGCATCTGGTTGTAGAAATCTTCTAATTCTTAACACATTTCCACTTTCCATTCCTAAGAAGTACTGGATGTCGTATGGTACCTGATATTACCAGTGAGGAAATGGAAGCAAAGGAAGTATCAACCTTCCTTTGCAGTAGACAGTTTTTGGCTTATGTATTGGGAGTATATTTCTGTGGGAACATTTGTCTGCTTTTTCAGTGGTGGGAAAGTAGAATTCACTGTGTAGCTAACCTTGGAAAAGTAATTTCCATGAAACGAAAGATACGTATAATATGAATTAATCTGTTTAACAGTAGGGTTTAGTGATAAGTGCAATGATTATATTCTCATACTAGGGGAAAATTCAGATCCATTGAATCATTGAACAGTATATCCCATAAGTTTTTATTTATATTTTAAAATACACAGGTGGTCTTAGTTACATATAAACAAGAATACCACTTAAAAGACTTGTAGTGGAGCATGAAAGTTTTATTAGACATGGAACTTTGTTTCTGCCAGTAACTCGACATTTTAAGGACAGATAGCATCCCATTTCCAATTTGAGATCGGGCAAAAAAATATCCTAAGGCTGAGAATAGGCATAGTGAATTGTACCAACAAAAACCTTTTGTGTAGTTGTAGTGGAGGAAAAGTCTTCATTGAGTATGCACGGGAAAAATGTGATATATTGTTCTTTTGGCTTTAGATGGGACTTCGTATTTTCTGATGATTACTTTGTATTGTTAATTTTCAATGCAAATTCCAAAAAATGTTTCTGCGCATGAGTTCCTCATTTTTTTGTTGTTATTTTCATCTTTGGTAAGTAAGAACACCCCTCCCTGTTCTGTGTCATTAAGTTTTCTCTTCTCTTTGTATATTCTTCAATTAATCTTTTTATACCACTTTAACCTAAAATTTTCTCCTAGTGTTAGTAAAGTTGTCTTCAGATGTCTTTTATTTTCATCCTAACGCTGTTTGAGTTGGCTTTTAAGACATGCTTATTTTGTATAAATTTTTCCTCGTGGAGAAGAGTCGCATCTAGAATTAACACTTCTGGGAATTGATTCATATTTAGTTTATTGTCTTAATGTTAATAAGAACTTCCAGAAGCCTGGCTTGTGGTCCTGTGTTCCAAAGAATATATTTGATTTTGTTGTTTTAATTGGGTTGTATAACATTTGGTTTGATCTCAGATTCTTCATAAAGTTACAATTAAACTTTTAGTCCTCTTTCTAGTTTATACAGTATTTTAGAATGGTACTACAAATATAATTGCGCTTATAAATTTGGGAAGTGCTGATATGTGTTCTTTAGGGGAAATTATTTTAATAAGGTATAATACTATTATTAGCTTAAATACATTTAATGAGACTATTTAATGTTAATTCTATACTCAGCTATTAGATAAAACTTTGTGGTGACAGTAATTAAAAATTGTATGATTTAATTTTTAGTAAGATATGGAAGTTTGTATAGACTTTATTACAGTTATCAGTGAAATGTAACTTAAAGTTAAATGATGCCTCCCTCCTACACTGTTGGTAGGAATGCAAACTGGGGCAGCCCCTCTGGAAAACAGTGTGGAGGTTCCTCAGGAAACTAACAATAGAACTCCCCTATGACCCAGCAATAGCACTGCTAGGAATTTACCCAAGGGATACAGAAATGCTGAGGCATAGGGGCACATGTACCCCAATGTTCATAGCAGCACTCTCCACAATAGCTAAAACATGGAAAGAGCCTAAGTGTCCATCAACGGACGAATGGATCAAGAAGATGTGGTTTATCTATACCATGGAATACTACATGGCAATGAGAAACAATGAAATCTGGCCATGTGTAGCAACGTGGATGGACCTTGAGGGCGTTATGCTGAGCGAAATAAGTCAGGCAGAGAAGGACAAATGTCATATGTGTGCACGTATAGGAGGATTAGGAGGAACTTAACGGAGGACCATGGGGGAGAAAAAGTGGGGAAATGGTGGGGGAAAGGGAGAGAGGCAAACCATGAGAGACTCTTGAATGCTGAGAAACAAACTGAGGACTGATGGATGGGTGGGGGGAGATGGGCATGGAGGAGGGCACTTGTGGAGATGAGCACTGGGTGTTGTATGGAAACCAATTTGACAATAAACTATTTGTAAAAAAAAAAAAAAAAGTTAAATGGTGCCTAACCGTATCCATTAAAGTATATTTTGTTGGTCAAATATTTGACTAGTCTAATACATAATCAATGAAACAGTAATAATTTAATACATGTTCATGTCCATGGTTGGTGTGTTTGTGTATGTGCATGACACATGAACTGATACCTTTTCAGAAAATTAAAAATAGTAAATTACTGAAAGACTAATGTAGTGCTATAGTGATTTTTACTATTGAGTTTATGAATATGATTGATAAAACAATGATCTCGGTTTCTGATTTGTTCTTGATACCCAATAGAATTATTTTCTTATTGATAGGTCCAGATAATGAAATGTTAAACTAAGACAGATGTAGTCAGAAAGATGTGCACTAAAAATCATACAGTATATCCAGAAGTAAGTAGAAATAATCCATCCACAACTACATGGCTATTTAGTGGAGTGAGTAAGAGCATGGATTTTAGAGTCAGATTACCTGACTTTGAATCTGCCTCCACCACTTAGCTGAGTAACTTGGGTAAGTAATTTAATAACTCTGTGCTTCAGTTTCTCCACCTGTAAAATGAGACTATGTTGGTACTTATGTTATAAGGTTATTATGAAGATTAAATAAATTGTAAAGTGCCTAGAATAGTTAGCGATACATATAATAAGCAGTATATAAATGTTGATTAAGTAAATATGATTTTAAATTACAATTTACAGAACAGTTCATGTGTTTTTAAGTCATTTACCAGAATCATAGGATCTTTCAGTCTCTCGAGACCGTAGCCTTCAAATGTGTACCAGTTCCTAAGGCTTACAACTCTCACTTTCAGCTCTACCATGTCTATTTCTATATTTCTGTTTCTTTTACTTCTGCTGCTTCTGCCTATTCTTCTTTTGCTTTTATCATCTTTGTTGTCATTGTCATCATCGTCATCATCATCATCAAAGACTCTTCTAAGTTCAAGTAGTTTCCAAGATGTGCCGTTGGAGGCTAAACATGGCAAGTGCTGGACTGGTGGGTGTTTTTCAGTTTGTGATGAATGTTAATCTAGTTTGGGACACACCTGTAAGAATGGATATCGCTTGTAGATGTGGGGAAATGAATAAAATGTTATTAATTTATAGAAGGGAACATTTAGGTATAGAAAATATGTTATAATTTCTAAGAAAGCTTAGAGGAGTTTGTGACTAATAACTGTATGGGATAATAACTTGTGCATTTCATGAATGTGATTATTTTATAGTGTTTCATTTAGGTATATTAAACATTTTTCTTTATTATTTTTCAAGGTTATTTATTTAATAATCTCTATTCCCATTTTAAGCATTTTTCAAGTTTGTTTGTTTGTTTATTTAGTAATCTCTACTCCCAGTGTGGGGGACCCCTGACCCCGAGATCAAGAGTCTCAAACTTTATTGACTGAGCCAGCCAGGTGCCCCTGCTTTGATTTTTAATCCCTATTTATGTAGTTGTCAGCTTACAACCCAGATAAATTTAGATAAAAGTGAAAAAATTCTGTATAGGAATTCCTTGAAGCCATAACTTTGTCTCTGAAATTTGCTGCCTGAGCATCATTCTCCCTTTCACTGACAATTAGAGTGGTCCGTTGGTTACAGGCGACATGAAAATGGTAGCAACTGTAAAGACCTTGGTTCTAGTCATGAAAGTTTCACGGTCTTAAATGAGACCCATTTGACTATTACATATTTTATTGTACTTAATAAAAAATGGGTGTTGTTTCTTTTTTATAGTGGCTTAATAATTTTGATTGTTATAGGAGGTTGAGATTGATAATGAAGTCAGTCCTTTGTAAGATACTTACCATGTAAAATTGTGTTTTGGATAATGGATAGATGACAGGACCTGGCAATCAGGAAATCTCAGCTGTCCTTACATAGTTTTGTTGCTAAGCCAAACTTTGTGTTTTTTTTGTTTTTGTTTTTGTTTTTTTTTTAAATATTTTTTTTAAATGTTTTATTTATTGCTAGGAGAGAGAGAGAGAGACAGCGTGAGCAGGGGAGGGTCAGAGAGAGAGGGAGTCACAAACTGAAACAGGCTCCAGGCTCTGAGCTGGCAGTCAGCACAGAGCCCGACGCGGGGCTCGAACCCACGAACCGCGAGATCATGACCTAAGCGAAAGTCGGACTCTTAACCGACTAAGCCACCCAGGCACCCCGCTAAGCCAAACTTTGTTAGTCTCATTATGGAAGTGTGATTATAACACTCCTATTCTTCCTCAAATAATGGAATGAGACTAATCAAAATAATATTTATCTTTATTGATATATAAGATGTATGGTTGTTGATTAAGTTTTAATTTTCTTTGTGGATAATTTTCCTTCTGTTTACTGTTTCATTTATTTTCTATTTTCTGAGTCAGTTCTCTTTCAGATTAGTTTTTTGAAATTTTGCATGCATTTGCCTTTATGCAAATAAAATTTTCATATTTTTCATTATGAAAAAATTTAAGCATGCAGCAGCATTTAGAGAGAGGCACTGATCTTTGTCTTCAAGCTTCTTCAAATGATGTTCTACTTCTCTGAGACCCAGTTCAATACCTGTTTCTATTTTCAAGGCAATTATTATCTTTCTCTAAATTTATTATTACCGTATATGTTTTATAGTTTAATACTCAGCAGTTTCATTCTTTTTTATTGCTCATGAATTGCTTTCATGTCTTAGTTGCACGCCCACCACACACACTTTACACCTTTTCTACATTACTAAATCTCAGACTCCTTGAGTGAAGTCTTGTCTCCCGTGCATTTCTCCCTTTTGTGTTCCCTGACATGTGGACCCTCAGTGATAAATACCTGAGGTTTTCTTTGGTTGCTGTATCTCCAACTCTATTTCTTGTTTCATTATATGGAGGTTCAGTGTGAATATAACATACAGTAGCCCCCCCTCATCTGTAGGGGATATGTTCAAGGATGCCTGAAACTACAGGTAGTACCAAACCCTACGTACACTATGTTTTTCCCTGTATACATACATACCTGTGATAAAGTTTAATTTTGAAATAGACATTGTAAGAGATTAACAACAATAACCAATAGAATGGAACAAATAACAATATATTGTAATAGAAGTCATATGAATGCTGTCTTCTCAAAATATCTTACTGTACCATACTCACCCTTCTTGTGATGATGTGAGATGATAAAATGAGTATGTGCTAAGATAAAGTGAAGTTCATGACGTTTACTTTATCGTCACGATAAACCATTGGTAGCTTTGGTACTATCGACCTTCTGACACTGGCAGTAGGATCATCTGCTTCTGGACCACAGGTAACTGAAACCATGGGAAAGCGGGAGGGGGATTATTGTATATGATTTTAAGGCTCTTAAGCCTTTCTAGTAGTTGTTTCTATTTGGAAATTTGTTATGTAGTCAGAACATGAAATTGAGCTGTACGTTTTAAATCAGCATAGTCCATTAGTGGTGCTGGAAAGGGAAGCAAGTCTCAATGTTTTTATCTTTATATGAAAAGAACTTCATTAATTAAAAAAAAATTTAATAGATTCTGATGTAGTTGTTCATGCTTTTAATCTTGTGCTTTGAAGCATTTTCTTTTTCTGGAATGAGGTTCTTGGTTTTGACTGTGTAGAAGAAATATGTTAATTAGATTATATTTAGTTGGTGAATTTGTACCCACAAGAATGTGACTTTTAAAAAGTTGCAAGTTGCTACAGTTCTTGCAGATAAGATTGTTTCCTGTTTTCTTTTGCATATTTAGTACTTTGTATGTTTTTCCATAAGGGTGGCCTTTCAGTTTGTCCATTTGTATTGTTTGACATTCAGACTTAAATGTAAATTCAACATTATCATCACTGGTGCTTACAAATGCTAGCCATTGAAAATGTCAAAATTTGGATTTGACCCAAGAGTTACAAATAATATAAGCTTTTGTATAAATATATCCAAATGTATATTCTTAGGGGGAATGGGATAAATAAAACACTATGTTTATGGAGTAGTTTTAAACAGGCTTTAGAATTGCTACATGCCCAAAGTATTTCTCTGGTGAATTGCATACTGTATCAGTTCATGAATATGAAAGGAACTTAGTACTGTGGACCTCAATATTCCTGAAAATCCTAAGAATTAACAGAAATCAACATAATAATAGTTTGAAAAAAAGATATATATTCAATTGAAACCATTTTAGATCTTTTTAACATGATAAAATCTGCTTTACCTCTTTAAATTTTTATTTAAAAATTAAGGTGGTAATTGGGATTCCTGGGTGGCTCAATAGGTTAAGAGTCTGACACTTGATTTCAGCTCAGGTCATGATCTTCCAGTTCGTTAGATTGAATCCCGCATTGGGCTCTGTGCTGACAGTGTGAAGTCTGCTTGGGATATTCATTCTCTCTCTCTCTTTCTCTCTCTCTTTCTGTCTTTCTCTCTCTGTCTCTGTCTCTGTCTCTCTCTGTCTCTGTCTCTCAATAAGTAAATAAATAAGTAAGATACTCTCTTTCTGTCTCTCTGTCTCAATAAACAAACAAACAAATTAAAGTGATAATTGTATATATGTAGTTATAAAGGTTGAATAATATTTTAGGGCTTATAAAACAGCAGTTGCCCATCTCTCCCATTTTTACCTCTAATTCCCAATCTTTAGAGGCACTTAGTTTCAGTTCTTTTAGCTTTTTGTTCAGGTATTTGCTTGTATTTTTCTAAGTCAGTTCTGTTTTGTGTTGGCTTTTCATTTTAGTAGTAGGTAATTTTAACTTCCTCCTAAGAAAAATGAGAGTTAGTCATTATAATTAATCTATTATCTGCCAACGTTTACATAAATTTCCTTTTCTGTCATGTTCCTGTTAGAGGATATCAGCTTTTTTGGGTAACTTCTTTATTTAGTATTTTAATTATTAGGGCTATGGAAATATATTTCACAGATGAGTCACATAATTCACTATGATTGCATTTTCTTTATTGTCCAACTTATTGTTTTCTCAGATAATTATCCAAGTTTAAAAGTTTATGTACTTTGTGCCTATTATTAATCCATTTGCAGTTTTCTGACAGATCTAAGATGCTTTCAGTATGGCTGGATACATCAGGTAATCTCAGTTCTATTTTCTTCTTGGAGACTGCTTCCTGTATCCTGTATAGAATGCAGACTTTCACATAACTCTTCCTGTTTTTTTCAGTTAAGAAATTTTGTCTTGCTCGCTCTTAGTTGTGGCTTGTGTTCTTAAGATCAGGGTCTGTGCTCCATCCTCTCCGGATATGGTTCTCTAGACTTTCTTTCTTCAGGGATGGGAAGAATATTGGTTTTCAGGAGGAAGGCACTTAAATGAACTTTCAGCCTGCCATCTCTCATTTCTAGCTTTCATGCTACATTTTTGTCTTGATCATGCTTCCACTGCCTGAATTTAGCCAGCATGAATGCGCTTACTTCTTTTTTTTTTATTGTGGTAATATAACAAAATATACATAAAATACAATTTTCCATTTTAACCATTTTAAAGTGTACAATTCATTGGTATTAAGTACATTCACATTGTTGCGTAGCCAACACCATTGTCCATCAGTCTTCAGAATTTTTACATCAGCCCAAGCTGAAACTGTACCTACCAAACTGTAACTCCCCATGTCTTCTTCCACCCCAGCCCCTAGCAACCATTCTGCTTTCCGTCTTTATCAGCTTGCTTCTTGAGGGCTTCTTCCTCTCAGGTTTATGTTTCCATTTTCTTGGTCTTGTTAGTTACCATGTTTCTCCTTTTCTAGCTTCCAGAGTATTGTTGACTTCCCTCATTTGTTGTATCTTTCCTCAACCTCTTTCTTAAGGGTTTTATACTTTTTCTGACCGTTTAAGGTGAGGTTTCAGGAAGGAGTTGAGGTCAGTCTTGCTTAGCTGAAGGTCTGCTCTTCCCTCTATATTCCTCATTATCATTTTTAAAGTTTAGGTTTTTTTTTTTTTAATAGGAATTAAGATACAGGTAAGATAGTGCCAAACAAATGAAGGCAGTTTTATAGCTGTATTGGCTATAAAATTAGGATTGATAGAGGTGTTCCTTCTTTATCCCTGGTTCCCATTGTGTTGGCTGGATTCGATTCCTCAGACCTATTATTAACATCCTCTTCCCTCTCCTTAGCAAATGCAAGACGGTCCACTGTGCTAAGATGTATTCTGTGCTGCTGCAGCAGTTTTCATAGCGGTGAGAACTGGGCCCTTCTGTGGGCAGTGATTTGAGGAGGTAGAATGTTAACCAAGAAATTTCTGTGAAAGTCTGTTATTCAAGGTGTAGTTGAGGTATTTCCTCCTCTATGCAACTTTTCTGAGTACCCTTGCTGAGTTCATTGCTCCTTGTGTGCCATAACACCTATCAATAATTTTATTTTATTCCAGCTACGTTAGATCAGTCTACGCTAGATACCTACATCATATGATCTGCCTTCTTTCTTTCTTTGGCCTAGTGTTCCACAAGGTTTGGAGAGCACTTCCACATTCTAATGCAGTTTTTGGTCCATAATAGGTAATAAATAATTATTTACTAAATGAGAAAGTAATCCACATGGATTGATTGAATTTCCTGTTTTCTGCAAGCATATTGTCATCATGCCCTTTA
This sequence comes from Proteles cristata cristata, assembly GCA_017311185.1. NCBI lineage: Eukaryota > Metazoa > Chordata > Mammalia > Carnivora > Hyaenidae > Proteles > Proteles cristata. The sequence continues at coordinate 304,656 of JAESUZ010000972.1, read as the reverse complement.
TCACCAGTGTCCACTGAAAGCTGCCAGAAACTGCTAAGTGCTTTTTGTTACTAGGGGGTCATTTCTGGGTGGTGATTAGAGGTGTGGTGAGAATGCCTAGGTTCAAATTAATAAGCAAGTTTCTTTCTTTTTTTTTTTAGAGTAAATTCTTCCTTAGTAACTTTATTTTTTAAAAATAGTTTGTCACGTTGGTTTCCATAGAACACCTATGGAAGTCATCCCAACAAGTGCCCTCCTCCATGCCCATCACCCCCCTTCCCCTCTCCTCCACTCCCTCTCAGCCCTCAGTTTGTTCTGAGCATTCAAGAGTCTCTCATGGTTTGCCTCCCTCCCTTTCCCCAACTATTTTTCCCCTTCTCCTCCCCCATGGTCCTCCATTAAGTTCCTCCTAATTCTCTTTAATGTGCAAACATATGGTATCTATCCTTCTCTGCCTGACTTATTTCGCTCAGCATAACACCCTCAAGGTCCATCCATGTTGCTACACATGGGCAGATTTCATTCTTTCTCATTGCCGTGTGGCATTCCATTGTATAGATAAACCACATCTTCTTGATCCATTCGTCCGTTGATGGACACGTAGGCTCTTTCCATGTTTTGGCTATTGTGGAGAGTGCTGCTATGAACATTGGGGTACACGTGCCCCTATGCATCAGCACTCCTGGATCCCTTGGGTAAATTCCTAGCAGTGCTATTGCTGGATCCTAGAGGAGTTCTATTGTTAATTTTTTAAGGAACCTCCTCACTGTTTTCTAGAGGGGCCGCACCAGTTGACATTCCCACCAACAGTGTAGGAGGGTGCCTGTTTCTCCACATCCTCGCCAGCATCTATAGTCTCCTGATTTGTTCATTTTAGCCACTCTGACCGGTGTGAGGTGGTATCTCAGTGTGGTTTTGATTTGTATTTCCCTGATGGTGAGGAATGCTGAGCATCGTTTCATGTGTCTGTTGGCCATCTGGATGTCCTCTTTGGAGAAGTGTCTGTTCATGTCTTCTGCCCATTTCTTCACTGGATTATATGTTTTTCAGGTGTGGAGTTTGGTGAGTTCCTTATAGATTTTGGATACTAGCCCTTTATCTGATATGTAATTTGCAACTATCTTTTCCCATTCTGTCAGTCGCCTATTATTAGTTTTATTGATTGTTTCCTTTGCCATGCAGAAGCTTTTAATCTTGATTAGGTCCCAATAGCTTATTTTTGCTCTTGATTCCCTTGCCTTTGGGAATGTGTCAAGTAAGAAATTGCTGTGGTTGAGGTCAAGGAGGTTGTTTCCTGAATAAGCAAGTTTCTTAACCTCTCTGTGCCTCACTTTTGTTTGTTTGTTTAAAATTTTTTTAATGTTTTATTTATTTTTGAGAGAGAGATAGAGACAGTGTGAGCAGGGGAGGGTCAGAGAGAGAGGAGTTACAGAATCTGAAGACAGGCTTCAGGCTCTGAGCTAGCTGTCAGCACAGAGCCCAATGCGGGGTTCGAACCCACGAACCGTGAGATCATGACCTGAGCCCAAGTCAGACGCTCAACCGACTAAGCCACCCTGGCGCCCCTTCATTTGTTTTTTAACCTATAATAAGTAGAGATTATTAACCTGTAGAGTAGAGATTATTATTACTACTATAACATCATTAGAATCTGATGATATCATTAGATCTGATGATAATAGGTGATTATTTTTTATAGAAAATCAAAGTAAAATGACAAATCTAGTTACTATTAAGATAGTTCTTTGAATATTGTGTATGAACATGTTTAAAAAATTTTTTAAATATTTTATTTTTGAGAGAGAGAGAGACAGCGGAAGTGGGGGAGGGTCAGAGAGAGAGGGAGACACAGAATCTGAAGCAGGCTCCAGGCTCTGAGCCAGCTGTCAGCACAGAGCCCGATGCGGGGCTTGAACCCAAGAACCGTGAGATCATGACCTGAGCCAAAGTCGGACACTTAACCGACTGAGCCACCAAGGCTTCCCTGAGCATATTTTGAAATGATCTTCATGGACAACAATAGATCATGGCATTTAGATATAAAGCCAGAGAAATAGTGTTTTCCGTGTGTTATATACCTGTTAAAATTCTATATTCTTTAACTATACTCTTAAGATACCCAGACTGTTTTCAACAGAAGTGTGTTAGACAGCAATGTCAATGCTCATGCTCTTTTCTTCCTTTTTAAAAAAATTTTTTTAATGTTTTTTGCTTTTGAGAGAGAGAAAGAGAGAGAGAGAGAGAGGCAGGCAGAGAGGCAGCATGAACAGAGGAGGGTCAGAGAGAGAAGGAGTTACAGAATCCGAAGCAGGCTCCAGGCTCTGAGCTAGCTGTCAGCTCAGAGCCCAACGTGGGGCTCCAACCCACGAACCATGAGATCATGACCTGAGCCAAAGTCAGACGCTTAACCCTCTGAGCCACCCAGGCGGCCCTCATGCTCTTTCTAAGAAGAGTTTTATTCAGCTCATTGATGACTTTGATATTTGACGTGATTGTTCTCATATCTCCCTTCTGAGACTGTGTGCTAAGGGAAGAGAAGCCTTCATTCAGCAGTTAGCAGAAATGTGCTTTTGTACCTAAGTATTGTGGCTGCAAGGGAGAAGCAGGCATAATTGTTTTTCTCAAGGAGCTATCATCCCTTCATCATTTCAGTAATATTAAAATCAGATGTTCTGGCAGAATGTACTCACACTCTTTGACCCAGAATTCCATTTATAATACTTTATAAATGGAATAAGAATGTGCACAGAAGTTTATGTACAAGGTGTTCATTAAAGTAGTAATTATAAAAGCAATAAAAAATCTGAATTTTGGTACATCCATTATATTTTCAGGCTTTCATTTTGAAACACGATATTACTTAAATAATTAAAATTGTATTAAAAAATCTGTTCTGGTTGATTTACATGGTGGGGGATGGGTAGAGGGTTAGGTCAATTGCTGAATTCCATGGGCCATTAAGAGGAATTGTAAAGTGCTCAGGTCTGTGTTAGAGCTCCAGTTCCACCGCTTACTATATGTAAGACTCTGGCAGGTCGGTTGTTTAAAATTCTGTAAACTTAAGGCTTTTTTTCCTGTCTACAAAATGGGCATAATACTAGCAGTTATCAAGTTCATTGTGAGGATTAAATGAAACATTCCAATCTAAAACAACAACAGCAACAAAAAACAAAACAAAACAAACAAAAAAACCCAAAACACTTCAGTAGGTATTTGTGGCTCTTACTGTTTTTCCTTACACTTATTCCTTCCTTAATGGTTTTTCTCTGTGATCTTCCTTCAGTCGTACTAAACCAGGATTGGCAGTGTTTTTGTTTGACCGACAATCCCATTGTTTTAGAATAGCCTCCTAGAGGTTTCTGAGGCCTTTAGCAAGCCCCATAGAGCTGTCACCCGTTACGTGTACCAGCCAGTTTTGAAGGAGGGGAAGTAGCAGTACTGTTTATGCGCCTTGGGTTTGTCATCCTTACTGTAAGCCTTCTTTGTCTCTTTTTAAATTTATTTTGTATTTTAAGTTTCTTTATTTATTTTTGAAAGAGATAGCATGAGTGGGAGAGGGGCGGATATCGGGAGAGAGAGAATCCCAGGCAGAGCCAGCATGGGGCTTGAACCCACGAACCATGAGATCATGACCTGATCCGAAACCAAGAGTCAGATGCTTAACCAACTGAGCACCCAGATGTCCCTTCCTTTATTTCTTTTTTAAGTTTATTCATTTTTGAGAGAGAGAGAGAGAGGGTGAATGCATGCACACGCCCAAGTTGGGGAGGGGCAGAGAGAGGGAGACCCAGAATCTCAAGGAGGATCCAGGCTCTGAGCTGGATCAGTGCAGAGCCCAGTATGGGGCTGGAACCCACAAACCACAAGATCAAGACCTGAGCCAAAGTTGGATGCTCAACCGAGCTACCCAGGTGCCCTTTCTTTGTCTCTTTATACACGTACTCTCTCCCTTTTCTCTTTTGGGTTTCTCTTTTTGTTCTTGCCCCTTACTTTGATAGGAGTTTGTTAGCTCTCATCTGCCTTCTTACTAAAATGTTTGATTGGTGAGATGCCTGGATGACTCAGTCAGGTTGAGTGTTGAGTGTCTGACTTCAACTCAGGTTCTGATCTTGCAGTTCGTAGTTCAAGTCCGGCATTGGGCTCTGCGCTGACAGTTCAGAGCCTGGAGCCTGTTTCAGATTCTGTCTCCCTCTCTCTGCCCCTCCCCCATTCATTCTCTCTCTCAGAATAATAACATTTTAAAAAGAAAAAAATTTAAATGTTTTGATTGTTGTTGTTTGATAGTAGAAACTACTGTCCATAATAGAGTACTAATCCAGAAATAGTCTTAGGTCGTCTTTAGTCCTGTTTCTTCTAGGCCTCTCATGAAACACAAATATGGCTAGCTTGAAAGGCTAACTTGAACATGCCTCATTTTATTTTTTGAATGTGCCTCATGTAAAGAAGAGGGTATTTTTTTTTTTAAGTTTATTTGTTTTGAGAGAGAGAGACTGTGTGTGAGCATGTACAGGTGGGAGGGAGAGAGAGAGAGAAAGAAAGGGAGAGAGAGAATTTCAAGAAGCCTCCATGTTGTCAGTGCAGAGCCTGATGCAGGACTTGATCTTGCCACCTGTGAGCTCATGCATGACCTGAGCCGAAATCAAGAATCCTATGCTTAACTGACCAAGCCCCAAGAAGAGTTAGGTTCTATGTGAACTTTTTCTTCTTACTCTCTAAATAGAAATCTCCTATTATGTTTAGTATAAGGGAACCAAATGCAAAGGAACTTTTCTGTAAGGGATTATGGTCTTCTTTTAGGATAGGTGGATTACAACCAGAAAAATTTTATCATTGTTGTTAAATGGCAGAAATGGAAATTTAATGAAATATCCCTTAGCCCATAGGCAAGACTGATTTCAGTTTATAACAAATCATGGAAGTTATATAGAAATGAAGTATGGACACTATAAAAAGCATTTATCGATGACCTTTTCTACATTGTAAGTCCAGGATATTTATGAAGTATGATAAATCAGATCCTATTTATATTAAAAAGTATATTAGCAGTTAGATTTTGGAATCACTTGCCTTGGCTTTAATATTTTTTTGTTATTTTTAAATCCAGGAATTAATACCATATGGTATTCAATTGACTTTATTTTGACTCAGTTGGAAGGACAAGCTGAAGATGTTTTAATGACATCGTTCAGCTAGAAATCAGAAGGTAGGTTTTTTTGGGCAAGTAGTTTAACTTTTATGACCTCCCCTACTTCTGTCCTATATAATCATGCCATGAACCCTAAAAGTCTATAGCCATTTTTCTTCCCCCAAAAATCTCTGCCAAAATTCAGGTTATTTTCTTCTGAATTTTTAATATGTTAGGTATATATTAGATACCAATATGCATTTCCAAATGCTTACTTGTTCTAAGTTTTAATCTGAAAAGACTGTCAGGTTTTTTTTCTTAAAGCTATGTTTGATTTTGTTTAGATTGTTCTTATAGTCATTAAAATATACTTTCAACTCTATATGGTAACTGGCCCCTTAGGTTAAAAACAGGGACGCCTGGTTGGCTCAGTCTGTTAAGCGTCTGACTTCGGCTTAAGTCATGATGTCACGGTTTGTGGGTTCGAGCCCCGTGTCAGGCTCTGTGCTGACAGCTAGCTCAGAACCTGGAGCCTGCTTCAGATTCTGTATCTCCCTCTCCTGCTCCCACTCTCTCTCTCTCTCTCTCTCTCTCTGAAATAAATAAAACATAAAAAAAAAATTTTAACATAAAAACAAAACACATTTAGTCCCCTAGTTTCACCCTCCTCACAAACCTTGTATCACATTTATATTGACTAGTAATAAAATTAACATATTGGAGCTTTAACGTTCTAAACAGTGGTAAAAACATTACTGAACTGTAAAATCGTACAATGTGTACAAACTTTACATATTGAAAAATCAGCCTATGGGATTCAGGTACTTACTTGTGCTGCACTGTTTTAACAGAAAATTGAATAGTTTTGTTCAACACAGATATTTTACCGAGTTATTTACCGACACAAAAGAGAGCAATATTTAAGGCTTTTGATAATAATTTAAAAATTTTTGGCTTTAAAATGACCCTAAGAAACAGAGGGCGCCCCTTGGTTTTAGAGCCTCAAGTGAGTAGCTCCCGCTGGGAAGAAAGCTGTTGAGAGTAGATACAGGGTGGTTTTAGGCAGTTAGAATAATTTCTGTTATCTCAGTGATAGTTACTCCTTACATATAGGCATTTTCTTGTGTCATTACTTATTATTGAGTGTATTCCTTTGAAATAAATAAAGTTGATTAGAGGTATTTTTCATTTTCTAAATTAGGGAAATGATTATCTAAAATTTATAAAAATAATTGAGGTGCCTGGGTGGTTCAGTTAGTTAAGCATATGACTCTTGATTTTGGCTCACTCAGGTCATGATCTGACAGTTGTGAGATCAAGTCTCATATTGGGACACTCAGTGTGGAGCCTGCTTAAGATTTTCTCTCCCTTTGCCCCTTACCTGTGCATGTGCACACTCTTTATCTCTCTCTCAATTTAAAACAAAAAGGAAAAAAAAATTATAAAAATAAGATATCTAAGACCTCACAGGATAAATCAGTTGGTTGAAAGTGAACAATCCTGGGGCACCTGGGTGGCTCAGTCAATTAAACGGCTGACTTCGGCTCAGGTCATAATCTTGCAGTCCATGGGTTCGAGCCACGTGTTGGGCTCTGTGCTGACAGCTCACAGCCTGAAGCCTGTTTCGAATTCTGTGCCTCCCCCCTCGCTGCCCCTCCCCAGCTCATGCTCTGTCTCTGTCTCAAAAATAAATGTTAAAAAAAAAAAGGTAAAAAGATGGGGCGCCTGGGTGGCTTCGTCGGTTAAGCGTCCGACTTTCGCCTAGGTCATGATCTCCCGGTTCGTGGGTTCGAGCCCCGCGTCGGGCTCTGGGCTGACTGCCAGCTCAGAGCCTGGAGCCTGTTTCAGTCTGTGACTCCCTCTCTCTCTGACCCTCCTGCTCACACTGTCTCTCTCTCTCTCTCTCTCTCTCCTAGAAATAAATAAAAATATTTTTTTTAAAAAAAAGGTGAAAAGAAAGTGAACAATACTTTCATGTTTCTGGAGAGATTTAAAGTAGAGTCTTTTTTCTCATGTGGGGGTGATGCAAGTGAAAATAATGTTACTCTTACCTGATTTGTCAGTAACAATTCTTGGTGGCAGTAAAAACCAGTTCAAGCATATCGGGTATTTTAAAAGAATACTGAGTGGAGCTCAGGGGCTCATCAAATTGTTGCTCCAGAGTTAGAGAACCAGTATTCAGGGCTAAGCAGCCAGAAACAATGCCCAAAATCATATTGCGCAATGATTCCCATGAGGATGCTGGTAGCATCTAGAGACAGACTGACAGACGCCACAGCCTGCCCCAGTGACAGGGCTAGCTCTGGATGACTGTAAGTGCTGCCACCTCTGCCCTGGACTTGACCTTGCTGCAATTGCTCCACTGTTAATGTGAGAGAGAGTTCCTTTTGGTCTCTCTTTCTCCTGCTCACTAGTTGCCTATTCACAGTTTGGGCTGGGCATGTGTGTTTGGCAGAGCTGATGTCCTGCATGCATAGGACATGTGGGAAAATGTTTAATACTTTGAAATCATAAATGTGGGGGAGGGATTCTCAAATTTATGATGAGGAAAACTATTTGACCTTCTGAGATCATAAGGTGGAGAAGTTCCCAAACTTAAGGGACAATTCAGATGCAGGCAGACAAAAAGAATGATGAACATCCATTGCATCTGATGTTGTATGTGTGATATGTGTTGAGCTCTGCGTGATAGTCCCCATGCTAAGTGTCTTACAAGCACTATCGCAGATCATCCTCATGACATTACATATGAAGTAATAGGCCAAGAGAGATTGTACAGTTAAGTCCGTTCAGAGCTGAGACACAAACTCAGAGCCACGATTCCAAAGCCTGTGCTTATCCTCTTTATTAAGTTGACTCTTTAGAAATTTTCCCTCCGATGTATTTAGCTCAAAATCCTGTAAATAAATCTGCTAGATTGACTCTACTCAGTTTATTAAAATCTATGTATGGTATTTATATGTACTTACGCATTTTAAAGGAAGTTGAAAATTTGTGGCTTTAATTATCTATTTTCAACTGACTGAATAATTTCTTTTTCTCATTATGTGAATTGTAATTTCTCATTTTGTGATTTTGCCACAGTCTACACACCCTGATAAAGTGCTTTCTTTCTGAATATCAGTGCTTAGAAGCCAATTACTGAGTGTAAGGAAGACAGATGGACAAGGAGAGGGGACAAAGAGTGACCAAGACTGAGGCAGGAAGGGACAAACCTCTTTCTCTCTCTCTCTTTCTCTTTCTCTCTCTCTCTCTCTCTCTCTCTCGCATACACACACGCATGCACGCACACAGCAGGGAGAAAAATACATATGGAAAGTAGGGGAGGGAACACACATGTTATCCTATAAGCAGGATTCTTTGTGTCCTTGGTGATTTGTAGTAGTAGTTTGAAAAACAGAGGAACCCCCTCCCCTATTTTAGGAAAATCATTGAGGCCTTTTTTTTTTCTTCAGTTGGAATCAGTGCACTCCCTAAACAGTAAGCTTTCAGCCTTTGTACCTGTTTGCATTTTAAATTGACTTATGTACTTCTACTTTAGAGCTAAAAACATATGTGATATCTAGGAGCAATAAACAGGAGCTGTTATTTACCTTGGGATGTATCCAACTTGGTTTAGGGGGAAGAACCATAAAGAGAAACTCCCATAGTTGCTATGATGTCAACGAAGCTAGAGTATTTCTTCATAAACCACAACTCTTGTTAATTATCCCTTTAGAACAAGTCTGTCTGTCCTCCAGATTTTTCTCTGCTACCAAAATAGAACTTTATAATTTATTTTATTCACTTGTGTCTTTGGGACTAAATGGGCTATAATTTTTGTGAAAGCAAGTAGATCAAGTGCTCTTCCACACACATACTCTTGTAGGCAGTCTAAATGTGGATTAGATGCTAGAGAAATACATGATGTAAGTTAAGTGTCCATGAAATTAAAAGTGATTTTTGTCCTCTTTATGTATTATATTTTTAATATTGAATATACTATGTTTTTTTGTCCTTACCTCCATCTGATCTTTCCTAGGATATAAATTTTTAATTTGAGAAGTATTATTTCTCTATGAATTTCTTGTTTTCGTCCAAGCTGGCTATATACAAAAGATTTTTGTATAAATGCAATTGGTGTTGCTTATTCTGCTATTCTACTACTTTACTTTGAGATTTATGCTTCTTTTATTAACATGTTTAGTGGACCAGCAAGCCTCAAATGGGCAGTAGTCCTTTTATTAAGCTACCGGCTTGAAAACGTGATGTTCACATACAGACAGTTTCTTACCTTTATGGACATTAGCTAATGGTGAATTTAATTAGTCATGTTTTAAGAAACATCATGCTGGTCCAGAACAGTGATCCATCTATCCCAGACTGTCTTAAAGAGCTGCATCGAGGAAACAGGTTACTTCCTACCATTTGGTCATTCCTAAAGGACATGCAGGTCATTTCTAATTTCCCTTAACTATATACTTACTATACTCAGAATTCATGTGTTCTTTAAAGTCTTCAGCATGGCAATCTATTGTTATTATGCTGTGTATGCCTTAAGCCAAAATACCTACTGTAGATTCGTTGGAATGGGTAGCTTTGGGGGAAAATATCATTTATAATGTGAACTTCAGTTTTTTCTTTATTCATAAGCTGCTTCAGTTTCTTCACCTGTAAAATACAAAAATGATTTCACAGTTCCCCCCCCCACTTTCAAAATCTGTTCTGTTATTTCTAATATGGCCAAATTATGAGGCTTGTCTTTCTCACCCTCCTGCCTAGCACCTTACCCCTACATGCCATTTAAATATAGAATATTAAGCAAGTTCTTTATGTATCATGAAGGAGGCACAAATTATGGAGGGCCACTGAATTCCTTTGAATTTCCTGATGGCTGTAAAAGTTTTGTTGATTTTTAGGAGAAACAGTATTTAATAGCAATAGTTCAAAGAAAACAGGTACAGTGTATATTGAGTGCTTCAGGTTGTGGATTTATTGAAGGTCCTTTTGTGGGACATGATAGTTTGCTGGAATCTAGCTGAAGACAGTCCTTTCTTTTGTCCCTTGTACAATACCCATTATAAGAGATTAACTTAGAGTTTGGTTGTGGAAAAAATGCCTCCAATACATTCCTGAAGACTATTTAGAGCCTGCCAGAACTGCTGAAGAATTAAAATGACATTTTTCTCCTAACAGATAAGTAGGAATTTAGAAAAAAAATGTAACTCCTTTTGGTTGACTTCTATTTTTGAAGTTATGGATTATCACCTAGAAAAGAAAAGGGCTGAAGTGAGCATTATAAAAAGTGTTTCCAGGGGCGCCTGGGTGGCTCAGTTGGTTAAGCGTCTGACTTCGGCTCAGGTCATGATTTCACAGTTTGTGGGTTCGAACCCTGCATCGGGCTCTGTGCTGTGCTAGCTCAGAGCCTGGAGCCTTTTTCGTATTCTGTATCTCCCTCTCTCTGACCCTCCCCTGCTCATGCTGTCTTTCTCATTCTCTCTCAGAAATAAATAAAACATTTAAAAAAAAGTGTTTCCACTTTTGAGGAAGTTAATGGAGTTGGGTGACAGTTCCTCGGAGACGTACATATGAGGTTAGCATGTTCAAGAAGAGGTTATCAAGCACTGAGGTCTTTTGGTATTCAAGTAACTTAACTCTCTGGAATAAATAGTACTGAAGGCAAACCTGCTTTGATACCAAGCCATAGTGAATATTTTATTGTGCATAGTATTAAAATTCATGAAAAACAGTAAAGCCACAGACTCTGATATTTAGATTTGTATAAATCTCCTTGTTATGTATAATTTTGAAGACACAGAAGGAAATTAACTCTGCAAGTATTTACCTTGATACTCTACATAAAATCCCATGTTAAGATATCATACTGTTTCTTACTAAGAAATACATTTTATGTCATGATCAACATGTATGTAGCATGTTTGTATACAAAACGAACATTTTAAAAAGTAACAGTTATTCATGCTGTGTGTGTGAGTGGGGGCGGGGAAGGAGAGAGAAAGAGGGAGACATTAACTGTAGGGAGATGTTGTATTTATGATAAAGTTTTTAGAAACAAACATATACTCTGTATGTGATGCACTTCCATTTTCTTAAAATATAAATCAGAATAGCAAATGTTGTAGGTCATGCCCCAAACCAAACAGACTATTCCATTATCTTTATTTTGTCTTTTTTTTTTTTTTCATGGTTATTTTTGAGAGAGAGAGAGAGAGAGAGAGAGAGAGCAGGGGAGGGGCAGAGAGGGAGGGAGACAGAGGATCTGAAGCCGGCTCCATGCTGACGGCAGCCAGCCTGATATGGGGCTCAGACTCACAAACCTGAGATCATGACCTGAGCTGAAGTCAGACGTTTAACTGATTGAGCCACCCAAGCACCCCTCTCTTTATTTAGTCTTAATGACACGTCTGAACATAGAGTGTTTTATTGTTGAGAAACACTAAAATCCTAAGAGGTTTTGTTTTGTTTTGTTTTGTTTTTTTAAGAATAAGGTTGTATCAGTGTCCTGGGGGAGAGAGCATGTGTCCTCACGTTTTCTTCCTTTCCCTTCATCATTCCTAACCATCAGTGCAATGAATTAAAATTTTGAGGGAGATCATTTTTAAGTGTTAATTTATGCTGAAAATTCTGAAGTCACAGTTAAGTATTTAGAAGATGAGCATATGTATTTAGGCCTTTGAAAACTTTAGGTCATCAATCTGTTGAGTCTCTTCTCTGTAAAGGAGTGCAGTGTTTAAATGGCATGTTTTTTAGTCAATGGGGATAATTTGTTCCAAGGAATTTTCACTTTCTCCAAATAACTGAGGACATTAGTGAAGCAAGGCTACCTTTCTTGGGTGATATGTTCTGATAAGTAATTGCCTTTTTATTTTACAATAGATATTTTACTCTTACTGTGTCATAGGCAGTGGGTACATCTAATAGTAATCAAGTTAACATTTCTGAAAGAAATGTTTTCTGATAGATGACTCCTTAAATATCAGATTCTGTTTGGTATAAAGAACTGAGGCCAATAAGGGTCATCCCATGGAGTCAGGAACCAAGGTGTTCCACTTGAGAGAATTTTCTAGAAAAGGAAAATTAGAAAATATAAATCTAATAATTTTTAAAAAAATTTCTGAGAGAGAGAGAGAGAGCAAGCAAGCGTGAGCAGGGAAGGGTCAGAGAGAGAGAGGGAGACACAGAATCTGAAACAGGCTCCAGGCTCTGAGCTAACTGTCAGCACAGAGCCTTCGCGGGGCTCAAACCCATGAACAGTGAGATCATGACCTGAACCGTCTACTGACCGAGCCACCCAGGCACCCCAGAAATTGTAACTCTAATAATTTTGTTGTAAATTTAAAGAAATTAATGGGATACTTTAGTGTATGTATTTATATTTCTATATATCGAGAGAGAAATGTTTCAAACATCCCGAAAAGTACAGAAACTATGTGGATAAACACTTATGTATGCCCTCAGTAAATCTTAATGTTTCTTCCTTGACTTCTCAGAGTGTATGGAATAGCCATCAGTGACTTAGAGGTGATATAGGTTAATCATTGTCAATGAATATTAACTGGTGACCGTAGCATGACTAGTTTACTCTTACTCAGTTCCCTCAGACCTTAATGTAGCACATTTTTCTGCCATAGGTTTCTTATTAATGTATAACAGTGAACTTCCCCCTTTTGTCCTTTTACCTAAAACAAATCTGGGAGAATGGAACACATTTCTTAAGTGAGAAGACTGGATTTATTTACATGTTACTCCTATAGGACAGATGTGGTATTTGTGAAAAATATTTTTTTTTCCATTTTACTGCAGATTATAATAGTGAAAAGAAAGATTCTACATCCTGGAGCTGTCTCTTTATGGTTTGTACAAGTTATTTAACCACTCTGGGTACTTTGTTAATACCTTTCCCATAGTGAAGTTCTGAGAATTAAGTGAGCTAATGTAAATATCTGGCACACAGAAGTTGCTCAAGAAAGGTTACTTTAATGTCACTAGTCTTCTTTCAAGTGGTTGAACTTGCTAAAGTCTGATTTCTAAATGAGTGGGGGTATTTCAGCACAAAAATACTCTGACTTCTTTTCACCTCCCTCCCCAAACAAAGCAGATTTTAACATTAAATTATCATCCAATTCTTAGAACCCTTGCTGACTGTTTTCTTGTACTCTTGTTTTATTTTTGTACCTAAGGTTTGATAGGCACATAACAAGTGCTTTGTGAACCTTAAACTAAGTGAAAATGGATTGTTCAGATGAAAGGTATGTGGATAAGTCAGTTTTGGGGCAATTCTAGAGAACTCTTGCCAGAACTGGTATCTTTGTTTTGGTCTTCAGACTAATAAATGTGATCACTGAGTCATACTTGCTGTTTTCTCTGTCCCCTGGCTATATCTCTTAAGACTGTGAAGCTTGCCAGCCACAGGATGTTTAAAAGGCAGAGTAGGCTTTAGCCCAGGGGGAGTTTGTTTATTTAAAGAAAAATAATTAAGTTCAAACATCCCTACCATGTCATAGCTAGTCTGGTCATGTTAGAGTTAGTGAGTTCTTTTGATTCTTTCTGGTGGTCATGGTGCCTAAAGGTAACAAATTTGAAAGTAGCTTAATCTTTTCTTAAAATTACTTAGAATTTTATAATGTAATCCCAAATAGAAGTCTCTAAAGGAGTGGGGGAAAAGGGCCATTTATTTTACTAGTTGTTGTTTTCTAATGAGATTCATTTAATTCAAATAATTTACTACTCCTTCCTAGAGTTATGGCACAAATGATTTAAAAACAAAACAACCAAAAAAGAACTATGGTGGTTATATCTTGCTTAATTTTTCTTAAATTGGGACCATAAGAATCATAAGACCATATCTTGCTTAATTTTTCTTAAATTTGGGACCATAAGTCCCAAAAGGGACAGTATAGGGGTGCCTGTGTGGCTCAGTTTAAGTGTCCAACTTCAGCTCAGGTCATGATCTCACTGTTCTTGGGTTTGAGTCCCACATCAGTTTCCATGCTGACAGCTCAGAGCCTGGAGCCTGCATCAGATTCTGTGTCTCCCTCTCTCTCTGCCCCTCACCTGCTTATACTACATCTCTCTTTCTTTCAAAAATTAATAAATGTTTAAAAAAATAAGAGACAGTATAATTCTACAGATGTTTAGACACAAAAGATATGGTAATTGGTGATGTTCCTATTTCAGGTGATTATCATTTCCAGAATATTTCTCCTTACATACTCTGTCAGATAAGAAAATCGGAGACAGATATCCTGGCTTGCCTAGGGTATAGGACCTATCTCTTTGATGAGATAACTTTAAAAACCAAGTCCTAGAGGAAGTAGAGGAGGAATAAGACTGATAACGCTTTTCTGAGCAGAGGGAAAGGCAAGTCCTGAGGCCTTGAAGTGAGAACTTGCTTAAGTGTTTAAGGAAAGGAAAGAGGCCAATGTGGCTAGAATGGAGTGAACAATAGGGAGAGTAGTAGGAGATGAGGTTAGAGAGATGTGGAAGGGACATTTCAGATTATGGTCCTTATGGCCGTTATAGGGATTTTGGCTTTTAGGCTAGTAAGATGGGACTCAATTAGAGGGTTTGAGCAGAAGAATGACATGATCTGACTTTCTTTTGAAAATGACTAATCTCATTGACTTGTTGAGGTGAGCAGAGGTGGAGGCTGGGAGATCAAATAGGGAACTCACTGTTAGAGTAATGTAGATGAGAACTAAGGTGGCATGGACCATGGTGGTCAGATTGGAAGTGTTCAAAGTGGTAACATTATGGATGTCTTTTGAAACTTGAGCTTCCAGGATAAATACTTAATGGGTAGTGATGAGTATTTCTGCACATAATGTTTGACTGACCCATTTTAATGGTAAGATTAATCACTGGGTTCAAGTTTTGTCAACTGGATTTAGCTATTATGAAGTTTCCTACCAATCTTTTACCTAATGGTTTTAGCAGCCATTGATCATTTTTTTATTAAATTTTTTAAAATGTTTATTTATTTTTGAGATGGGGGGCAGAGAAATAGGGAGACACAGAATCCAAAGCAGGCTCCAGGCTCTGAGCTGTCAGCACAGAGCCCAACGCGGTGCTCAAGCCACAAACTGCGAGATCACAACCCGAGCTGAAGTCAGATGGTTAACCAGCTGAGCCACCCAGGTGCTCCAAGAACATACAAGTTAAAAAAAAATACCCTGTCTGCAGCATTTAGCAACATTCAGCAAAATTATTTGTCTAGCAGTTCCCTTTTAGGAGTTTTTCCCAAAGATTGCAATAACAAAATTACAGATTCCTCGAAGACTGATATGTTGTTATTTATTTATTTATTTATAAATAAATGTTTATTTTTTATTTATAAATGTTTATTTTGAGAGAGAGTAGGGGGAGGGGCAGAGAGAGGGGGAGACAGAGGGATTTGAAGCAGGCTCTGTGCTCTCATTGCAGAGCCCAGTGCAGGGTTCAAACTCACAAACTGTGAGATCATGGCCTGAGCCGAAGTCAGATGCTTAACTGACTAAGCCACCCAGGCGCCCCTCATGTCTTAACTTTTAATTATGGGCTTTGTTTACTGGAGGAAAAACAATAATGATGATATAGTTGACATTGATATCACTGGTGTATATGTGGAAGGAATTGCATTTGAGACTTTGCCGTTTTGAAATACTACCAGATTAAATATTGCATCAATTAAAGTTAAATCATTTGTCAGTTTATTCATTCTTTGAGTAAATATTTACTGAGCACTTACTGCATGGCAACCATTGTCTTAAGTGCCTAAAAGATATCCATAAATAAAACCAATAAAAAGCCTCTGGAGCTTACTTTCTATAGATGTGAGGGGGAAATTGGAATGCCTCGGTGGTTTAGTACATTGAGTGTCTGACTTGATTTCGGCTCAGGTCATGATATCATGTTTCACGAAATCAAGCCCTGTCTTAGACTCTGACAGAGTGGAGACTGCTTGGGACTTTTTTCTCCTCTCTTCCCCTTTCCTGCTCATGCTTTCTCTGTCTCTGTCTCTCTCTCTCTAAATATATAAATAAATAAACAAACTTTAAAAAAAAGGTGTGAGAGGGAAATAGACAAACCTGTATAATCAGTTAATTTGTTGTTTTTAATGTGGGGTTTTAGAGCTCCTCTTCTTCTTTTTTCCTTTATCCAGTCTGTAAATGGCATTCTTAAGAGTTGCAAGACCCTGGTGAGTGGGAGGCATTGAGGACTAAAGAATTTGTAGATCTTTATACTCAGTCTGTATAACATAAATGTATAATTCTGGTCCTGTGGGATGATGGCCTATAGTCCATCCCTCTCACCTCATTCTCAGCCCTGTTAATGTTTTTTATTTGAAGGTTGCTCAAGAATTGTTTTGATAGTTCCCTCTCTTAAAGACTAAAATTTAGAAAATTGTCCTTAAAGATTTTATGTTTTTGTTACAATATATTCTTAATGACTACATCTTCATTTCAGAAATGACCATTAAGAAGTAGATGCCCAGATGCAAAAGTGATGAAACAGTCAGTTTGTCATAAAGTAAGATGCAGCTGTGGCTTTTCAACCAGATTAGTAAGTGTGGCCAAATTTTCTTTTAAACTTTATACTCATTTTATCTACTTTGAAAAACACTTAATAAAAAGTATAGTGGACATTTTCTTAAATGTAACTTGTATTTCTGTTTTTACTTAAGATTGCAGTACAAATTATAGCATATAGCTCTAGAAAATGTATGTCTGTGCTGCACCTTCTTAAGAGCCATAAAAGTAATATTATAAAATCATAGCCTTAGAGGAGACGTGTGAAAAAGAGTCAGTATAATACCACTATCCAAATGCAGCTCTCTTAAAATTCTTGGATATTTGTTTTCCTTATCAGTCTTTGTTCTATACCTTTTTTTAAAAAACATCATTTTGCTCATAGTGTGGTGAAGAGTATGCTTCTTTTATATCTTTTAAAATTAAATTTGTTTCAGATGTGTCTTCCCGTGATTAAAAATGTACTCTTTAGTACAGGGTTTCTTATTGGGGTAATAAAAATGTTCTGCTATTATAATACAGTGGTGGTGGTTATACAACTTTGAGAATATAGTATAAAAACCGCTGAATTTTACATTTAAAGAGGTGAATTTTGAGACCTATGGATTATACCTAAAAAACTACCCTTCAGGTATCAAATCTTGGTGAGAGTAAAACTCAGTCAAGTACCGGTATTTTAGAATATGAAAATGTGCCAAGATACCATTATGTACCCAGAAGAAATGATTTGATCATCAGTGGAATAGTGTTTTTGAAATAATAAAAATTACAAATTTTATAGATATTTTAATAAAAATATTTAAGTACTTTTATTATTGGAGACATTGTCTCTTAAGCTTTGGTAATATCAAATGTCATAATATTCTGAATGTACTACATTAGCATTTTGTTAGCTTTTCATTTTTAAGAGACTTCTTGTTTTGAAACTAACATTTCAACTTTTCTACTTGAAATTTTTTAGGAACAGAATTGTATCTGTTTCTCTCAGAAGAGAATTCCACAAGGTAAGAAATGTTTAATATAGTAATAAAACAAATATAGTGGAATACAAGCTTAATTGCTCTTGATTTTTTAAATTCTTTTCCCTATATTTATTTCATATCTCTTCTGATTATTCTAAGATTATCTCAAATTTGTTATCTCCATCTTTACTACCTCAGAATTTTCAAACAAGATGGATTTCATCTTATTTGAAGTTAAAAAGTGTGATAAAAGGAAACTCAAATAATGCTTTTCATGGCATTCTTATTCCTAGCATTATGAAGGAACTCATTTCCAGCGTTGTTAGGAGTGGGTTTGTCCATTTTAGGAAAAAAAGTGCTCTTCTTCTGTTGGGGCCCATTTACCTAATTTTACCTAAGTGACTTGGGGCAATAGAGGATTCATAGAAACCTATTAGGGGCTTTAAATTAAAGGAGATTATTTAGTTATTATTATTTCCTCCTATGGATATTATATAACTCCTGTATTTAGTTTAAAAAGTGGGATGCTGTCTACTGGGTAGATAAGAAAAGATGTACTAGCATGTAGTATTTAAAAAAAAAATCCTAAATTATCATCTTTACAGGGGATTTTCAGTCATCATTAATTTAGATTGTTATACTCTGTAGACTTCTGAAGGGTGAAATGTTCAAGTGAGTATAGAGTAAAATCTCCTTATTGGTGTGCTCCTCTTGGTATGCCAAGAACTTAAAATCAATTGCTTAGCCTTAAGAAGTTACATCGTTTAAGTTTTCTCAGGAACTCTTTGGTATAGGTAGTAGTGATCACTGCAAATTAATCTGACAACTAGAAAATGCTTATAAAGTGAATTATTCAGATCAATAACTCTTTCTCATTTATTCTCCTTTTTCAGTGTACTGTATGCTGAGGGGAACATGCACCCTCAAACATATCTTTACCACAGATTTAATTCGTTCAGTTTTTGTCCTGGTAACTGAAAACAAAGGGTTAAAATAAAGGGATCCACTGGCTAATGAGGAAGGTCAGGGAACAAAGCATCAATAGTTTTCACTTACAAGTTTCTTGTGAAGCTTTTCCCCTGTATTTTTCTTCTACCCTTAGAGGGTTAAGGGAGCGAGTTCTTGAACCTCTGTGTAGTGCTATCTGATCCTTTAGGGCACCACTCAAAGACAGTTCTGCAAGAAATCCAGATCCTCCTTTTCCTGGACCATCGTGCTTAAAACGAAAACAGAAATTTCACAAGATTTAATCTTCGTGAACATAATCCGTTGCATCTTTGTCCATGTTCTTTTGGCAAATGAAATTTGAATCTTCAACATTAATACAACGTATGATATAATGGTGATGGATCATGGTGTTTGGTACCCCTGAGGCTCCCTTGTAAGTGTTTCATGAATGTTTATTTTCATAAATGCCCAGATGCTTTTGTAACTTTTTTAGAGTAGAAAATAATCAAAATGTGACTATTCATGTTTAGATAGTATCATCTTCCTACACAAAGGTTAAAAGGACAATGACCACTTTAGAAAAACTATTGTTAATTGTACACTAGCAAATGGTTGAAATGATAAATTTTATGTTACATATACTTTACCACAGTTTAAAAAATCATTTAAATTTTTGAGCAGCTGTGGTTATTATGAAAGAAAATAGCTGTGTTTGAAGTACCAGTTTTTCATCTCAAGTACAGGAGTATTGAGTTGCTGATATTCCTCAGTTTGTGTCATACCCCTCATCGTTGGTACATTAAAGGACTATTTTTCTGTTTTCTTTTATAACTAGTTCCCATTTATACTCTGGTTTCTCTTTAGAGCATATAACTCTTTCACCTTTTACTAGTCCTCATATAAGTGACTTTTTAATATGTTTGATATCTTTTATGTCTTAGGAAAGGTTTTATTTCATGCATTTTAATTATATGTTAGGTCTTAGTCCAATTCTTGGTAGTTCCCTTCACCCACGTCCCTCTTCTGTTTTTCTGAGAGATCTGGCCATGTTGCCGAGTGTTCATCTAATTTGTTTTGTCCAACTAGTATGTTGCATTTTAGGTTGTTTATTAAAATGAAACTGTTAAATGTAAAATTCCTTAAACGTATAAGGAATGTTAAAATGAGCATTAAGAAAAGGCCAATTTGTGTTCATTTTTAAAATTTTAGAATTGAATCTAAAGAATGTGAATTAGATGCTATGACAGATTAGAGGAAACATAAACATCTGTTTCAGAGGCTGATACTATTAGAACAGTGAAAGGAAAAAATTGTAGGATCTAACAAAAACATCTATTTTTCTTCTAGATATAGTATGTTAAAATGCTCAGGTCTTAGTGTTAGCCCACAAAAGCTTAATAGTTGAAAGATACCAGTAATATTTTGGAACTTCCTTATTACCAATAGCCTATTAATTCTACATTGTATTGTATTTGAACCTTTAGCTTATTTTGTTTTTTAATTTCTTTGAAGCATAACCATGTTTTCTGGATCCCCATCACTGAATCTAACAGAGTAAAAACAGTCCAAATGCAGCTTTCTAAATGTGGGATACAGAAACACACTTTCATCTATAGTAGCACAATATCAGCAGAAGCAGCTTCTGTTGGATCCCCTAACTAGCAACAAACTGTCATAGTGGGCACTTGAGACACTCCAAGTCCATGGTGATCGTATGCCTTGCAGTGATGAAGAGGAAAGAGAGAGGAACACTCCTATGAGATGATGGGGTGATCCCTGACTTTATAAGAAGGGCAATGACAGCTGTGATCAGATCAGGGCAGAGCTTCCATCAGATAGAAAAAGTTAAAGGTACTTTGTGGGGAGAAATTTGTATGGGAGGAAGATCTTAGGGGTACTTAGTTCTGGGGGCTAGGAGAAAACATGTTCCTGATTCAGTAATGGAATGGAAAAGGGTAAAGGCATTCATGTTTGTTAAAAGCAAAACCAATGTTGAGGCTTTTTGAAAGAAGTAATTATTTATATGTCAACACGTAAGTATTTATACAATTTTTGCTGGGAAAACGAGCAACTCTTTTTCTTTCTTTTTAAGTTTTTATTTATTTATTTTGAGAGTGACAGTGCTGAAGAGGCAGAGAGAGGGAGAGACAACTGAGCCACTTAGGCACCCCAACTAGCAACTCTTTTTTTTTTTTTCCTTCCTTCTTTTTTTTCTAGGAGAGAGAGAGAGAGAGACAGCGTGAGCAGGGGAAGGTCAGAGAGAGAGGGAGTCACAGACTGAAACAGGCTCCAGGCTCTGAGCTGGCAGTCAGCACAGAGCCCGACGCGGGGCTCGAACCCACGAACCGCGAGATCATGACCTAAGCGAAAGTCGGACGCTTAACCGACTAAGCCACCCAGGCGCCCCCCCAACTAGCAACTCTTGAAGTTAATATTAAGTTGGTATCCCATGCATTGTTGAACACTCTTTTAAAAAATAACAGTTCAGGGGTGCCTGGGTGGCTTAGCCGGTTGAGCGTCCAACTTTGGCTTAGGTCATGATCTCATAGTTCGTGGGTTCAAGCCCTGCATCAGGCTCTGTGCTGACAGCTAGCTCAAAGCCTGGAACCTGTTTCGGATTCTGTGTCTTGCTTTCTCTCTGACCTTCCCTTGTTCATGCTGTCTCTGTCTCTGTCTCTGTCTCTCTCTGTCTCTCTCTCTCTCTCTCTCTCAGAAAGAAATAAAACATTTAAATAAAAACAGTTCAGAGAATTATATACATCAGGTAACATAATCCCTTTCTCTAGTTTCATTAGTTTCCGAGTATTTTATATGGCATAGTAATTTCATTATTCTCACTTTGTTATATTAAGAGATGGCTTAAGTAAAAGAGACTAGAGTTAGCTTCAGGTTCCCCATCAACTGATATTTTGCTCTAAATAGAACTGATATTTTATAATTACTAGTTTTAAATTAAAAGAAATCTTTCTAACCCGGAATAACCTCATAGCCTAAAAAGTTTCAAAAACACACACATAAACAAAAATATAGCCAAAGGGTATGATTGTCATTTAACCTTAAGGTTCACTAAAGCAGCATTTAACAAATTAACTTGGATTTTGTCTGCTACTATTATGTGGAGCATTATTTCAGAAATATTTCCAATTTCGAACAAATACTATACATTTAGATATTTTTAAGTTTTGAACATGCCTGTTTACTTTTGGTAAACAGACACTTTGGTGTCTAATTTTGATGGATAGGAGATTAGAATCCCCAGTTTGTGGGAATGGAACAAGAAATTTGATCTCACATATTTCAGTCCCTAGTAATTCCCTCCCCCCAGGTCATTTGAAGTATGAAAATCAGGAAAACTGTGTTATAAACCTGTATCTTTTATCCTGAGTGACTCAATTTGGTTCAGGCCAGCTTTAGTAGTATAAGTACAGATCAAGTTTGATTTTGAATAGTCCAGTTTTATCCTAGGGCGTTTTAGGTCTGGAGTGTTTTTGGATATACTAACCATTTGGTTTCAATACCTAGTTGACATTTGATCCTGTGGAAAGACTGTGAGAGATTTCACATGTAGGTGGTGGGATGAAGGAACACAGATTGACTCACAGTCTACTGAGGAGGTTGGGGTTATAGGACTTTGAAGTTTAGCAGTGTTTCTGTTATTCAAAAATAAGCTATGATGTTGAAAAGACAGGTCGTCTGACTCTGATTTCTTATTGTATATTAAGACTTCAAATGTAATTTAAGTAAATTTGAACTTTAGGAGATGTGGATAGCTTTATCGTTTTTATGAAAGAATACAGTTATTTCAGATACCTTTTTGTTTCACATTCTACTCTTCTTTAGAATTCCATATGAGCTGCCTTTTTTTTTTTTTTTCGCCACTTGCTTTCAGATTTAAAAAAAAACAACCAAAAACCAAAAACTCAGAATAGGTTGAAACTTGACACAAATTGCTGCCACAGAACAAAAGTGCTGATCGAGTTAAATCAACCCCTGTAATATGTATTGAAAGGAAAACCTCTCCTCTCTCCCCCAGTTTGAAGAACAAGCATTTTTCCTGCCAAGAAGGGCTGACTTTAAATGGACCAGCTGTCCATATTAGGAGCATTGGGTTGCTAAGGTGACCATGGCTGTTTGGAGAAGAATGCAGCTGAGAGGGCAAGTTCTTGATGTGTGAGCTGAGGGAAGGAATGTGGTGTGATTGTGCATCATTCCTCCTAATCACATGCTCACAAAATGCTGTGTGGGCAGCATGTAGAAACTACAAATCTGAGTGCTAGAGCTTGTGTGTGGTTAAAATCATTTTGTTTTCATGTGAGCCAGAGGCTCACAGTTTAGATTGAAAATGTCCACCTTGTATGTATGTGTGTGTTTTGGGGGATAGGGAGGATGTTTTGATGGTGGATGAAATGGGACTGCATTTATTGTGCATGATGGACACCCGCTTCCATATTGTAAAGCAAAAATTATTCTAGGATAAATGTTCTTTCCAACTCATCCTTTTAGTTGTATATACAATGTTAATAGTTTCCCAAATGAATGATGTGTCCTTTGCAATTGTACTTATATTTTGGGCACTTTTAATTTCAGAATTATTTGAAAGTCCCACAAATATGTTGTCTGTTTGTTCCATTTCTCCCCTCCCCCCCCTTTAAAATATAGTTCTTACTCTTCCAAAGGGAGATATTATCTTAATATATTATGTTTCTTCCCTGAAGCATCCAAAGATAGGTTCTGGCATTTGGTAAAAAATAACGATTCAAGGAGCAGTGGGAAGTGTCCAACTAACAAGTTCACTTACCTGAAACACTATTTAGATTTTACCATGGACATTGTTGCTAGTATTTGAAATGAGATATAGCCACATATATTGATATAAACACCTACCGAATGAACCATGAAATTTTTTTTTAATCCTTGTTAACAAATCCTGACAATAACATGTTGATCTTTAATGCAGGTATAAATATGTAATATCTTTAAGGTATGAAGTCATTGGACATTGGCAGCTCCGTATTACATTAACATCATATTCTTTTTTCTTTTTTTTTTAAAATATTTTTTTATTTATTTCTAGGAGAGAGAGAGAGAGAGAGCGTGTGAGCAGGGGAGGGTCAGAGAGAGAGGGAGTCACAGACTGAAACAGGCTCCAGGCTCTGAGCTGGCAGTCAGCACAGAGCCCGACGCGGGGCTCGAACCCACGAACTGCGAGATCATGACCTAAGCGAAAGTCGGACGCTCAACCGACTAAGCCACCCAGGCGCCCCTAACATCATATTCTTAATCAGATAGTCTGCTTGCTCTGACATAGTTTCTGTTTAATTGATTAATTTATAAAATATGGAGAGAAATTAAAAGATTAATTTGATTCTTGAATTCAACTGGTTATTCTCATGGTATACCTTGATAACTCTTGATGGCATTCTCTCAACTAAAAGCTTTATAGTTTTTTGCTTTTCACATTTAATCCTCAAATCTCCTAGTAATTGATTTTTGTGAGAAATATGGGATATCAATTCACTTTTTCCATATAGATAATTGGTTATCTCAACATTATTTATTGAAATTGTTCATTTCTTCCCTGATATGTGAAACTTCTATCTCACAAATCAAGTTTTCTTATGTAGGTAGTTTTATTTCTGTACTCTCTCTTCTCTATCGTTGGTCTTTTTATCTACCTCTGAATTATTACTGTACTGTCTTAGATACCTCAGGTACTCAAAGTTTTGTTTCTTGTCTTGTTCACGACTTCAAAAGGAATGCTTTCAAATTTCACCATTTAAAATGATACTTGTAATTTTATTAAAAGATGGTCTTTACCAAATTAAAGAAGTTTCATTCTGTTCTTCCTTGGCTAGGACTCTTGTTTTGTTTATCTCTTTGTTTTAAATCATGAATAGAACATCTATTGATATTTTAAAACATCAATAGATATATTGAAAGGCTTTCGTAAAACTTCAGTGATGATTAAATTTTTTCTCCTTAGTCTATTAATGTAGTCAGTTACATTGATTTTCAGAGTAGGTTAACTAAGTATTCCTGGGATAAACTCAATTTAGTCAAGTATGGATTATCTTTTTTCATAAATTATTGGATCTGGTTTGCTTACATTTTGTTTGGGATTTTTACATTAGTGTTCATGAGTCAGATTGGTTTTTAATTTTGTTTTCTTATATTATCCCAGTTCGATGTTCAACCTATTGCTCATTCATTCATTCATTCATTCAGTGTATGCGGAGGAGGGACAGGGAGGGACACACTGGCAGTGCGGAGCCTGACGCAGAGCTTGAACTCATGAATCACGAGATCATGACCTGAGCAGAAATCAAGACTTGGACTTTTAACTGACTGAGCCACCCAGGCACCCATAACATACCTCTTTTTTTTTTTTTTTTAAATGTTAGTTGTGGTAAATACACCTATCATAAAGTTTACCATCGTATCCACTTTTAAGTGTACAGTTTAGTAGTGTTAAGTATATTCACATTATTGAATATGACTTTTTCATCTTGCAAAACTGAGACTCCATACCCATTAACCACTCTTCATCTACCCTTCCCATCTCCCTGGCAACCACCATTCTACTTTCTATTTTTAGGAGTTTGACTGCTTTAGATACCTCATATAAGTGAAATCATACCGTATTTATCTTTTTGTGCCTGGCTTTTCACTTAGCATAATGTTGTAGGATGTATCAAGAGTTTCTTTTTAAGGCCGAATAATACACCACTGTATGTATTAACATTTTGTTATCCGTTTATCTGTTAATGGACAAGTGTGTTGCTTCCACCTTCTGGCTGTTGTGAATAATGCTGCTATGAATATACAGTGTACAGATAGATGTCTCTTCTACACCCTTCTTTCAATTCTTTTGGATATAGACCCAGAAATGGTATTGTTGATAGTATGGTAATTTTATTTTTAATTTTTTGAGGAACTACAGTCCTATTTTTCATAGCAGCCACACCATTTACTTTCCTACCAGCAATACGCAAGTGTTCCAATTTCTCCATATCCTTGCCAACACTTATTTTCTTTTTTGTTTTTTTTTTTTTTTAATAGTAGCCATCCTAATGGTTGTGAAGTAATAGCTCATTGTGGTTTTGATTTGCATTTCCTTAATGACTAGTGATGTTGACTATCTTTTCATATGCCATTTGGCCATTTGTATATTTTCTCTGGAGAAATGTCTGTCTGAAGTCCTTTGTCCGTTTTTTATTCAGGTTACTTTAATAGTTATTGTTGTTGCTTTATCTATTCTTTATATATGTTCTATATATGTATATATATACACATATATATATGTATGTATATATTCTTTATATATTCTAGATATTAACACTCTTACAAGATATATGATTGGCACATATTTTCTCCTGTTCCATAGGTTGTCTTTTCAAGCTGTTAATTGTTTTCTTTAATGTACAGAAGTTTTTAATTTTGATATAGTTCAGTTCATCTCTTTTTACTTCTGTTGCTTGTGGTTTTGGTGTCATAGCCTAGAAATTACTGCCAAATCCAATGTCATCAAGATTTACCTGAGTTTTGTTGTAAGAGTATTATACTTTTAGGTCTTCTATTTAGATCTTTATTCTGAGTTAATTTTTATATAAAGTGTAAGGTGAGGGAGGGTCCAAGTTCTTTCTTCTGCATGTGGATGTCTAGTTTTCTCAGCACCATTTCTTGATTTTCGTAGTGGGAAGATTTTGAATTGCAGCTGTTTGATTTTTTTAATAATTGTTTTTCTGTTTACATTCTCTTTCTTGTTTTTAAATGGCCAACTCATGTTTTGCCTTTAAAAGTTGATATGTAGCAGCATCTGGGTGGCTCAGTCAGTTAAGCGTCTGGCTTCAGCTCAGGTCATGATCTCACTGCTCGTGAATTCGAGCCCTGAGTCGGGCTGTGTGCTGACAGCTCAGAGCCTGGATCCTCCTTTGGATTATATGTGTCTGCCTCTCTGCCCTCTCCCGCTTATACTCTGTCTCTTTCTTTCAAAAATAAATAGACATTAACATTTTTTAAAAAAACTGAAAATAAAAGTTAATATGTAATACACATATAAAATTCACTCCTTTAAAGTATAAAATTCAGGTTTAAAAATATTCCCCAAATTGTATAACCATCTCCGTTATCTAATTCTAGATCATTTTCATTGTCCCTGAAAGAAACCCTGTAGCCATTAGCAGTCACTTTCTGTTCTCCCCCTCCATCCCTGACAACCAGTTATCTACTTTGTCTATAGATTTGTATATTCTGGGTATTTCCTATAAGTAGAATATGTATAACATGTGACCTTTTTTGTCTATCATCTTTGACTTAATGTAGTGTTTTCAAAGTTTACTCACATTGTAGCTAGTTTCCAAACTTCTGTGGATCTTTGTGGGTCCCTGAGACCAAGGAGGTCAAAACTATTTTCTTAATATAGATTTCTTTTGTCTCTTCCACTTGTTGACATTTGCAGTGATGCTGAAAAAGCAGTGATGAGTATAACTGCCTACACCTTAGCACAAATTAAGGCAGTGGTACCAAACTGATAGATTTTTTTTCATTGCCGTGCTTTCATAGTTTTGTGTTTTTTAAATCCAGTTCCATTTAAGAATGTCCTTGGTGAAGCAGTAAAAATATTAATTTCATTAGGTCTTCACTTTGAGTACTTGTCCTTTAAAAATATTTTTTGTGACAGAATGTGAAGGATTCATAAAGCATTCCTTTTGTGTACTGAAGCATGATAGTGATCTTCAGAAAAAGTACTTGCTCAATTGAGTTATGAGCTGAATTAGCTGCTTTTTTCTAGAACACTTTTTTTTTTCTTGAAAGAACAGGATAGGCAAACTTTGATTACTTGAACTTATGTATTTGACATTTGTTTTTCTCAAAAATGAACTAAGTGGGCCTAACACTTCAAGGAAAACAACTGTATTTGTAGCCAGTGATTTAAAAAAAATTAAACTTCCAAGTGAAATTTAGAATTTTGGAAAACTTGTATCTAGGGCACCTGGGTGGCTCAGTTGGTAAAGTATTTGACTTTGGCTCGGGTCATGATATCCTCACGGTTTGTGAGTTTGAGCCCCACGTCTGGCTCTGTGCTGACAGCTCAGAGCTTGGAGCCTGCTTCAGATTCTGTCTTTCTCTCTCTGCCCAAGAGATAGTTGTATAACCATTTCCATTATCTAATTCTAGATCATTTTCATTGTCCCTGAAAAAGCCCTGTACCCATTAGCAGTCACTTTCTATTCTCCCCCTCCATCCCTCCATCCCTGGGGGCTTGCATTCTGTTTTCTCTCAAAAATGAATAAACGTTAGAACAATTTAAAGAAAAAAATTTTGGAAAACTTGTATCTGACACTGGGAACTTGATAGCTTCCTAGATACTTAAAGACTTTTCTTGGTGCACCTTAGTGGTGGCTCAGCTGGTTAAACATCCATCTTTGACTTAGGTCATAATCTCATGATTCGTGAGCTCAAGCCCCGCCTTAGGTGAGCATGAGCTCCCACTTCAGGTTAGCCCCGCTTCTCTCTCCCTCTCTCGGTCTGTCTCTCTGCCCCTTCTAGGATTCTCTCTCTCTCCTTCTCTTTGCCCCTATCTCACTTGCTCCCTCTCTCTCTCTCAAAAATGAATCAGTAAACAAAAATAAAAATAAGAAAGGCTTTTCTTGTGAAGGGGGTAATGTTAATAAAGAGTATGATTTTCTTTCCTTTCATATTGCATTCTGAATTGTGTCCGTTTGGAATACCTGCATAATTCAGTGAATCAATATTTTCCGTATCACCAATGTATAATGATATGAAATCACATATGGGTAAAAGACCCATTGAAAATGCTAGGTAAACCAATTAATTTTAATGTAATAGAAGGTGAAAGTTCATTTATATGGTTTTAGAAACCATAGTGTAACTAGACTTCAGGAAGCTACCATTTGTTAAGTTCAGGTATAGAATCAGGAATATCAACAGTTATTTGAAATAATTATTGAAATATTCACTTTCCCAACTATATATCTGCATGAGGCTAGATTTCCTTCATATACTTATATACTTTAACCAAAATAGCATATCGCAGAATCAATTATAAGAATCCAGCTGTCATCTATAAAGTGAGATGTTAAAGATATTTGCAAAAATATGTTGCTTTTCTTATCAAGTTTTTAAAGTTTGTTTTCCCATACAGATATTATTTATGTTAACACATCATAGGCTTATTATTCTTTCAATAAATTGATAAATATATTAAACATTTTTGAGATTTAATTTGTAATTTGGGAAATATCAATAGGTAACCCAGTTGAAGAAAAGCTTTTTGAAAAATTCTCAAATAATATTTAAAAAACATTTTTAAGTGTTTACTTTTGAGAGAGAGAGAGAGACAAGAGACATGAGTGGGGGAGGGGCAGGGAGAGAGGGAGACACAGAGAATCCAAAGCAGGCTCCAGGCTCTGAGCTGTCAGCACAGAGCCTGATGCAGGGCTCAGACTCACAGACCGTGAGATCATGACCTGTGCTGAAGTCAGACGCTTAGCCAGTTGAGCCACCCAGGCATCCCTCAAATTTTTAAAAGTGTAAAAGGATCCTACAGCCAAAAAGTTGATGAACTGATTGTTGACCTGCAGAAATCATAGTGATATTTCATTTCTATTTCTGACATTATGGATTTGTCCTCCTTTCCTTTTTCAAAAAAAAAGTGGTATCCCAGTTTTATATTTTAAAAAATTTAGTCTCCTTTATATTTTCAGGTTATTTTCATAATACATCTGTTAAATGATGATAAATATACCTATAATTGCATTAAACTAATGTAAAACTCCATAGAGCTAGTATAGTGTATTCATGAATGTATTTCTATATTTCATTATGCAAATTACCCCCAAATACCATAAAATTCAGTTAAAAACAGGCTGTCCTGGAAGCAATGAGATCCTAGTATTAAGAATACACCTGGTTCCCAGATCTTGGTTTCTAATAAGTTCTCTACTAAAAGGAACCAGGGCTCCTTAGAGAAATGGTGGATTCAAGAACTGGGGCAAGAAATATGTAGATCAACCTAGAACATCTTGTAGTGCCAAAAAGCAATAAAGTACGTAAACAAACAATAATGGGACTATGTCAAAAGGAATAGGAGCCAACTGAAAGAACTCCCATTGGTCAATGGTAGAATAATTTGAGCAAGAAAAGAAGTGTAAAGTTATGTTGGATTATAACCAAAAGTATAAAATAAGTACCCATGGCTCCATATGGTATAAATAAATTGTTGAATAAATAAATGAATGAATGAATGAATGACGAGGCACATCTCCTGTGCAGATTAGCTCCAAATAATTTGTGTTGATACTCCCATCTTCATCAAGGTGGAACATTACTCTCCACTCCTTGAGTGTGGGCTGTGCGTAATGACTTCCTTTTAATAAGAGTATACTAATGAGAGGAGATTGAGAGGAGTAACTACAGTGAAAAAGTCTTATGGACACGACCTCAGCCAGGTCAGGAGTGGTAAGTCAGTTTGACAGTATGTTTGAGAGAATATGCTGTGATGAAAAGACATCTTATCTCTCTGGTCTTCTCCCCAAAACACGTAATGGCAGTCTAATCATGAGAAAAACAGCAGAGAAATCTCACTAGAGGGACATTCTACAAAATATTTGACCTATATTTACCCAAATTGTCAAGGTCATCAAAAACCAGGAATATCTGAGAAACGGTAGCCAAAAGGAGCCTTAAGGGATATAACTAAATATAATATGGTATCCTGAATAAGATCCTGTAACCAAAAAAAGCATATTATGTAAAAACTAAGGAAATATGAATAAAGTATGGATTTTAGGTAACAATTATATATCTATATTTATTAATTGTAACAAATGTACCATACTAATATAAGATGTTATTAATATGTAACACCGGGTATGGAGTCTTTGGGAACTCTGTATTCTCAATTTTTCTCCAAATCTGAAACTGTTTAAAAAAATAAGATTTATTTTTAAAAAACCCAATGAGTCCCTCAAGTATGTTTTTAAACCCAGAAATCATGTACTTCACAACTTTTGCCAGATTTTTTGCTCATGTTCACTCTTAAATACATATTACTCCTGGAGCAACCCAAGTTTAGAAAAATCTAGTAAAAGAGCAGTTTGCTTGAGGGTATTGCATAATTGATTCTTATAAACAGACCCAACATTTATTATGTTGTATTTAATTTAATGCCAACTGAAGGCCTACTCACAAATGGTAGAAAGTTGTATTTATTATGGTCTTAAGTCCTTTGGTATCATATTAAATTTTTTATCTTCAAGCCAGTCAAAATTTTTGTTAAAAACTACAGATAATATCTTTGAATCTATAATTTGTTACTAAGAGTCCTTTCTTATTCTTTGATATAATCTTGCCACGTTTTTAATTAAGGCACTTGAATGGTGATTTGGTTCTATTTTTATTACTAAAGCAAGTGTCACTTGGGCCATATATCAGTAAAACAATTTATTGCCTCCAACCCACCTATTTTCTTGTTGGGAGTGGGGTGGGGTGGGGTGGAGAAGCATATACTGGATATTTTCCCCTAATAGACATACTAGTTTTGACAAAATAAACATATTAATTTGTAGCATTTTAATTGAAACCTGAAAATGTGCATGGTAACAAGCCCAATTTTAAACAATTGCAGCTCTATCAATAGGAGGAACAAAGCCTTACTTAGTTAGCTTAACCTTTGGTCTATTTATAGATATAAGAAGAAAAGGTGAGTTCTCTTGTCCTTTGGATTTTTAAGTAGATTTTTGAGTGAGCTAGTGTAAAGAAAAAAAATATTTGAAGGAGCTAAGTTAATAGCTAAGTCATTTCACTGGCCTGTGATGTTCCAAACTCATGCTTTCCACTTATGTAATCATACTCCTCTTATAAGCAGAAATTAACTACCAAATAACAAGACCAAAGAAGTACTAAATAGACCAAAAATACTAGCATTAGAATCGCCTATTATGGGTAATTCAGGTATTATTCAAAGAAAATATTAATATTTGGCATTTTTTTAAGGTTAAAAAATAAAAGAGCTTAGGGAAAGGTTTAGGATCAGAAATCCAACATAAATCTAGAAGCCTATTCACCTTCACCCAGGTCTGTGCCAAGACTGTAAAACTTCAAGGAGTAACAAAGCTTGGAGGAAATAATACAGATTGAATAATGACTTTTAGGCAGTTGACTTGCCCAGTTAGACTCTTTGGGCATCACATCATTTATAACAACTGCAACCCAAATGAGCCTTTGAATTCATGTAGTACGAAAAGGAGGACACTTGGTGCCACCTACATTTTCTGAGTATACTTGCTCATTTTGACAGCCACTTCTAAGAGAAATTTTGTGGCACCATATGCTAAATTTTTAAGTTTATTTGTTTGGAGAGAGAGAGAGAGAGAGAGAGCACAAATATGAGTAGACGAGGGGCAGAGGGAGAGGGAGAAAGCGATTCCCAAGCAGGTTATGTTCAGCAGAGAGCCCAATGCAGGGCTGCATCCCACGACCGTGAGATCACAGCCTGAGCGGATGTCAAGAGTTGGACGCTTAACCACTGAGCCAGGCAAGCATCCCCCCATATGCTAAACTGTAGAGCATTTTTTGTAAAGGTACCTGGCTGGCTCAGGCTGTAGAACATGTGACTCTTGATCTCAGGGCTGTGAGTTTGAGCCCTGCACTGGGCATAGAGATTACTTAAAGCATGTTTTTATGAAATAACTGTCAGTGTTCAGACCAATAAGTAATACAGTTTGAGCTCCACTTTAAAAAGTAATCTTTTTATGTTAAGTCACATATGTTAATTAGTAAAAATGTAAGGTTATTTGGTTGTAGTTTTATTCATATGTTTTTATGTTGAAATTCAGGGGCAAAATTTATCAGTTCATCATGTTGCAGTTTTGAAACATTAGTACCTATTTATTCATTCATCTCAGTCCTATTGAGCATTTAATATGTGTCTGGCACTGTCTGGACACTGGGCATATAGCAGTGAAGAAAACAAAAGTCTTGGCCCCGTCCCCCACCATGGAGTTTACATTTTGTGGTGGCTAAGGAGGAGAAAAACAGAGAATCCAAAAAAAGTCAATATATAGCATGCTTGTTGGTACTAAGTCATTCAAGAATATAGCAGTATAAGAAGAAAAAGACGTTAGAGGTTTATTTATTTTATATAAAGTGCTCAGGGAAGTCCTCTAATATAAAGACCTGAAGCAAGTGATAGGAGCAAGGGTGTTTGTTGGAAGAGTGTTTCAGATAGGACGAAAGTTGCAAAGGCCCTGAGGTAGGAATATGCTTTGTGTCTTAAGAAACAAGCCGAGGCAAGTGTGGCTGGAGCAGATGTGGAGAGGGAGAGTTAGTTAGTACGTGAGATCAGTATTGGAGCTGGAATGGCAGGAAACAATAGTAAAATATGTAAGATCTTGTAGTCCAGGCCATTAAAAAGCCTTTAATTTTTACTTTCAGTGGAATGGGGGAGACATACAGGCTTTTTGTCAGGGAAAGTTGTGAGGGACTTTGAAATGGGCAAAAAAAATGATAAGTGGGTCTTTATCTTGCTCATCCATTGGGTTTATCTCTGTTTCATTTTCTTTGAGTTACTTTACAATTCTGTAACTTGTGGAAAACTGCAAAAAATGTAGAAGTATAAATGTCTGGTGGAATACGATTGATTATTGCCCTGTGAATATAACCATTTTACATCTGTTTGTAAGCTCACACCAGAAATCCCTGTTCTCTTTCTGAGTGTGGTTCTTGAAATTTTTATTTGAACCAATTTTAACATTTTAATGACCGTTTATTAATTAATGACTTTATCTTTGACATATGTTTACTTTGTTTATGAGAGTCATGATTTTTCACCATTAAAAAATTTCAGTAACACTTTTGATAGAATTAAGCTGGTTGCTGTTTAGAAAAGACTGGAGCAGGACAAGAGTAGAGGCAGAGATCAATTAGAAGCCTTTTGTAAAAATTCAGACAAGATATGATGGTAGCTTGAACCAGAGAATTAGTGGTGGGGATGGTAAGCAGTGGTTGAAATTGGGATGTATTTTGAAGATAGATCTGAAAGGATTGATGGATTGGATATGGGATGTGAGAGTGGGGTGTCAAGGATGACTATAAGATTTGGGTATTAATAAAATTTAGTAAAGTTAAAATTCTAAAAATTAGTAAAAAACAAATTCTTTTCCCTTTCGACCATTTTTACCTTGGTAATTTTTATTTTCTGTTCTTAGGAATTTAGTTAGTTTGAGTAGGAAATCTAAAAGCTTACGACCATGACTCATTTCTCAGAGTATTTTCTATAGTGGTTAGAATGCAGTATATAATTACTGTATTGGAAACATCAGTAGCAATGTATCGGTTAGGGATTCTGACAGGAAATGGGACAATGACAAGTTTAATACAAAAGAATTCAGTGAAGGGGTTATTTGCAGAGTGTAAGCAGGTTCAAGGAAAGGAGCAAGTAATTATGAAGCTGTTACCATGTCTAGGTCTTGAAAGGAATCGGGAAGAAAGTGTTTACCCGAACCAGCAAGAGCCATACTTACTGGAGAGGGTTGTCTGATTGAGGCCATGTGAAAAGCTTTCGCAGGGAATGGAGCCACAGCCAACGCAGTTTGTTGGTGCTCCATGCAGGTACTGGCCTGCACAAAGAGAGGGAGTGGCCTGGAGGGTCAAATGGAGTATAGTCAGCATTGCATATAACTTTTAAACTCTGCCATAAAAACAAGTAAGCAAACAAACTGATGTGCCTGGGCTTTAGAAAAGAAGAAAAGAAAGAACATACTTCTTGAGTAGTAAACGTTATTTTAAAAAATTATTTTTAATGTATGTTTATTTCTGTGAGAGAGAGAGAGAAGGGGGAGGGGGCAGAGAGTGCGAGAGGCTCAGAATCCCAAGCAGGCTCTGGGCTCTGAGCTGTCAACACAGAGCCTGACATAGGGCTCAAACTCATGAACCATGAGATCATGACTTGAGCCAGAGTTGGACGTTCAGCTGAGCCACCCAAGCGCACCAGTAATAGAAGTTATAAAAACTCAGTTGGGGAGATTTTAATGACATTAAACAGGATTCTTACAGCCAAAAATCAACTATAAAATTTGGTTAAACCTTAAAAGGTTTTTTTAAAAGTTTATTTATTTATTTTGAGAGAGGCAGAGTGAGTGGGGGAGGGGTAGAGAGAGCGGGACACAGAGAATCCTAAGCAGGCTCCATGGCTGCCAGCCCAGAGCCCCAATGCAGGGCTCAAGTCCATGAAACTGTGAGATCACAACCTGAGTTGAAACCAAGAGTCAGATGCTTAACCAACTGAGCCACTCAGGTGCCCTTGGATTTTTGTTTTTGTTTTTTAAAGATTTTATTTTTTAAGATAATCTTTATGTTCTCAACATGGGGCTCAAATCCACAGCCCTGAGATCAAGAGTCTCATGTTCTACCAACTTAGCCAACCAGGTGTCCTTCAATTTTTTTTTTTTAATTGAGGCAAGTTGGTATATAATATATTAGTTTTAGGTATACAACATAATTGATATTTGTATACACTACAATGTTATCACCACAGTGAATTTGGTTTCCATCTGTCACCATGTTAATATGCTGTATCATGTTGATTGATTTGCAGATTTTAGCCATTTTTGAATTGTTGGAATAAATCCCGCTTGACTATGATACATAATCCTTTGAAGGTATTGTTGAATTCAGTTTGCTAATATTTTGTTGAGGACTTTTGCATCTGTATTCATTATGGATGTTGGCCTGTAACTTCCTTTTTTTATTGTTTTTTGGTTTTGGTACAGCATAATGCTAGCCTTGTAAAATGAGTTTTGAAGCATTCTTTCCTCTTAAGCTTTTAGGGGGCTTGAAAATAGTAAGTATTAAATCTAATTTGAATGTTTGGTAGAATTTACCAGTGAAGTCTAGTCCTGTACTTTTGTTTGTTGGAAGGTTTTCAATTACTGATTCAATCTTCTTGCTAGTAATTGGTCTATTCAGATATGTCTTTATGATTTTGTCTTGGAAGTTGTGTTTCTAAAATTATCCATTTCTTCTGTGTTATCCAGTTTGTTGGTTTATAATTGTCCCTAGTAGTCGCTTATGATCCTTTGTATTTTTGTAGTATGTATTGTAACTTCTCTTTCTTTTCTGTTTTTATTTTAGCCGTCTCTTTTTCTTGGTAACCCTAAGTAAAGGTTTGTGTATCTTTTCAAAGAACTAGCTCTTAATTTCATTGATCTTTTCTATTGTCTTTTTTTTTTTTTAGTCTCTAGTCTGTTTATTTCCACTCTGATATTTATTATTATTTCCTTCTACCAACTTTGAGCTTTGTTCTTCTTTTTTTCTAGTTCCTTGAGGTATAAAATTAGATGGATATTTCTTTTGTTTCCTGAAGTAGGCCTGTATCATTTCAGAGTTTCATGTTAGAACTGTTTCTGCTGCATCCCATAAATTTTAGATGGTTGAATTTCTGTTTTCATTTGTCTCAAGTATTTTTTAATTTTTTCCTTGAT
Source organism: Proteles cristata cristata (assembly GCA_017311185.1). Taxonomy (NCBI): domain Eukaryota; kingdom Metazoa; phylum Chordata; class Mammalia; order Carnivora; family Hyaenidae; genus Proteles; species Proteles cristata. Next base: position 268,631 of record JAESUZ010000972.1, on the reverse strand, counting down.
GTCTTCATTGACCCATTGGCTTTTGAGTAGCATGTTGTTTTATTGTCACAAATTTGTGATTTTTCCAGTTTTCTTCTTAACTAATTTCTAGTTTTATACCATGTAGTTGAAAAAGATGTTTGATATTACTTGAGTCTTCTTAAATTTGTTAAGATTAATTTTGTGGCCCAACATGTGATCTTAGAGAATGTTCCTTGTGCACTTGAGAAGAATGTGTATTCTGCTGCTTTTGAGTGGAATGTTCTGTGTGTATCTATTAAGTCCATCTGGTCTAATGTGTCATTTAAGGGCTGTATTTCCTTTATTTTCTGTCTGGATGATCTATCCATTGATACAAGTGGGATATTAAATTACCCTGCTAATACTGAATTGCTGTCAATTTCTGTCTTTAGGCTTGTTAATATTTTCTTTTTATGTTTAGGTGCTCCTATGCTAGTCCATGAATATTTATAAATGTTACATGCTGTTGTTGGATTGATTTCTATTATTATGTAATACTCTTGTCTTTTATTATGCTTTTTGTTTTGAAGTCTATTTTGTTTGATAGGAGAATGGCCACACCAGCCTTCTTTTTGTTCTCATTTGCATGGAATATCTTTTTCCATCCCATCATGTTTAGATCTGAAGTGAGTCTCTTGTGGGCAACATATAGATAAGTCTTTTAAAAAATACATCTATTTAGCCATTCTTTTTTTTTTTTTTTTTTTTTTATTTCTAGGAGAGAGAGAGAGAGACAGAGAGACAGAGAGAGACAGAGAGAGACAGACAGTGTGAGCAGGGGAGAGTCAGAGAGAGAGGGAGTCACAGACTCTGAAGCAGGCTCGAGGCTCTGAGCTGGCAGTCAGCACAGCCCCTATTTAGCCATTCTTTGTCTTATGATTGGAGAGTTTAGTTATTTTAAAATAATTTTTGGGGCACCTGGGTGGCTCAGTCATTTAGGTGTCTGAGTCTTGATTCAGCTTCCGTCATGATCTCACGGTTCATGGGAATGGAGCTCCATGTCAGGCTCCTTGCTGACGGTGTGGAGTCTGCTTGGGATTCTTTCTCAGCCTTTCCCTCGCTTACGTGCTTGGACGCAGGTGCACACACATACACACACTCTCTCTCTAAATAAACTTAAAAAAGTAAAGTATTACTATTTTCTTGAAATAATGAGAAACTTTTTTTCTATATCAGACCAGAGCACAGCTAAGTAATCCAACTCTATTGCAGCATGATAAATCTCATCCCTTCACTGCATCGTAAGATTTAAGTGCATCTGCACAAGGGTGTAAGGTGTAAGGTTGCTGTTGTCCTGCCAAGTGCTTCCGGTCCCTTCCCAGGTCCTAATGCCATAGTGGTGGTCCCAATAATTTTATCGAAATAAATCATGTTTAAATAATAAAACATTTAAAAAGACAAGTCAAAATGCCTCAGTAACCATATATCCAACTCAGACTTCATCTGTTTAAATGTTCTGTTTGTCTCTTGCTAATAGACCTTTATTTCCCTCAAACTGAATAATAAGTCTTCCATACAGAACTGTCTTCCTTGCTCAGTTAATCCAAAGGAAAAAACCTCAAATGATTGGTACAGAAAAATGTGGGGGTTAACACACCCTTTTAATATGGTTTTACATATTTTGAAGGTTTAAAAAGTATTTAAAAATTCTAATTCCTGGTAGGAAAACATTATCTGAATGAATACCCTAATGGCAAACCACTGTAAAATGTTTGAGTTGCGTGTGGGGCAGAGCAGTAGGAATTCCCTTCATAGGCCCCCAGCTGTCTCCATGAGAAGGTCAGAGGTGCACCCGTTTTTATTACTGTGAAATTCGCTAGGTGATCTAAGTTGCTTTTCTTTCAGCAGGGGCTTTATTTGTCAGAAGGGCATTATGCTTGACTTCTAAATTTGGCTGACAAAAATTTACTGAGGAGATTCATAACCTTTGGGTTGCGCTGATATTTTGACATATTTGTGGGGTTCCAGGGCCATATCCTGGAAGGCCACCATAACTTCTAGATCCTGCATAGCCATGAGAACCTCTAGATCACTTAGAATTTCATTAAGCGCAGGCATTCCTGCCATTCCAGACATTCCTTCAGAAAAATTACCTGGCATGGCTCCCCAGGAAAGCCACCTGGGAAATAAAGCTCTGGCTTCTTCCTACCTCTGGGTGCTCTCATGGTTGACTTCTTAACCCTTTCTGTTCTTTCTTTGATCTCTTGCTCTTCGTGTTTTCACTCATACTTTATCTGATGTTCAGCAGTTTTCATGGTCCTTGGTTGAACTTCTTTCAAAAGCATTGCGCTAACATCTTCATCTTAATCCAGTTTAAAAAGCAGGAGCAAGGTCATGTGCTGCTGCTTCCCAGTCGCCCAGAAGTCTGTGCTTTCCGTCACCACTTGTAAGGCTGAGCTGAATCAGGATTTATTTCAATAGCTCTGTCACAGCCTTCGACGTGGCAGCATTCAGCTTCTGTAATTTGATGGAGACAGTGGCTCTTTTGGCACGCACGGTACCCACATAGCACTCAGCTGGATGGCGTGTGTGAATGAATAAGTGGCTTTCTCTAGTTCAGTGTCGTTTAGGGCTTCAGTGGCAGCCACTTTTTAATCATTTGCTTGATTCATCCTTTTCTCGGTTATCTCTACATTTTCGTCTTCCATTTCTTGAGAGGCATCAGTATCTGGTTCAATCACACCTTCATTGTCAATTCTAGATCACTTTTCCTGACTTGATGGTTCATCCATCTTTATGTTTTCCTTAGCTTTCTTACTGTGTTTGTTTCTTCCTTCATATTATGTTTTGATTTAGTTTTATGAGTAGCAGGTAGTATTTTACCCCCGATTGTCTCCACCCACTCCCTCAGGAAGCACATGTCCTCAGTGTGCAGAACACTCAGATCCTGTTTATACATTTTCACGCAGGAACAAAGCTCGCTCACTTTGTGGGGGTCCATGGTCTATAGGCAGTGGCAGGTGTGGCTAAGGTTGGGCACAGACTTTTCACTTTTCAGGGAGAGGCTCTGGTCTGTGAGATCCCTCCTTATTGTGGGTGGTGGTAGTGGGGGTTGAGGAGGTAAGACCATGTTTCTGCCTCACTTACCTATCTTGATGTGGCACTTTTATCCCTTGTGGAAGGAGCTGTTCAAATAGCAAGTATTCAGTTCTTGAGTGGGAATTATTTCATATGTAGCTGTAGATTCTTTGTGTCAATGGGAGGAAGTAAGTTCAGGCTCTTCCTATGCCACCATCTTGGATCACCTCCTAAAAGTTTTTATTTCATACTAAGTGTTTTACTTTGTTCTCACAAGGTTAGGTGCCTGGGCGGCTCAGTCAGTAAGCATCAGACTTATTTCAGGTCATGATCTCTCAGTTCGTGAGTTCAAGGCCTGTGTCGGGCTCTGTGCTGACAGCACAGAGCCTGCAGCCTGCTTTAGATTCTCTGTCTCCCTCTCTGCCCCTCCTTTGCTCGAGATCTATCTGTCTCTCTTTCAAAAATAAATATTAAAAAAAATAGATATGTAATGGACTCACAAGGTTAAAGATGCCTTTCTCTTTTTTATGTGTTTTACTTAGAATTAACTGAATATGATTTTTAAAACTCCACGGAGTCATTACTTTATATTTCTAAATATATAAGAGCTCTTTTGTTGTATCAGTCCCTTTATTCCTTTTATGTAAGTATTTCAGATTTAGTTTAGTCCTTGAATATTACTTCAATTGAAAGAAAGCTCAAAGTCATCTCATCAACTCCTTGACCAGTATTGTTATCTACTGAACATTGCCAGTGACTGGGAACTCAGTTCTTTGTTAGGTGAAGTCTGTTTTATTCTCGCCAACTTCTTACATTTTGGTTCGTATTGTTTTGGTTCAGTTTCTGTTTCAGGAGCAAGTCAAGTCCATTACTCCATGAAACAGAAATTGAAGATAGCTGACTGTTTCTGCTCAGCTTTTCCTTACTGCTTAATAGTCTTTTCTTTAGATTAGCTTTCCATGATTTTTGCAGTCTTCCTAATGAGGCACTTTTTCTTACCCCATCTCACCTTGAGTCATGATCTTCCCTAGGCTTCTGTATAGCATACTGTTGGAGATTTTCTTTTGGGTTCGTGGACAGTGCCAATGCAGCCTCTTTTGTGGACTTCTCTTCTTCTGCATTTCCCTCTCATAGTGGTATTTCTGAGTTTCTGTAGGTTTTACTTTTCTTCTCACTGGGCAGTCTCATTTTGTCCCATGCCTTGCATCCATAAGATGACCCAGGTTTATATCTCCAACTCATATCTCTTTTCCACATCCATACCTGTATTTCTGGTTGCCTGTTGGCCATCTCCACTTGGAAATCTCAGAGGCATCACAGTGCTTTCAAAACTGAGTTTATCTACTTCTCTAAACCTGTGTCCATTTTGTGTTCCCTAGTTCATTGAATGTACTGTTACCTGAATGAAAATGTGGACGCATTCCTTGAATCTTGCTTTCCTTCCCAGTGGAACCAATTATCAAGTATTACTGATGCTAACATTTATATTTTGCTCTAATCTAGCTTCCTCTGTTTTCATTGTTCGTTACTGGAATTCAGGACAACCCCCAACCCCAGTTTGGAGGCAACAGCCTCCAAAACTGTAACAACCATATGAGGTAGGTAGTGGTGGTGTTTTGAATTATGAGAAACATAGATTCAGAGAGGTTAAATAAGAATTCAGAATTCTGGGGGAGCTTGGATGGCTCAGTTGATATAAGCATCCAACTCTTGATCTCCACTCAGGTTGTGATCTCATGGTTTGTGAGATTGAGTCCTGTGTTGGACTCCACTGACAGCATAGAATCTGCTTGGGTTTCTCTCTCTCCCTCTCTCTGCCCCTCCCTATCTGGCTCTCTTTCTCAAAAAATAAACTAAAACAAAAACAAAAAAAAGCAGATTTCTGTTGCCTTAAAGCCCATGATGTTTTCATTTTATCATGTTGCCTTTCTGACATTATCAGAGATTGATACTGCCGTCTGCTGGAGGAATTTAGAATGCTAAAAACAAAGCCTTTTATTTTAGATTCTGATGTGGTGTTTTAAAATACATTAAGACAGTAGAGCTGTCTAAATAAACAAGCAAATAAATAAATAAATGTAGGCCATTTATCAATTATATGAGAATTAAAGTCTTGCTTTACTTGCATTCTGCCTTATATTTAGCAGGGTTCATAGTTTCAGAGAATTCAGATTTTGAATTTGCATGTGAAAAAATTTTTTTTAGATTTATTTATTTTAGAGAGAGAGTGAGCACAAACTGGGAAGGGGCAGAGAGAAGGAGAGAGGGAGACAGAGAATGCGAAGCAGGCTCCAGGCTCCCAGCTATCAGCACAGAGCCTTATGCGGGGCTCAAACCCACAAACCTGTGAGATCGTGACCTGAGCTGAAGTTGGATACTCAACTGACTGAGTCGCCCAGGTGCCCTGCATGTGGAAAAATTTTAAGGCTTGACAAGAATGTTGTATATACATAATTTTATGAGATTAGTATTCTTTGTAGCTAACTGTTGAATTAATTAAGTTCACAGACTTTTGTATATATATTTTTTTATGTTTGTTTTAAAGCAAGAGCATGAACACAAGTCAGGGAGGGGCAGGAAGAGCAGACAGAGAGGATCTGAAGTGCTCTGTGCTGACAGCAGAGACCCTGATAAGGAGCTTGAGCTCATGACCTGTGAGATCATGACTTGAGCTGAAGTCAGATGCTTAACTGACCGAACACCCATGCGCCCCCGGGTTTCTTTTTAAAAAAGGAGTTAACGTAGATAACTTTTTAGCCAGCACTAGTGAAAAAATGTTGTGAAAGTGAGATAGAATAAAACATCTTAGAAATTCTCACTGTTTTGGGGATGCGTAGGTGGCCCAGTCGGCTTGGGATTCTCTCTCTTCCACTCTCTCTGTCCTTTCCCAGCTCAAGCACTCTCTCTCAAAATAGATAGGTAGGTAGGTTAGGTAGGTAGGTAGGTAGGTAGGTAGGTAGGTAGATAGATAGATAGATAGATAGATAGATAGATAGATAGATAGATAGATAGATATCTCACTGTTTTCTGTAGACATTTGCTTTCTCCACATTTGCCTTTAAAAAAGGAAGAAAGAAGTATTCTCATCATTGCTTTAAGATTATATTTTATTATAAGTTGTCCTTAGAGGGAATATCCCCAGTGATCTTAGCTGTACTTTTGAATATAGCTCTTTGGAATTACCTTCACCTTGGTTGATTGATATCCTGAATTTAAAATCAAGGTAGAACCGAAGGAAAACAAACCATGAAAGCTCTAGGGAAAAAGTGCATATTGTCTTTGTTAAAATGGTAGACAGGGAAACTAAAAATTCTAAATTTGGCTTCCAGTAAATTTTGATTAATTTTTTCACTTCATTTCCCTATTTGAAGAATGAAAAAATGGTTCCCAGCAGTCTGCACTGAAAGATTATTCTCTAGACAAATATTTATCAAGGCTCAAAAGAACATTGGGTTTTGGACACTTTGAAATCCTGTCACTTGATTATAACTGTCTTCTAGCATCTGGGAAAGAGCAAAGAAAAGATATTTTAACATACTTCCCTTTTCGTTATTTGTAGTAAGTTGATAGTTTTCTTTGACTGTACACTACATTGATTCTAAGAGACTTTTTTCCAATTTTATTCACTGAAATTCAGGTGTACCTTAAAATCAGTGGCATGTCATGGTTCAGTTGGCAAATTTTTTCTTAGTGGTATATAAAATACCAGCTTTAAAATCAATTGTGTCTTAGCTTTGATGAAAAATAGTGTATATCTCCATTTTTATTTGAAATAACAGCAACAGCAGTAATAATATAGTGGCCTTCATACCTGAGGATCACTTTTTTGGTGGCCTCTAAATTGCTGTTATAAAGCTCATGAAGTAAAGGCCATGTATTTTAACATAGAATATTTCTCTGAATATAGGGCTGTATTTTGCACCTGATGGGCTTTGTTATCTGATTATAGATTCAAAGTAAGGATTCAAGAGTAAAAAAAAAAAATGCACATACATGTTTTAAGTGACGGTTCTAGGACCTGCTATACTATCAACTGAGAACGAGGGTGACCATAAACCAAGTAAGAATTAAAAAATTAAAAAAAAAAAAAACTGATGCAAAGTGCAGAACTGGCCACATAGTGGTTGCTGTTTTGGTAGGGATAGACAGTCTGATATAGGTAAATCACTCTGATTACAGCTTTGAAGAAACTCTGTCAGAATGCAGTCTGATTCCACTGGCACTTCCTCTGAGGGACAAAATGTATTTTAATTTTTTAATTTTTCATTTCGATTGGGAGACATTTGGTATTGATTAATTTTCTCTTTCTATTGCTTAATGGAGTTCTAGAACGTAAACATCTGAAATAGGATTTGATTGTGTAATCCCAGTGATCTCTAGATCCTGATCCTTCTACTCGTGTTGCTAATGGCACTGGAGTGACATTCTTAGGCCTTAGGGCAAAGGATCGGGCATAGGTTGTAGGAAGGTGCAAGAGAAGGAAGAAGTAGAGGAGAAATACCTAAAGACCACACCAGGGTACTGAAGAATGTTTCTAGAAGCTCTCAGTGGGTAGTTGTGTACCAGACGTCCAACTGCTTTTTTTTTTTTAAGAATTTTTTTTTTTTAAGAAATCTCTACGTTCATGGTGGGCCTTGAACTCATAGCCCTGAGATCAAGAGTCTCATGCTCCACCAATTGAGTCAGGAAGGTGCCCCTAGCTGCGTTATTTTTGTTTGGAATAAACCCAAGCTGTATATCTCCATAAATTCTTAGTATTGTGGGGGCCCTTCAGGACATTCCCCTAAGACATGTGAATTCTGAGCACAGCTTTGCTGGCTGTGAGCACCTTTAGCCTCAGAGTGGATGTTAAGTTCTGTGTATTGGCAGGTTTCCAACATTTACTAATTAGGTTATGCCTACTTAAATACTCCTGGCAGTTTCCCCTGGCCACTACATTCTCCACACTCTGCCCTAACCGGTTTTGTATATAGTCTGCCTTTGGGCTGTGCTGAGACATTTATAGTTTTTCTTTCAGAAGAAGTCTTTAATACAAGTATTGATTTGTATATTCTTTAGTCAGTAATTTATTGTTGATTATAAAAGTAATTAACACTGTAGAAAATATAAAGAGAAAAATGTGCTTTTCATCCTACCATCAGTGAACCAAATGTTAATATTTTAGTGTGTTTTAGTGGAGTCTTTTTTTCTGTGTGTATTTTGTGTACATGTGGGAGAGAGAAAAATAAGTGTGAATGTTATTTTTTTAAATGAGAAGCCTCTTATATTTGCTGCTGGGCACAAGGAGTAATTTTTAAAATAATTTTTTTTCCCGGAACAATTTTAGAATCACAGAAAAGTTGAAAATATACTGCAGAGATTCTCATATACCCTTTACCTGGCTTTCCCTGATGTTGAGAGAGAGAGAGAGAGAGAGAGAGAAAGAGGGAGAATCCCAAGCAGGCTCCACACTGTCAGCACAGAGCCTGATGCAGGGCTCGAACTCAGAAACCATGAGATCATGACCTGAGGTAAAATCAAGAGTTGGATGCTTAACCAGCTGAGCCACCCAGGCACCCCTTCCCTAATGTTAATCTTGTATAGTTACTGTGACACATATTTCAAAACTAATAAATCAACCCTGGCACAATGCTATTAACTACAGACTTTATTTGGATTTCCCCAGTTTATCCACAAATGTCCTTTTTCTGTTCCAGAATTCAATCCAGGATACCATATTGCATTTTAAAAGAACAGATCTGTTCTTTTTTTCCTGCTTAACTTCATACAATGAACTTTTTTTTTTTTTGGTCATTAAACAATGCTTATTAATGGCCCCATAAATGGATAGATGTACTCTGATGAAAATATTTCTAGTTAACTTTGTGGGGGGGGCACATTTTGGGAGGTTGGGAGGTAACACATATATCAACCATTTTTATTAGTGGTGTATTTGAATCAGGTAATTTTATTATAATAGTAATTTTGAATGCATTGCTCTAAAAGTGGAAAATAAATAATCAAGTTTATTTTCCTTTGAGATTATGTTTAACAGCATTTAGATTGAGTTAAATGCAGAACTGATGAGCTATTCATGACACAGTTTTGAGGGTTATTTAGAGTTGCTTGGCATTTGGCTAGCCTTACTTTAAGTAGATTGTATGTATACATTCTATGTATACACACAGTCACTATTTAAGCTTTTAATAGGAGTCTCATACTAGCATGATACCCATCTGTATTTGGAAATACAGATTTATGGTATATTCCACTTATATATTCAGTTTTTTAAATTACCATGCTATTTTCTTTTCATTAATGTTTATTTAGGTCTAGGTTATATTTCCTTTTCATTAATGTTTATTTAGTTCTAGGTTAAGCATATAATATAAAAAGTGAAGATGCCTAGAGATTTTCTTCCATGTATTATATTGTTTAATGGATGTTTATAGTTTGATTGATAACTGAATAAGTTGTATATTTCACATGAAGTTTGAAGTTAGAGTGGGTTGCATTTAGTGTTTTCTTGTTTTAAAGAATAAAGGCAAATGCTTTTTTTTTTTTTTTAAAGAAGTATTAGGTGTAGCCTACTAAGCAAAATTCTGTAAAATTGATACTTAGGTTTTATCTCTTACTGTTGCTCGGTTTAGTAAAACCTCATAGGTTAAATGTTTATTATGCTAGAGTTCGATCTAGGCTAGTGGATGACTGTCTATTATTAAATTTATAAGCTAGTAGTTTATTATGAGGGTTAAGCTATCATTTGTTAATTTGACACAGTTGGAGAAATTAATACATAGAAATAACTGAGTTGAAGAATCCGAACATGGAATTTTGTTACACAATACTTACAGAAAATTGAATGCACTGTCTCCATTAGATCAAATATATTTATTTCAATTTTCAGGCATTTCTGGAGAATGCCTGTACTTTCTTACTGCTATCTTACATGTCTGCTTACTGTGGTGCAGCCTGTGAATTTTTAGTGAAGAGAGCTATGTGACCTCTCCTAGACAATGTCTGTCACTTTGACGTTACTGGAGGATGGTATTTGATTTCCTTGTATATATTTTTATATTGCAATATAAAGTACTCAACTAAAGATTTGAGAGTTCCCAAGATTGATGGTATTTTTTCCTGTGATTGAAGATGCTGGGCTAGTTGCCACTGGTACTGATTCACATTATTGACTTAGCTAGAGCGGAGTGACTCATCTTCTGGTTTTGCACGTCAGTAGTTGTGTTTTTATATCTTAGGTCAGAGATTACGGACACTCAGACTTAATTGTATAAATTTCATCACCAGTGTTTCTAGTTATAAGTATACTCCAAAGTTATAGATGATTTCAGGATTGAATTATGACCAGTATAATTGAAGGTAGAGTGGTATATTATATAATCTTCCATTTTAATTTCTCTTGTTTTATTTTTAGCAAGCCATTTTAGTACCATTTTCTCAGTATGCGCTAAGTACACACACAATTGTTGATAGATAGGTAGTTAGGTACTAAATATATAGCTATAGATGCTTTTATTTCATTCATAAAATGCATGATTGAAAGTGATTTTTTCAAATTCAGTGTGAAATATGAGGTCAAAGTGGGTAACTTTTTTTTTAGGTCTGGAAGAAGTATCTGAACTTTAGGTCATCATTCTCCAGTGACACTCACTGTAGACAGGTCCAGATGCTGTTAGGAGAATAGTTATGCTTATAGATGGATGCGGTGACTGGTAGGTTAGACTTTGGGCATCACAGAAAGTAAAACATTACTGACTGTATTCTTAGGAATTACAAGTTCTCCTTATATGTACTCTAGATTTTCTGCCTCTATAGGATGGTATTTTGGTTAAGACAAGAGTGGCATCTTTCAGATTATAAGGGAAAATGTGAACTGTGAAAGTGCAAACTGGCCCCTCAGGAAATGACACAAGCCTACATTCCCACCTATCTTAATATTTCCCCTTGCACACCCTACCTTCCAGCTAAGAAATTACTTACTGCATCTGGAGCAGGCATGTCCTTTTAGACTTCTGTGCTTTTGCATGTACTCTTCTTGATCTGGATTGCCCGTGCCCTAGCAAACTCCCCTCCGTCTTTCAGGACTCGACTTAGAGGTTACCTTTCCCAGGAGGCCTCCAGTCACTTGTCTTTGCTCTGAGTTAAATGTTCTGATGACACTGGCGTTTGGGCTTGCAACTTATTTTTTCATTTTCTTGTCTGTTTCCCTTACTAAAAAGTAAGCTCCTTAAAATCAGGGAACATGTCTGTATTGAACTCAGTGCCTGGCAAAGAATTGGTGCTCAGGAAGTACTTGTTGAATGCTTCAGTGTGAAGATGGAGAAAAGGATGAACTCATTTGATAGCTGTTTACAAACCATTGTTATCTACTAAGTAATTTTTTGCTAGCTTAAGTCAAGCAACTCTAAAATAAGGAAATATTGGGGTGCCTGGGTGGCTCAGTTGGTTAAGCTTCCAACTTCGGCTCAGGTCATGATCTCACAGTTCATGAGTTCGAGCCCTGCATCAGGCTCTGTGCTGCCAGCTCAGAGCCTGGAGCCTGTTTCAGATTCTGTGTCTCTCTCTCTCTCTGCCCCTTCCCCACTTGCACTCTGTCTGTCTCTCAAAAATAAATAAACATTAAAAAAATTTTAAGTAAGGAAATGTTACCTTGTTAATATTTTAGATTTATTCACAGGAAAATGAATTGATAACAATTTAAATATATATAAGTCTGTGCTTTCTTTTTATTGATCATCCTGGTTTTACTTATCTCTTACAGAGAAAACAGAAATGAGAGGAATCTGGTTTAAATTGCAGTACCAGGAATTTAGATTAGACAAAAAGAGTTTCCAGAAAATAAAGTACCAGATATTGAAGTGATTTGTAAGTAATGTAATTAATTTTTGAAGAATTTTTAAAAGAAAATTTTTTTGAAAAGTTTGAAAAGGAGCAGTGGGTGGGGGGAGGGTTAGAGGGTTCTGAATTGCAAAGTGGTTCACCACCATAGCCCCTCGTAAAATAAAAAAACCTAAAGGAAGAAAAATCTATTTAGGAATATGCAGATATAACCATAGTCATGGATAGAAGCTTAAAAGATAGTTGGGTACTTTCTGGGTTTGTGTGTTCAAGTGTACTTTAAATTCTCAGCTACAAAGGAAACTGTTGCAGGTGTCCTTACTTTTCACAGAATGACTCTGGTTTTGGTGACTGACAAAATAAACTGAGAAATCACTCCCCTTAGCTTATTTCTTGTTTGTTTTTTAACTCTTCCTTAGAATAATATAAGTAATAAAAATTCATTAGTGGTATTAAGAATAAGCAGAAAACTAACATGAATCGATTAAAAAAAAAAAAAAAAGAAATCTTCTTAGTAGTTTAAAAATAACCAGACCACGGACACAAAGAACAAGGTTTTTGAACGCCATTCTCCTGATTGTTTTAGTATAATTAAATGTGGAGTTAGCTGTGCCCCAAATTTAGAGTTATATTGCTATGCTTCTAACTATAGATATTCTGTCCTGGCTACATGTGAACAGAACTACTGTAGTATAAGCCAAATTCACCCACAGTGCTAGTGAACTGAAAGAGCAAATATACCTTCCTAAGCACCAAATTTATAATCACACTCATGAATAGAGTTCAGTGTTCTCTTTGCTTGTCATTCTGCAAGAATCATATTGGAATAATTTAGGACAGCTTTACTAAATTTATTAATGTAACTCTTGTTATGAGGATAGTGCTTAAGTTCTAGGCTTCTGTGCTTACAGAGCAAAAGGCTCCTTTGTAATACAGGAGATTTTTTTACCTGTAGTGGTGATATAATAATTCCTTGTCTTTTTAAACACTATATATTTTTCTAAATGTTTTTATAGCTAGAATTTATTTGGTTTTCACAATAACTCTGTGAAATAGGTGTCCTAATCTTATAAATGAGGAAACTTAGGCACAGAGAGGTTGACTGAGTGCCATTTAAAACATTGTTTTAAAATAAATTATAGTTATTATTTCACTGGCTAACATCTACTAATTGCTTACTATATACTAGACACTGTTTTAAGTTTTTATATATATATTAAGTAATAAGAGCTTGGGCTTTGGAGTCAGATTCGGATTTAATTCTGGATCTTCTTCCTAAACTTCTTGCAGCCTTGGTTTCCTCATTTGGAACACAGAAATAATAATAGCACCTACCTCATAGGGTGGTTGTGTAGGTTGAGATAATCCAGATGAACCTATGTCTAGCATATAGTGACAACTTTAACATCAGTTTGCTATAAAAGAGTAAAGTGTTGATAGATAATAATTTGTAACTTCTTGATAATTTTCCTGGGGTAAAATCATTGTATTCTTCTTAAGTGTGGAATCATAGTTGATCTGATACAGATACGTGGTTTACAAAGTAACATCCATGTTATCGCAAGATTATGGCTCCATATAGTGTCTATAACTATCTCTTTCCTCTCACTACCTACAAATCACCTTTTGGTTCTAAGCCCTTCTACTACTGGGAAGAAGCCAAAGACAGCTAAGAAGTCATGGAGAGTCTCTAAGGCAGTCATGTTTCAGAGTCAAAGGGAGGACACAGTGATCCATTGGGTTATGTTTATTCCACGAGTGCTTTGGTATATCAGTTATTTGGAACTCAGAATGTGTTTTTGTATATCCTTTTAAATGAGTCACATAAAGTCTATTAATCCCTAATATAACTGATATACTGAATATTTGCATTGACAAAGCAGAAAAGGCAAGCAGAAAACCTCACAGTACTTTGGCAGTGCTAAAATCAAGTAATAAAATAATAAAGTGAATATATATTGAAACTCAAAAAGAGGTTCAGAGAGAATTCTGGGAACATGGTGAAATAGGAAGCATCAGGAATCGATCTCCCCACCTAGGCAGCAGTTGCCCTGGCAGGATCTTACGTAACTGTTTTGGTACTTTGGAGTTATTGAAGATTTGCTTCTGCTAGGAGAAGGCTTGGCTATACATTGTAATTAATTTCAGTCAGTTTCAGCTCTTAGCACAGCTACCCAACCTCTTCTCCCAGTCCTGTGAGGCTCACATTAGCTTGTGAGAGCCAAGATCGGCAAAAAGGATCCTCTCTTCCAAATGTCAGAAATCTGTGCTGGGGTCTCTGACTACTGCTTCTGATCACAGAGGTTCACAGAAAAAGTGGGAACCAACTACTGTTGTTGAACCTCTCCCTGTTGTTGCAAGTCCCTCCCCTCCAGCTGAAGTGACTTCTGGGAGATTTAAAGGGCTAGCACCTTCTTTTGGCCCATTCAATTTTCTCTTTTTCCCCCCTTTGGGAAACAGACATTAAAGACTACAATATTCTTAAACAGCTGCATATATTGGGAAATTTCAAAAGTGACCACACATGCCCAGAAAAAGGCCCAGAAAAGACCTGAAAAGACCTTAAGTTTACACCTCAGCCTGAACGTTGGCACATAGGGAGTCTATGACAGTCAAAAAATAAAATAAAATAAAAACAATGCAAAAAACAGCAAAGGGGAAAATCTGGTTTCTAGAGTTACCACATTAGATTAAAAACCCAGTTTTCAACCACAACAAAAATTACAAGACAAAGCAATAAGAAAGTATGGCCCATTTAAAGGAAAAAAAGAAATCAATTGCCCTTGAAAAAGTCCTGATGACAGATATATTACACAAAGACAAAAACAACTGTCTCAAAGATGCTCAAAGAACTAAAGAAAGATTTGGAAAACAGAAGAAATACCAATAAAGGAAAAATAAAGAGAAATCAAATTCTGAAACTGAAGAGTACAAGAACTAAAATGGAAAAAATCAATAGATTCAAAGGCAGATGTGAATAGGCAGAACAAAGAGTCAGCAAACACAAAGACAGGACAATGCAAATTATCAAGTCTGAGGAACAGAAAGAAAACAGATTGAAGAAAAATGAACAGAGCAAACTGAAGAAAAATAAACAGAATCTAAGAGAGCTATAATATACAGTCAAGTGGAGCAACATACATTTGGAGTGCTCAAAGGAGAAGAGAGAATATTTGAAGAAATAAGGGCTGAAAACTTCCCAAATTTAATGAAAATAAACATCCAAGGAGCTCTTTGCACTCTAAATAATTTAGATGAACTCAGAGAGACACTTTTTTTTTTAATTTATTTTTTAATTTACATCCAAGTTAGCGTATAGTGCAACAGTGATTTCAGGAGTAGATTCCTTAATGCCCCTTACCTACTTAGTCCCCCCCCCCCCGTTTTTATAAATTGTTTTTGCTTCCCTTCCCTTATGTTCATCTGTTTTATATCTTGAAGTCCGCATATGAGTGAAGTCATGTATTTACCTTTCTCTGACTAATTTCGCTTAGCATAATACCCTCTAGTTCCATCCACATGGTTGCAAATAGCAAGGTTTCATTCTTTTTGATTGCTGAGTAATATTCCATTGTATACATAACCACATCCTCTTTATCCATTCATCCATCGATGGACAATGGACTCTTTCCGTAATTTGGCTGTTGTCAGTAGCGCTGTTATAAGCATTGGTGTGCATGTGCCCTTCCAGAACATCACACCTGTATCCTTTGGATAAATACCTAGTAGTGCAATTGCTGGGTTATAGGGTAGTTCTGTTTGTAATTTTTTGAGGAACCTCCATACTGTTTTCCAGAGTGGCCGCACCAGTTTGCATTCCCACCAGCAGTGCAAAAGTGTTCCTCTTTCTCCACATCCTCGCCAACATCTGTTGTTGCCTGAGTTGTTAATGTTAGCCATTCTGACAGGTGTGAAGTGGTATCTCATTGTGGTTTATATTTGTATTTCGCTGATGAACATGTTTTCATGTGTTGGTTGGCCATCTGAATGTCTTCTTTGGAGAAATGTCTATCTCTGTCTTTTGCTCATTTCTTTCCTGGATTATTTGTTTTTTGGGTGTCAAGATTGTTAAGTTCTTTATAGACTTTGGATGCTACCCCATTATCTGATATGTCATTTGCAAATATCTTCTCCCATTCCATTGGTTGCCTTTCAGTTTTGCTGATTGTTTCCTTTACTGTGCAGAAGCTTTTTATTTTGATGAGATCTCAATAGTTCATTTTTGCTTTTATTTCCCTTGCCTCCAGAGATGTGTTGAATGAGAAGTTGCTGCGGCTAAGGTCAGAGAGGTTTTTGCCTGCTTTTTCCTCCTGGATTTTGATGGTTTCCTGTCTTACATTTAGGTCTTTCATCCATTTTGAGTTTACTTACGTGTTTGGTGTAAGAAAGTGGTCCAGGTTCATTTTTCTGCGTGTCGCTGTCCAGTTTTTCCAGCACCCTTTGCTGAAGAGACTGTCTTTATTCCATTGGATATTTCTTTACTGCTTTGTCAAAGATTAGTTGGCCATAAGGTTTGTGATCCATTTCTGGGTTCTCTATTCTGTTCCATTGATCTGAGTGTCTGTTCTGTGCCAGTACCATACTGTTTTAATGATTATAGCTTTGTAAATACAGCTTGAAGTCCAGGAATGTGATGCCTCCAACTTTGGTTTTCTTTTTCAAGATTGCTTTAGCTATTTGGGTTTTTTTTTTCTTGTTCCCTAAAAATTTTAGGATTGTTTTTTCTAGCTCTGTGAAGAATGCTGGTCTTATTTTGATAGGGATTACCACATCAAGATATATTTTACTTAAACTTCCTAAAGCCAAACACAAGGAATCTTGAAAGCAACAAGAGAAGCAAATCATCAAGAAAGGCATTCTCAAAAAGATTATCAGCAAATTGCACATTAGAAACTTAGGAGACCTGATAGCAGCAGGCTTAAATATTCAAAGTGCTAAAAGAAAAAAACTGCCTGGGGCACCTGAGTGGCTCAGTTGGTTAAGCATCCGACTTCGGCTCAGGTCAGGATCTCACAGTTCTGTGAGTTTGAGCCCTGGGTTGAGCTCTGTGCTGACAGCTCAAGAGAATGGAGCCTGCTTCAAATTCTGTGTCTCCCTCTCTCTCTGTCCCTTCCCTGCTCACACTGTGTGTGTGTGTCTCTCTCTCTCAGAAATAAATAATTATAGAGAAAAACTGCCAACCAAGAATTCTATATCTGGCAAAACTGTGCTCTAAAAGTAAGGGAGAAATTAAGATATTCCCAGATAAACAAAAGCTGAGAAAGTTCATTAATGCTAGATCTGCTCTGTAAGAAATGTGCAAGGGAGTTCTGCAAAGTCAAATGAAAGGATGCTAGACAGTAACTTGAAGCCATATGGAGAAATGAAGATCTCACCAGAGATAAGTACAGGGGAGTCAATAAAAGCTAGTACTGTTGCAACAAAGATTTTTAACTGCACTTTTTGTTTTCTACATAATTAAGAGACTAATAACAGTAAAGGTGAAAAAAGGCCAGTATTGTAATTTTGGCTTGTAACTTCTGTTTTCTATATAATAGACTAATACATTAAAAAAGAATTATTAGTTTATCTATTTGGGCACACTGTGTATAAAGATAGAGGTTTGGGACATCAGTAACTGAAAGGAGTGGGGATGGAGCTATAAAGGAGCAGAGCTTTTATGTTACTGATGTTAAGCTGGTATAAATTCACATTGGATTGTTATAACTTTAAGATGTGATCCTATCCCCATGATAACCACAAACAAAATATTTACAGAAATACAAAAGGAAATTAGAAATTTAAACATTTCACTACAAAAAAAAATCACCTAAACTCAAAAGAAAACGATAACATAGGAAATGAGGGACAAAAAAAGAAGCTTAAGGCATGTAGAAAACAAATAGCAAAATGACAGAAGTCTCTCCTTATCACTAATTACTTTAATTATAAATTTATTAAACTCTCTAATCAAGACAGGTGGGCAGAATGGATAAAAATACATGATCCAACTATATGCTTTGTACAAGAGGCTCACTTTAGAGATCCAGAGACAAAAAGATTGAAAATGAAAAGGTGGAAATATATTTTACATGCGAATTTTAACCAAATGAGGTCAGAGGTGACTGTACTAATATCAGATAAAATAGACTATGTATTTAAAAAGGTTATTAGACCAAGAAGAATATTATAATATTAATAAAATATTCAACAGAACAAGAAGGTATAATAATCATAAGCATTTATGTACCCGATGACAGATCATTGAAATATACAAAATAAAATCAGACAGAATTGAAGGGAGAAGTAGACAGTTTTACAATAGTAGTTAGAGACTTCAGTACCCTACTCACAATAATGGATACAACAACTAGGCAATATAAGTAAGGAACTAGAGGGCATAACCAACTAGATCTAACATCACAACACTCTACCCAAAACTAGTAACATCCACATTTTTTCAAGTACACATGAGACATTTTTCAGGGTAGATTATATATTAGGCTATAGTTTAAGTCTTAATATATTTTAAAATAATAGATACCGTACAAAGTATCTCCTCTAACCGTAGGAGATGAAGTTAGAAATCAACAACAGAAGGAAAACTGAAAAAAAATCACAAAATTTTGGAAATTAAACAACACACTTTTAAACAACCAGTGGATCAAAGAAGAGATCACAAGGAAAATTAGATAATACTTAGAGATAAGTGAAAATAGAAACATGCCAAAAAGAAAGGGATCCAGAGAAAGGAGTACTAAGGGGGAAATTTACACCTATAAATGCTTACATTAAAAAATTAGAAAGACTTCAAAATAACAACCTAACTTTATAACTTAAAGTAGGAAAAGAAGAACAAACAAAACCAAAGCTAGCAGAAGGAAGGAAATAATAAAGTTTAGAGCAGATGACATGATACGGGGAATAGAAAAAAAAGAAAAACTAATGAAATTTAAAAGTTGCTTCTTTAAGAAGATCAACAAAGTTGACAAATATTTAGCTAGATAGACTAAGGAAAAAGAGGGAAGATTCACATTACTAAATTAAGAAATGGAAGTAGAGACATTACTGATTCTACCAAAGTAAAAAGGATTATAAGAGAGTACTATGAACAATTGTATACTAACACATTAGATAACATTGTTGAAGGACAAATTCCTAGCATTGAAACCTACCAAGATAATCAAAGATAGAAAATCTGAGTAGACCTTTAACTAGTAAAGAGATTGAACCAGTAATCAAAAATGTCCTGACTAGAAGAGAATAGGTTTCACTGATGAATTCTACCAAATACGTAAAGAATTAATATTAGTCCTTCTCAAACTTTTCCAAAAAACTGAAGAGGGAACACCTCTTAATTTATTCTTCTTCTTCTTTTTTTTTAATGTTTTATTTATTTCTAGGAGAGAGAGAGAGACAGCGTGAGCAGGGGAGGGTCAGAGAGAGAGGGAGTCACAGACTGAAACAGGCTCCAGGCTCTGAGCTGGCAGTCAGCACAGAGCCCGACGCGGGGCTCGAACCCACGAACCGCAAGATCATGACCTAAGCGAAAGTCGGACGCTTAACCGACTAAGCCACCCAGGCGCCCCACCTCTTAATTTATTCTATGAGGACAGCATTACCCGATGCCAAACCTAGACAAAGACACTGAAAAGAAAACTGCAGACCAAGATCCCTTTATTTTTTTAAAATAGTTTATTTTTAGTAATCTCTACACCCAACATGGGGCTCGAACTCACAACCCCAAGATCAAGACTTGCATGCTCCACTGACTGAGCTCCACTGGGGTGCCCCCCAATATCCCTTATGAACATCAATGCAAAAATCCTCCACAAAATACTGGCAAACAGAAATCAGCAACATATTAAATCCCACATACAAAGTGGGATTTATTCTTGGAATGCAAGAGTGGTACAACATAGAAAAATCAATCAATGTAATATACCATGTTAATGAAGTGAAGGGAAAAACCACATGATCATCTCAGCTGATTCAGAAAAAACATTTGACAAAATTCAATATTTTTCATCACAGACACATTTTAAAAATGAAGAATAGAAGAAAACTACCTCAACACAATAAAAGCCGTCTCTGAAAAATGCATGGTGGACATCATACTCAGTACTGAAAGACTGAAAGCCTTTCCTCTAAGATTGGAACAAGTCAAGGATGCTTACTTTCACCTCTTTTATTCAACATAGTACTGGAAGTTCTAGCCGGAGCAGTTAGGCAAGAAAGAGAAATAGAAGGCATCCAAGTTGGAAAGGAAGAAGTAAAACTCTCTATTCGCAGATGATATGATCTTATATGTATTAGAAGATTCCACACACAAAAATTGTTTAGGACTAATAAATAAATTCAGCAAAATACTAACATACAAAGTCAATATGCAAAAATTAGTTACATTTTTCTATACTAACAGTAAAGAATCTGAAAGGAAATTACAAAAAACAGTTCCATTTGCAGTAGCACCAAAAAGAATAAAATACTCAGGAATTAAGTTAACCAAGGTAGTGAAAGACTTGTATAATAAAATCTACAAAACATTGCTGAAAGAAATTAAAGAAGACATACTTAAACACCCCCCCGCCCCCCGTGTTCATGGATTAGAAGATGTAATATTGTTAAAATGTGAGAGCTATTCAAAAAGAACTGCAGATTCAATGCAACTCCTATTAAAATCCAGTGGTGTTGTTTTTTTTTTCCAAAAATAGAAAAACCCATCCTAAAATTTATATAGACTCTCTGGGGACCCCAAATAGCCAAACATTTTTTGAAAAGGAATAGGGGATGCCTGGGTGACTCCGCTGGTTAAGCATCCAACTCCTGATTTCACCTCAGGTCATGATCTCACAGTTTGTGAGATTGAGCCCCACGTTGGGCTCTGTGCTGATCCACAAAGCCTATTTCAGCTTCCCTCTCTTCTCCCTTTGTCTTCTTCCCCCTGCTCACACTCTCTTTTTCTCTCTCTTTCAAAATAAATAAAACATTAAAAAAAATTTTTTTTAATGTTTTATTTATTTCTGGGAGAGAGAGAGACAGCATGAGCAGGGGAAGGTCAGAGAGAGAGAAGAAATACAGAATCTGAAACAGGCTTCAGGCTCTGAGCTAGCTGTCAGCACAGAGCCCTTCATGGGGCTTGAACCCACAAACCATGAGATCATGACCTGAGCTGAAGTCAGACGCTTAACCAACTGAGCCACCCAGGTGCCCCTAAACATTTTTTAAAAAGGCAAAACTGGGTGAATCATATTTCCAGATTTCAAAACTTATTACAGAGCTACAGTAATCAAATAGTATGATATTGGCATAAAGACAGACTTACAGGCCAGTAGAATAGAATAGAGAATCCAGAAAATAGACCTTCACGTATATAGTCAACTAAGTTTTGACAAAAAAGTTCCAATACCATTCAAAGGGGAAATGACAATCTTTTCAAAACATGATGCTGGGGAAACTGGATATCCATATGCAAAAGAATGAACTTGGACCCTCACCTAACACCTATACAAAAATTAATTCAAAAAGGATCAAAGACCTAAATATAACATAAAACAATACATTTCTTAGAGAAAAAGACAAAACCATTAAACAAAAGCTTCACGACACCAGATTTGGCACTGCTTTCTTGGGTATGACACCAGAAGCATAGCCAACAAAAGCAAAAATAGACAAATTGGACTTCACGAAAAATAAAAAATTTTGTACATGAAAAGATAGTATTCAGCAGACTGAAAATGGCAACTCACAGAATGGGGGGAAATATTTGCAAACCATATATTTGATAAGGAATTAATATCCAAAATATATAGAGAACTTCTGAAAGTCCATCATAGGGGTGGGTGCCTGCTTGGGATTCTATCTTTCCCTCTCCCTCTGCCCCTCCCCTCCTCACTCTCTCATCTCTCTCTCGCAAAATAAATAAACTTAAAACTTTCTTTCAAGTCCAAAACAAAAGAACATACCAACTCAAAAGTAGGCCAAGGACTTGTATAGACATTTCACCAAAGAAGATATATATATGAATGGTTACTAAGCACATAAAAGGATGCTCAAGATCATTAATTATTAGGGAAATGCAAATCAAAACTAGAGATTGAGATAACACCTCATATTGATTAGGATGGCCAATACCAACAAACAAAAACAGATGTTGGTGAGGATGTGGAGAAATTGGAACTCTTATGCCCTGCTGGTGGGAGCGTCAGTAGTACAGCTGCTATGGAAAACAGTATGGCAGTTCCTCACAAAATAAAAAAGAGAATTACCATGTGATCAGCAACATGGAGTTGAAAGCACAGTCTCAGAGATATTTGTACATTCATGTTAGCAGCTGCATTATTCACAGGAGCTAAAAGTTGAATAAATGTCCATCAGTAAATGAATGGATACGCAAAATTTGGGGTGTGTGTATAATGGAATATTGTTCTAGCTTTTAAAGGAAATTGTGACACCTGTGACAGCATGGATGAACTCTAGGGACATTCTGCCTAGTGAAATAAGGCAGGCATAAAAAAGATAAATACTGGGGCACCTGGCTGGCTCAGTCGGATAAGCGTCGGACTTCGGCTCAGGTCATGATCTCACGGTTTGTGGATTTGAGCCCCACGTTGAGCTCTGTGCTGACAATCAGCTCAGAGCCTGGAGCCTGTTTCAGATTCTGTATCTCCCTCTCTCTCTGACCCTCCCCTGCTCAAGCTGTCTCTCCCTCTCTCAGAAATAAATAAAACATTAAAAAAAAAATAAAAGATAAGTACTATGATCTCATTTATATGCAGTACCTAGAGCAGTCAAACTCCTAAAATAAAGTGGAATGGTGGTTGCCAGCAGTAGCTGGGAGGGGAAACGAGCTATTTAATGGGTACAGAATTTCAATCTTGTAAGATGAAGAAGTTCTAGATACTGGCTGTACAACAATATTGAATATATTTAACTCTACTAAACTGTGCACTTAAAGATGGGATAATCAATTTTATGTTACGTGTCTTTTACTAAAATAAAAAAATTAGGAAAAGAAAAATAAAGAGGACTGAAGGTGGGGCAGAATAAAAAGGTTTTAAAGATTTTGTTGGAGGCTTTTTAATATTTTCCAGAGCCTTATAGGTTGGTACACTGATTCTTTAATATATTTTATTTCAAAACTTAAGACTATTCCTTGATATAGGGTTATAGAAGGATCACTCACTTCTTTTAAATATGTGTATATATATATATATTTTTTTAACATTTATTTATTTTTGAGAGACAGTGAGACAGAGCACAAGTGGGGGAGGGGCAGAGAGAGAAGGAGACTCTGAAGCAGCCTCCAGGCTCTGAGCATATGGTCAGCACAGAGTTTGACACGGGGCTCGAACCCACGAACCATGAGATCATGACCTGAGTCAAAGTCGGATGCTCAACCGACTGAGGCACCCAAGTGCCCCTCACTGTCACTTCTTTTAGTCACATTTACTGTGATTAAACTTATTTCAGAATGGGAGTTGTCAGATGCTTATAAGCGGAATGAATAAGAAGAGGAAGAGATATTTTCCTGAGTTAATTAGCTAATATCTCTCAGGGGAGAGAGATGAACAAACAATATGTGTTCATGTAAGAGCAATGATTTATGTTGGAATTAGCCACATAGTTTTTACAAGTCAAAAAACATGATATCCGTTAATCTCCTGAAGAAAAGAACGTGTGCTAAAGCAGAGCCCCTGGGTGGTTGCCTGCTCTAACATGCGCTGTAGCACCAGCTTATGAGAGACACAAACACACAACCTGGCCGAACAGCTGATTTTGTGTATAGGTTTGAAGTCCAGAATTGAAAAGTTTGTTTCCATGTGGCAACAAATTTTGTTTGCATGATTTGGAAATGTTCATTTTGTGGTTTCCGACATTTATTATTTTAAAAAAAAGTTTTCTTAGAGTAGAGAAGGGGAGAGAGAGAGAATCTTTTTTTTAATGTGTATTTTTGAGGGGCGGGGGGCGGCGGGCAGAGAGAGAGGGAGACACGGAATCTGAGGCAGGCTCCAGGCTCTGAGCTGTCAGCCAGCACAGGGCCCAGCACAGGCCTCAAACCCCCAAACCCCCAGATCATGACCTGAACCAAAGTTGGACACCTAACCGACTGAGCCACGCAGGTGCCCCGAGAAAGAGAGAGAGAGAAAGGGAGAGAGAGAGGGAGAATCTTAAGTAGGCTTTGTGCTCAGTGCAGAGCCCAGTACAGGGCTCAATCCCACAACCATAACCCTGGCATCATAACCTGAGCTGAAATCTGAGGCAGCCAGGCATACCTGGAAATCTTCATTTTGGAAATCAATTATTTGTTAACTCTAGTTAATAAATGGATTAAAATGAGACTATTCGCAAAACCCCTCATGCCTGATGCGGTGTAGTTATTCAGTAAATGTTAGTGCCCATGTGTAAGTTTTTTTTTTCCCCTGTGTTACAAAAAAGGAACAGATTGACCAGAAATTTCCCAAATGTATATTGAAACACTAGATTATAATTTATTGCTATAATTTACATTATTATCCGGTTACTGTATGGCATGCTTGTTCATATCTATTGTTTCCTAATGACTGACTCCTCTGATTTGGTTCTGGAGAGGTCTAGTAGTTAGGGGGCACAGCAGATGGGCTCTAGAGAGTCTGCTCTTTGGGAGGAGTGCTGGTAAGCTTTCAGAAAAGCGGCTGGAAGTGGAGAAGTCACCTGCCACGGATGAAATGGGCTTTTAGAGCTGGAAAGGAATGTCAGAGGTGGTTTAGTCTGACCTCATTTTATGGCTGAGGAAATGAGTATGGAGAAGAGAGTTGTCCAGTGTCGTAA
The DNA here is from genome assembly GCA_017311185.1 of Proteles cristata cristata. Taxonomy (NCBI): domain Eukaryota; kingdom Metazoa; phylum Chordata; class Mammalia; order Carnivora; family Hyaenidae; genus Proteles; species Proteles cristata. The sequence continues at coordinate 243,989 of JAESUZ010000972.1, read as the reverse complement.
CTATAGCGGAGAAGCCAGTCAATGACTTATAAAGGTTCTGATATCCAAACATTATAGAACTTAGACTATAGCATGTTTACTTCTTCCTTTGAAAAAGTCTGTGTGAATGATAACATGTACATGTCATATTAATTTTAAAAACAGATCTATATTTATCAGATTTTTATACTTTTGAGTTTATTTAAATAGATTAACTAAACTAACAGTGCTACTGGAAGGAAAATCATTACCTTAAGAGAAATAAATTCTTGACTTTTTTCTGTTTCTAGATTAAGTCAGCAAACAAAGAAAACATGGTATTTTGAAGTATGATTAAAGTCCTGATGCTGCAGAAGAGGCTAAGAATATTAATGGCTAGATCTAGGTAAGTTGAGGTTTACCTTTTTTAAAAAAAGAAAAAACATTATGTTCACAAATTATATTCCCTTTTTTTGTTCACAAATTGTATTCTTTTAAGCAAGGCATTTTAATTGTTGTTTTCTTGAATGCAGTCATGTTGCCTCCCGAGTTGCTGTCCCCTTTAAAAAATAAGGACAAATGGCTTTAATTAAACTAAACCAGTGTTTACAAATTTAAAATATTCAGGGGCGCCTCGGTGGCTGCTCAGTCGGTTGAACATCTGACTTTGCCTCAATTCATGATCTCATGGTTTGTGAGTTTGAGCCCTGTGTTGGGCTCTGTGCTGACAGCTCAGAGCCTGGAGCCTGCTTCAGATTCTGTGTCTCCCTCTCTCTCTGCCCCTCCCCCTCAAAAGTAAACAAACATTAAAAAAGTAAAATAAAACATTCAGCCAACTTGGTGCAATACCAGTCTTCCCAAATGGTAGCTACCTTTTGTTCTTGAATGTAATCTCGGCTACGTTGCTTTCTCGGGGGAGCATAGTCTATTTAGGTTTTGCTGAGTTATGAATTTGGTTGGGTAAGATGGTGAAATCATACTGTTTCTCATTAAGTATTTCAGTATTAGTGAACATTATTAAGTCTTCATAACTCAGATGCGGTCTCCAAATATTAATCTGGTGGTCATAAATGCAGAATATCTAGTGTCTTGCCTTTCCCCTTGCCTAGGAGTTTGTGGTTGTGGAGGAGGAGTCCGAGATGTGCAAGAGAGCTCCACATTAAAAAGTCTCCTGTGTTGGAAGACTGACCACAGCTTCCCGTCGCTCCAGCTGTCTAGTCTCTCACTCATACTGAGCCTATTCTTTAACCTTACGGAGTCCTCCTGTTCCTTTCTGCCTCCAGTTTTTCCATTTCATCAGCCCTCTTCTTTCTTTACTTCTTTCCCGACCGGACCTGATGTTCCATCACTTCAAACCCCCGTATTGCCAGTATCCTCTGATTTCCCTCTGAGCCTGCGTCGCTTGAACCGTCTGGCCTCTGCTGCAAAAACAGCGTGATCTTCTTTTCCAGCCTCTGCTGAGCTCTGAGTGCAGCCTACTTAATAATCCTGCTACCTTTCTTGGGTAGCCCCTTGGTGAATAATCCTACTGTTTTCCTCAAGTCCCTCATTCTACAAGCTTGCCCTCTATTTTACAAAGGCAGTTTAGGATGACAGGTGTTGCCTGCTTCAGTTTTTCTGCTGTGTCCCACCCATTCTTACTCTTCCCTCTCTCCTCAGGACAAGGCGGTCCTACTTCTGTGGGCAGATTTCTCATTCTGGGCCCTGGAACACCTTCCTCCCCAGTCTCCCCTTCTGTCTTGATGTCATGTAGCTCATTATTTCCCTTTGTTTTTTTCCTAAAATGTGTAACCTTTCTTGACCCACTAGTTACAAACCTGTGTAAATCTAGGTCATCTGAAAACAAATGACTCAAGGAGCATATTTTCTTTTGAGACCGTGTCTGTCTACGCTGTCACACTCCACCCTTTCCTTTCTGAATCTTTTCTGGAAAGAGCAGTTTCTATTCTCTGGGGGACTACTTCCTTATCTTCCTTTTGTTCACTTCAGTTTGGTTCTCCCGGTCTCCCATGGATGGAACCCTCCTTCTTGACACTTTCTTTTTTCAGTTTGTACGATTCTGATTTTTTGTCCTCCTTCACTTGCTTACCTCTACTCCAGTATTTCCACATTTGTATTCCTCAGAGTTTTAACTGTAGGCCACGCTTTATACTATCCTTGGGCAGTGTCTTCTGTTTTATAGCTTCAGATACTCTGTGTGTATCAATATTTTACCTCCTTCGTCAAATCTGTACTGAGGTATTTAACTCTCTGTGGCATATCTCCATTTGGTTGTGCTCTAGAATCTCAGCTTAATATGTCTCAAACTGAACCAACCATCATCACTTCCGCTTGAAGACTACCATGGTTTTTTCTGTCTCAGGTGGTGGGACCAGCCCCCGTCATCTGCCACACTGGAAACTACCTCTTCCTTTCCGTATGCCTGGCCAGCCGCTCCGAGCTGCTGACTTGCTTTCCCAAATATTTTAAAACTTCATCTTTTTTGTCGCCCTACTACTACTGCTCTGGTTTTAGGTCTGTAGCATATTTCATTTTTCATTATTCTCTAACTGGTTTTTCTTCTCTGAATTGAACTGCCACTTAAATTTATTCTGCAGGTGAATGTATTTAAAATGAAGCCATGAACAGTTCGCTTTCCTGCTTCAAATTCTTGACTGGCTTTCCATCATGTGTAGGATAAAATCCATTCTACTTAGCATGGCACACGAGGCTTTTGTGTCACACGCTCGGCTTTTCATTAATGTTTGTTGTGCCGGACTGAAGCACTCAGTCTGGATAGAGTTTCTAAGTAGTTTGCACCACCACTCAAGTGTCCCTGACCACACGGGAGGTGCTGCCTGACCAGGTAGCCCATGAAGGTGGCAAGGAGAAGAATGATTTTCTAGGGGCGCCTAGCAGGCTTAGTTGGTAGAGCATGCGACCCTTGATCTCAGGGTTGTGGGCTTGAGCCCCACGTTGGGTGTAGAGATTACTTAAAAATATATTTAAAAATCTTTAAAACAGAACAGTAGCAGCAACAACAACAAAGAAGTATGATTTTCTATTTCATTTGAGGAATAGTTTATTCCTCTTAATGTTTTGAGGCAGAAGCCACGCTAGTAATCTTCTAGCTCTTTATATTCATGAGTCGGTGGTAAGGATAGATGTGTAATTTTAAAATGACCTTGTTTCTATCAGTTACCCTCTGCTTTAAAAAAATGTTTTAAATATTCCTTTGCCTCTTTCTCATCCTATAATTTATTGAATATTTTCAGGCATACCTTGTTTTATTGTGCTTTGCGTTATTGTGCTTTCCAGATACTGTGATCTTTATGAATTGAAGATTTGTGGCACTCCTGCTTTGAACAGGTCTATCAATACCATTTTCCCAGCAGCATTTACTCACTTTGTATCTCTGTGTCACATTTTGGTAATTCTCACAATATTTAAAGCTTTTTTATTATTGTATTTATTATGATGATCTGAGATCAGTGATTATGACTCACTGAGAGCTTAGATGATGGTTAGCATTTTTAACAATAAAGTATTTTTTAATTAAAGTACATACATTATTTTGTTAGACACACTACTATTGCACATTTAATAGACTATAACATAGTATAAACATAACTTTTTTTTAAGGTTTATTTATTTATTTTGAGAGAGCAAGAGAAGGAACAAGGAGGGAAAGGGCAGAGAGAGAGAAGGAGACAGAATCCCAAACAGGCTCTGTGTCATCAGTGCAGAGCCCAACTCAGGGCTCAGTCCCATAGACCATGAGATTGTGACCTGAGCCGAAATCAAGAGTGGGACGTATAATGGACTGAGCCACCCAGGTCTCATAAACAGAACTTTTATATGCACTGGGAAACAAAAAAATCGATTTGACTTGCTTTATTGCGATACTTGGTTTTTTGCCGTGGTCTGGAACCAAACCTGCACTATCTCCAAGATATGCCTATATTAATTTTTTCCATGTTTGTTTGTTTATTTCAAGAGACAGTAGGAGAAGAATAGAGAGGATGAGAGAATCCCAAGCAGGGTCCAAGCTGTCATTGCAGAGCCTGATGTGGGGCTCGCTCAATCTCACAAACCCTTGAGATCATGACCTGAACCAAAATTAAGTGTCAGGCACTTAACCTACTGAGCCACCCAGATGCTCCCAGCCGTATTAATTTTTAAAAGTTAAATATTTTTGGACTGTGTAGTATGTCAGGAGATATGCTTACTGCTTAGAGAAAGCTCCTATCTTTAGGGAAATTACAGTGAAGTGAATGTTGAGACAGATACACATTACAATAAAATACGATAAATGCCATGATAGAGTCAGGTCCGTTCGACAGTGAGGACACTGAGGACACGTAGCTAGTTGAAGTCCCAGATCCCTACCACATTTTTCAGAACACTCTATGTGGTTTGGCCCCTGCTCTTGGTACAGCCTGCCTGTATTCTAGTTGTATTGCACACCTCACTTTCTCCTGAATGCCGGATTACCTTTCATGCTCTTTCATGACCTTGATCTTTGTTTGGTAGTTGAGACTCTTTTATCTGCCTCAACTACCTATTTCTGTTTTGTGCCCAGCACACTGTTTCTGCTCATCCTTTTAATTAGCAGTTCAAATGATGCTTCCTGCACTGTTAATCCCGAAAGTTATTTGCTCTCTTTACTGTGTCCGCAGAACTCTTCTGAGATTCTAATATAAGGTTTAATCATAATGCATTATCTATTTACATCTGTCTCTCCCTTTAGACTCATGACTTTTCAGAAGTACATACTGTGACTTAATCTTTTTTTTAATATTTATTTGTTTTATTAATTTTAAGAGAAAGAGAGTGTGTGTGTGGGAGAGAGAGAGAGAGAATGAGAATATCCCAAGCAGGCTCCATTCTGTCAGCACAGAGCTCGATGCAGGGCTCAAACTTATGAACCATGAGATCATGACCTGAGCTGAGATCAAGAATCAGATACTTAACCGACTGAGCCAGATGCCCTGTGACTTAGTCATCTTTATGCCATGATATTTAGCTGACATATTACCTAGAGCAAACTACCAAATATGAGTCTTAACTTTACTATTTAGCACTTCTTTTGGTTTGTACACTAATAGACTTTTTCATCTGCTTCATGCTTACACCTGCCAGCACTCTTTACCTTTGTTTAGTATAGTTCAGCTCATAAGAGACTTAGAGCCCCCACCTTGTATTGTGCTAGGTCGTGTTAGGCATGGGGAATGCAACACTGAATAAATAAGGTCTGTCCCTGTTGGAAAGGAGCTTGCAGTGGAGGGCACGATAGTGAAGTAAACAGTGTGAAAACGCCGTGATACTGGGAAGCCCAGGTTGCCCTGGGGGAGACATAACAAGTGTAATTCTCCCAGTTGCTTGGAATCAACAAGGGCTCCCTGAAGCACTGCACTCTGATTGGATCCTGAGAAAGGAAAGGAGCAGCATGGGGGTGAGGGGGTGGGGAGGGGGTGACGAGTTGCTCTGGGGACTGTTGCTCTGCTTGAAGCAGAGACAAGGAGAGCTCAGACTAGATCCGTGGCTAGGGATGAGATTGTGAAGAACCTCACGTCATGCAGACGAGCTACGAATTTTTTTCCTGAAAATAGTGAAGAGAACTGAAGAATTTTAAACAGACTATATCAGATCTATGTTTTTGAATATTTAGTAGCTTTTTGTGCTTCCTTTCCTCCCACTTCTTCAAATATTATCACATTCATTTTGATTCTTTCCCTTGTTTGTAAGTGGTGTTTTGAATTTTACCATTGTTTGTTCATTTACAATGTTCTTGAACACTTAGGGTCACCTGTAACCTATTACCTCTAACCTTGTATGGGAAAGCAGGAAAACACAGATATGCTTTATCAGTTTTGCCAGTATTCTCTCTGTTAAGTTACCACTTGATTTTTGGGTTGTCTTTCTTAATGAACTGTTCCAAATTTGTTTTTGTGTTCTATTTACTAATCAGCTTTGCCCTGATTAAATACATAAAGGATACTACAGTGAATAATAAGAATCAAAATACCTGCCAACCTAGAAGTCCAGCTTCCCTTTGGAAATTTATTAAAATTAAAATTTCTGATAAACCAGAAAGGGCTAATTCCATAAATGACTTCACTTAAATAGTGTTACATATGAGATGAGACCTTAAGTTGTTTTTTTTAAAAGGTAATTTAAAAATAGGAAGACCCTTGCAAATTTAACTGGAAATTTGAGGTTTCTGCCTCATGAAACTACTCTCATTATCACTGAGCAAAATTAAGCAGCTGAATGTGTGAAATCCAGCTTAGCCCTATACCTTCTTGGGCTTAATTTTCCTCATCAAAATAACTCAGGACTTGTGTTAGATGATTTCTTTCTTTCTTTTTTTTTTTTAAGTTTATTTATTTTGAGAGAGAGAGAAAGAGTGCGAGTGGGGTAGGGGCAGAGCGTGAGGGAGCAAGAGATCCCAAGCGGGCTCCATACAGTCAGTGCAGAGTCTGACACAAGGGCTAGAACCCACAAGCCATGAGATCATCACCTGAACTGAAATCAAGAGTCAGGCACATAACCGAGTGAGCCACCTGGGTGCCCCTGTGCTAGATGATTTCTAAAGTCTTCTTCTGTTTTATGATTTTTGTATCCTACGTTTAATAATTTTATCCAAATTATCTTTCATGTAGCGCTCACATGGTCTTCTGAAGAAGCCATGGGTAGCTGTTGTAGCTGTCCAGATAAAGACACTGTCCCAGATAACCATCGGAACAAGTTTAAGGTTAGTAAAACTGGTTGAGTTATATCTCTCACTTCCTAGTTTGATGTTCTTCTTTTTCTTCACTTAATATGTCTTACTTCCTTACTTTTATCTCTAGACCCTTTTACTTCTCTTTGTGTCCACTCTGCCTTTTCTTGTTTTAACAAATGATGACAATGTTCTTACTGACAGTGTGGAGTCCTCTTTTTTTTCCCTTTGGTCCTGAATATCCAATTAGCCATACAGTTCTAGAAATACTTTTTAAAATGCCATTTTATAGGTGCCTCTTCAGTCTGGCCACCACATCCCTTCATGCCTGGATACTTTCTTAGCTGGACTCTACCCTTGAGTCAGTTCCCCTCTGTGATCCATCCTGCACTTGACATCAGATTGATCTTACTCTTTCATCATTCTAAAACTTTTATGGTGTTCTGTTACCTAGAGCATATATGTTCCATTTCTAACCTATTCACAGCCACTTAGTGTCTCTTATGGTCTGACCTCAGGTTGTTATAAGCCATAGCCTCTGGATCACAAACATAGGGTGTAAGTTGAAACCCTGTGGCTTTGTAGCTTTGTGACCTTGGGCAGGTTTGTTCCGTTTGTGTACAATACAGTGGAAAAAATAGTATTCCCTGCAGTTTAGGATTGTTACAAGGATTAAATGGGAGAAATATGTGCATAGTGCTCTGCCTGCCCTGGGAATAGAGACCGTTCTCTCGAAGTGTTACCTATTCCTCATAGTCTCTGGCCATTTTCAGAAACTCACTAGCGCAAGGCTTTCCCTTCCATGAAATCCTGTCTTGGTCTCTCTGAAACATATTTTCCTTGTCTGTGCCATAGCACTGCATCTTCAGGATATGCCCTACAGCCCCTGACCCACCGGCTCTCTCCTGAGGCCCAGCTGAAGTCCCTTCCTCTTTGGTGAAGGCTTCTCCAGCAACCCTAGGCCACAGTTGCTGTCTTTTGCAACCTCTGTTGCATCCATTTGTCAACTACTCATATACAGCTTTGTGTTGTTGACTTTGTGTTTTATATCTTCTCACTGTAAATGAGTTGCTTGTGGATGAAAGCAGATCTTACACTGCTACATAGGCCATGGCCTAAATACACATTGATTGATGAATGAGCTAACAAAGGAGCGAATAACTGAACCAATCAACAGCAGTGCATTTTGTTGACAAATTGGTGAAATGTGTGTATGGCCATCAAGTGGGTGCCTCAGGTTAGCACTAATTGAGCTTTCTTTTTTTTAGGTCATTAATGTGGATGATGATGGGAATGAGTTAGGTTCTGGCATTATGGAACTTACAGACACAGAACTGATTTTATATACTCGCAAACGTGATTCGGTAAAATGGCACTACCTCTGCCTGCGGCGCTATGGCTACGATTCAAATCTCTTCTCTTTTGAAAGTGGTCGAAGGTGTCAAACTGGACAAGGTAGGTAGAGCTTTTAACTTTTTCTACAAACATTTTCATATTTGAAAATTGTTCTTTTATTTATCCTACATACAACGTTTTAATTAATGCTTTACTTTTCTCCTGATAGAAAAGAAATTCCCCAAATAAGGGGATTGTTCAGAAAAAGAGATATAATACGTTATGTATTCATTGATTGGGCATTTATTTATTAAGCACATTCTGTATGTCCAGGATTTTGACTTAATATTATTAACTTTAAGATTTTCTGCATATGATTAGTTCCAGTAAATTGACTCTGTTCCTTTACTGTTACAACTTTTTGGGGAAAGAACCTAAACTTTGGAGTCCAACAGAACATGGTTTGGTTTTTTGCGACCGATTGCTTGAAAAGGGCTTGGGCGAGTTACACGATTTCCATCGCACATCAGATTCCTCCTCTATTAGGGACAAATTCCAATGCTTGCCTTATAGAATTATTGTAATAATTAAACAAGGGAAGGATTGTAAAACACCGAACAAGGGACAGTCAAATGGTAAAGGATCACCTTGGTAATGGTGATTTGGGCTCCCCCTGCTGTTAAGAAACAATCTAAAGTAAGTGTTCAATTCTTGGTTTTTTTTGTTTGTTTTTTGTTTGTTTGTTTGTTTAAATATTTTTATTTATTTCTAGGAGAGAGAGAGAGAGACAGCGTGAGCAGGGGAGGGTCAGAGAGAGAGGGAGACACAGACTCTGAAACAGGCTCCAGGCTCCGAGCTGGCAGTCAGCACAAAGCCCGTCGCGGGGCTCGAACCCACGAACCGCAAGATCATGACCCAAGCGAAAGTCGGACGCTTAACCGACTAAGCCACCCAGGCGCCCCTTTCAATTCTTGTTTTTGCCTGCCTTGTTTTGGGCCATTTCCCTTAGACATATGAAAATTATTCTGTGAATTTCCTTTTGGGCTTATGTTTAGAAACAGAGAATGTTATTTATCAGACATTTATTTAAAAGGCCTTTCTTGCTGTCAGTGAATAGAATACTTACTTTACCGTTTTGTTCTTTGATAGGTACTCCTGTATCTTTTTTAAAGTTGTGGCTACTCTTTTTCCCTTTTTTTTATGTTTGTAGGAATCTTCGCCTTTAAGTGTGCTCGTGCAGAAGAATTATTTAACATGTTGCAAGAGATTATGCAAAACAATAGTATAAATGTGGTGGAAGAGCCAGTTGTAGAAAGGAATAATCATCAGACAGAGTTGGAAGTCCCCAGAACGCCTCGAACACCTACAAGTAAGTACCCATTTTCTCTTTTATATTTTGAATAACAGACATTTTAAACTATGGATTATGGATATATAATCTGTAACATGTTAGAAATCACCATTAGCTAACATAAGTCTAATGGTCATCAGTTTTAAAAGACTGTTATGTCTATAATTATAAACATTTTTAGTATTTTAGTTAGGAAAACATTAAAAGTTCCATATTATCTAAAATGTGAATGGAAAGTTGGAGTGGATGGGTGTGTTGTTTATGCTCTGCTGTTTGTGTTGTTTCTGCTGTGTCTTACCAGAAACACCTTGCTTAATTCTCTCCGTGCCTGTTCGGTTCTCACTCATTTTTATTCTCTCTGTCCTGCCTCCCCCCGCCCCGCCCCCTATATCCTGCTTTTCTTCTTAAACCAATAAACAAAAACTCAGCTCCAGGGTTTGCTGCTCAGAATTTACCTAATGGATATCCCCGATATCCCTCATTTGGAGATGCTTCCTCCCATCCTTCAAGCAGACATCCTTCTGTGGGAAGCGCACGCCTGCCTTCAGTAGGTGAAGAATCTACACATCCTTTGCTCGTGGCCGAGGAGCAAGTAAGCGTGAGCTGCTGTCTAACAGGATGATAGCCTGTGTGGGGTTAAAGCGATGCTGTGTGGGCCAATACTTGAAAATTTTAGTCAGTTTGAATTGTAGCTTTTACTGTTCGTGTGCGACTTTTGTGATTAAGAATCAGAGGAAACAGCATATATTTCCTGACATAGGCCAAATATGTGTAGGTGTGGAGAGAAACAGCATCACGGTAGTTTGCAGGCTCACAGGAGAGGTGTGTCTATGGATAAAGGCAAATTAATTAATGCCAGTTCCTGTTACAATAATCACCGATGCTTTTGGAATTTATACTGTTTTTTACATTAGTGGACTACTAGCAGAAAGGTAGATTTTGTTGTCAATTTTTTTAGGAAGCTGTTTGATATCCCAGAGTATTCTCTTTCATTTGAGAAATGAAGTATTTGGTCGAACACTGACTCTATATTAATTAGTTATACTTATCTTTTGTAAACCATATGGTCACATATCATTAAGAAATACTTCCTGTTTTAAAATCTATTTCTTCGTGTTCTTTACAAAGTAAATAAATTCATAAATTATTTTCTATAATTACACTTCCCTCAGTTTTGCATTTTATTTTTGAGTTTTTCAAATCTTATGTATAGTCTCCCAAATGTTTTTATATTGTTCCCTCACAATACCATTGACCTTTTCTAAATAGTGACGATTTCTTAGCAGGTGGTATTTATTTTATACCTATGCATTTTACAGTACTCTTATTAAATCCAGTAGGGTTTATCTCTTTATATAGTCACAGCATCTGTAAACCAGGATAAATTTGTTGTCTCTTTTTAATACTTGTTATTCCATATTCTTTTTTTTTTTTAAGTTTATTTATTTACTTTGAGAGAGAGTGTGTACATACCCGTGGAGAGGGGCAGAGAGAGAGAATCCCAAGCAGGCTGTGTCCCATCAGCAGGGAGCCCAAAGAGAGGCTCAAACCCATGAACCACGAGATCGTGACCTGAACCTGAGTCAGATGCTTAGCCAACTGAGCCACCCAGGCGCCATTATTCCTTGTTCCTGAGTCACGTTTTAGTGTATTGATGAGAATTTCTAAAACATTCAAAATGATAATCCCAATTTGTTCCTGATTTTTTTTTTAATTTATTTTTATTTTTATTTATTTCTAGGAGAGAGAGAGAGAGACAGCGTGAGCAGGGGAGGGTCAGAGAGAGAGGGAGTCATAGACTGAAGCAGGCTCCAGGCTCTGAGCTGGCAGTCAGCACAGAGCCCAACGCGGGGCTCGAACCCACGAACCGCGAGATCATGACCTAAGCGAAAGTCGGACGCTTAACCGACTAAGCCACCCAGGCGCCCCTATTCCTGATTTTTTTAAACAGAATGCTTCTCATGTATCAAGTACACTGTAATGTGTTATTTTAGAGGATTCTTTTATGAAGTGAGGAAAATGTTTCTACATTCCTCCCTTCTCCTCACCTTTTTATTAGTGAAAAATGAATATGAAAGCTTTGAAGGAAGAGTATATCGAGAAAGATAAGTGATAAAATTAACTGATACAGTCACCGTTTTTTGTTTCTGTTTTAAGCAAGTTATTGATTCACTTTCCTGTTTTGTTTTAGGTCCATACCTATGTCAACACTACAGGAGTGCAGGAAGAGCGGAAAAATCGCACAAGTGTGCATGTCCCATTGGAGGCTAGGATTTCTAACGCTGAAAGCAACACACCAAAAGAAGAACCAAGTAGTATTGAGGACAGGGACCCTCAGATTCTTCTTGAACCCGAAGGAGTCAAATTTGTCTTAGGACCAACCCCTGTTCAAAAGCAGTTAATGGAAAAAGAGAAACTGGAGCAGCTTGGAAGAGACCAAGTCAGTGGGAGTGGTGCAAATAGCACGGAATGGGACACTGGGTATGACAGCGATGAGCGCAGAGAGGCACCCTCTGTGAACAAACTGGTGTATGAAAATATAAATGGGTTATCTATCCCTAGTGCCTCAGGGGTCAGGAGAGGTCGTCTGACATCCAGCAGTACCTCAGATACCCAGAATATCAACAACTCAGCTCAGAGAAGAACTGCATTACTAAACTATGAAAATTTACCATCTTTGCCTCCTGTTTGGGAAGCCCGCAAGCTAAGTAGGGATGAAGATGACAATTTAGGACCAAAGACCCCATCTCTAAACGGCTACCATAATAACCTAGATCCAATGCATAACTATGTAAATACGGAGAATGTAACAGTGCCGGCAAGTGCTCACAAAATTGAATATTCAAGGCGTCGGGACTGTACGCCGACGGTCTTTAACTTCGATATCAGGCGCCCAAGTTTAGAACACAGGCAGCTCAATTACATACAGGTCGACTTGGAAGGTGGCAGTGACTCTGACAACCCTCAGACTCCAAAAACGCCTACCACGCCCCTTCCACAGACCCCTACCAGGCGCACAGAGCTGTATGCTGTGATCGACATTGAAAGAACTGCTGCTATGTCAAGTTTGCAGAAAGCACTGCCACGAGACGATGGCACATCTAGGAAGACTAGACATAATAGTACTGATCTGCCCATGTGAGCCGGGAAAGCATTACCTTGTTTGCACCTTTGTGAAGTTTTAAAAAATGAAGATGCAAGTGCTTCATTTTCATTTCTAAACACTAACTCCTTTTATAGACTGATAAGATTTTTTTTCTGAATATTTCCTGTGCTTCTTTAACTAAAGGGAATTAATGTAGAGCAGGTACTCCTTAAAGAACACTCATTTCAGTATCTACTACTCATTTCTGTCCAGCAGCATTCCCATTTTCACAGTGCCTATTTAAAATGAGAGTTGAAGTGAGTGACATGCTGGTTGATTTGTATCAATATCTCGGACGTCCGCATATCATTCATGTCTAAGTCATGGTTGGCGTTTAAAACATTTTATAAAGCCTCTTGATAATGTGCATTGTTAACAGATAACTCTAGGCTTTGAAAGTAATATTTGTAGATTCACTATTCATGGTATATGGCCTCCAGCATGTAACATGAGGAATCCTTTATTTCATTAATTGTAGGCTTTTTGACTTGAGCCAAAACATATGTAAAGGAAATAGAAGTACCACACCTCCTTAGACCAGTCAGTTCCTTTTCTTCTGCGTTACTAGAAAGAGTCCTATGTCCGTGAATGTGGTTTGCTCTTGGTGTGTCGAAGGGCAGGAAGGAGTCAAGATTTTCTGTTCACTCATCTCATGATGTCATTTGAAGGGCATGCCCAGATATCTTAATGAGAATTCCACTAGACTCAAGAATCAGTCTCAGGTCACTTTACCCAAAAACATTTGGAAATCTGAACCACAATCTCTTGAAATTTTCTCTCAGATAGATAATTAACCATAATTATATGGTTAGATAATTAACCATAACATTGTTTTCTGGAGGCATCTGTGCCATTAGGTTGCCATTTACCTTCAGTTTTTTCCTTTGGTGTTTGGGATGTCTTATTTTGTTGCTTAACGTTTCTTTCAATTTAAAATGTTTGAGTTTGTATATAGTTTTGAAATTGAATTATGTGTTCGTTGTTTAGTTTTCATTTTTGTCAAATTGTGGTTTTGAAGGTTCATTTGGAACTTACTGTTATTCTATAACAGGGTTGCCCTTGTCCAGTATTTATTTATATGCTGTTTACTTTTCAAGTTGATAAAAACGTTCGCTCAGTTTGAAATTTCCCTTGCGTCCATTGGTGATCTCTTTAGCAGCTGAGACAATAAGGAAGATACTTCTAACATGCAGAGCTCCCTAACGGTACTGTTTTCTCCGCGGGCGCTCCCCCGGCACTTTAGCAGTGATTCCCTTGTGACACGGCTGCTGCGGCTGTGCTCTGCCCACCATAGTGCTCCTCGGCTCTGCTGTCCTTTCTCACAGCGGGGTCTTTGACTATCCCTCAGTTTCAGTAGAGTGTTAGCATCGTTGCCAGCATAGCAGGTACAGTGGAAGTCTTCTAGCAATGAGGTTGTGTCATAATTTAGGATTCGAGCTGAGCTGAAGTTTATATAAACTGATGAGAGTTCACATGCCTAACTCTTAGAAAATCAAGAATGTTCCAGTTTCTCAAACACTAGAGAAGACCAGAGAACGTAGAATAGAAAGGTTAGGTTACTGTTTTCTCTGAACATGAGGACGTTTGACATCATGGTTTGGATCTATCTATCCGATGTAACTAAGGTTAATTTAGCATGAAAGGGTTTCAGTCACATAGCACCCAGCCTGATCAGTAAATAACCTAATTATAGGACAGTGACTGGATTAGCAGAATAATAGAGTGGGACCATTATAAAGAAAATAAATTATTAAAGGTGTCTTTATTATTTTCAGTGCCATCGGTTCATGTGCATAGCAGAATTTTCTTCTTTTCTTCTCTGTGAACTTGGTGCTTACTAAAGTGTTCACTGTTCTCTAAAAAGAGAACAGCAGTATAGGTGTGCAGTTTCCATTTTTAATATATTGTTCCATTTACGCTTTCTTCTGAGTAGATTGCTATTCGTGCCAAATTTATGTGATGGTTTTTGTAACGAGGAATACGAATAATAATGGAACCAGTACACGCGGTTTTCTCCAAAACAAGCAGTCAAGACAGAGCCTCCAAATGAAAACGCTGACCTATTGATTTCATTTTGGAGGTTGGATACTTTATTTTCTCTCTTTTCCTCATCATTTTCCTTTTCCTTCCAGATTCTAATTAGCCTTTATATATTTTAGGTAGCTCCAATATAATCATTGCAGTTTATGCTTTAAATACTGTGTGCTTTAAAAATGAAAATGGGACCAATTTGTCTGCTAAGAATTTGATTTTAGGTACTATGAGTATTAGGACGATGTATACAATATACAACTGGTGTTTATTTCTAGATGTCTCTGGAAATCACCCGTGTTCCTATTTAATAAAAGTAATGTGGAACACTACTTGTGGAACACTACTTGTCCTTTGCAGTAGTCTAGCCATGGGCATTAAGCTCTGTCCTGGGAGAATGTACCAGTTACTAGGTACATTTTAGAATGAGATATTTTATGGGGATATTATTGTGGCCGTACGTTTCAGATTTTCTGAGACAGACCTAATTTTAGCTACTCTGTTCTTTGATAGACCATATGATCCCACTTTTTGGTTTTGGAAATATAATCATTGTTTATATGCTCTTCCCCTGATAGAGTCCTCTTTCATCCATTCAGGCGGTAACAGCTTTTTATCCCAGATCAGGGGTTGGAAACTGATATGGGTATTACCTGTGTTTTTTCTTCATGTGCTTTATTTCCCAATTTCATCTTCTTTTAAAAATGAAAATATGGTGCCTTCCCTCCCTCCAGGAAGATTGGCAAATAGTTCCTTTTATTTACTGCTGCTGTGGAGTGATGAGATATGCACTTTACTCTTGAAGACTCAGCAAAAAGCTTTTCACTTCCCAGTATATCCAGAATAGATCACATTTGGGACTTATGAAAATTTGCCAAGCAATCTTTGTTTTTATAGATATTAATGTTGACCCCACAGTTCAATGTTATAAGTCAAGCTAGTGTTTGTTTATTCCTCCTCCCCCTCCCCCCTCAAAAAAAATCTGTGGCACAACATATAAAAATGTACCTCAATAATGTTCTATTAAAAATGGGACAGGGGCCTTATGTTTTCATAATTTCCCAGTAATGTGCCACCGTATTTTTGCCTCAAGGTAAAGGTTTTAACAAGCTAAAAAGTACTTCCCACTTCCCCCTGTGCAGTTCTTAACCTGTAATACCCAATTGTTTTGTGCAATGTGTAGTGTGTGTGTGTACATATATATATATGTGTGTATATGTATGTATACTTCTATATACATACATATATATGTATCTCCTTGAAATAGACATACCATCAAAGACAACATTCAGAAGTAACTGATGTATTGGCATCTTACTCGTATTTCTGATATGTGAGGTATATGGTACTAATTACCCTTTCTCTGATTTTTGCCAAACTTGAATAAAGGCATTGGTACGAAATTACAGATTGTATAGAAAATGTTTTTGGCTTGAAAAATTAACAAATATTCTACGATATACCACAATATACTCTGCCCAAACCAGCACCCTATCTATTCTGTTCTTTACATCCCTATTCCCCATTCCTATTTCCTCATTTTTTGGGGGTATAACACAATTCTTTTGTAGCATTGGTACAGTTGCAATTCTATGACAATTGGACAACAATAGCATGGAAACGGACTGGTATTAATAGTACAGTAGTCACCGGTGTGCCACATTTGCATTAGTAAATGCAAAATATACATTTTATAAAGGAAAAATTTTTGTGTTATGTTTTTATTTTCATTACATTGTATAATACTGTAAGATTATTGTATGTCCTAATTTGCATTATAAATGTTTTTTTCCTACGTAAAGGCATAAATATAGCAACTTTGTATAAAGGTAGCTTATTAGATTTTTAATTTTTTATTTTATAAAAAATTGTCTAACAGTGGGACTACCATTGCCAAATTGTATATGAAATAGGAATTTTATCCCCTATGGTTAATTTCTTTTATAAACATTCCATATTTCTCTAATAAAAGACATAAGTGATACTGTACTATGCATAAATTGTATATTAATGCTGTTTCATAGCAGCATTTTAAATTTTGGTTTGCATTTTTAATATTGGCAAAATTTACCACTGTTGATTAAAACCTTGTTATATACATGTAACAACATCTTTTGCCCTCTTTCCCTTCCCACCCTTTGTTCTCTGTTTTTCCCTGTCAGTGCCAACTTCATACATTTTGTAGCATGGCAATAAAATATAACTTTTACACTGAGGCCAAGTGTGGCTTTTTGGAGGACGTGGAGCCGGGAGGATTGCCCTCTAGTTGTTCTTTGCATATGACTTTTTGCCATATAAACCATATCTCCAGGCATGAGAAGTTCTTTCATATATGATGTAAACATGCTTTTAAGGACAAGTGCGAATGTGCTTTTAAGCTTAATTTTTGTCATAACAAATAAGAACTAATTTTTTATCTTTCGAAAAGTCAGAGTTCTTGAAGTACAATCAAACCTTTATTAACTGGAGTACTTAAAGAATAAGCTAATATTTGAATTTAGTTCAACAAGGGCTAAGCAACACGTTTTTAAAATCCTTATTTATTGTAGAGTATTAGTATTCTGTCCTAAAAATTATATGTAAAATATGGTTTAATCGTAGATGATTTAGGATCTTGCAATGCCTTACTGTTGTCATTCGGGCATAAATTTCCATAATGAGGTACTCGAGTTGATACTGGAAGCTGAGCTGACTATACACTGACCTTAAGCATTCATGAAAAACTGCTTTGTTGAATAAAATCTGATCGGAGTTCTTATGGTTACTTTCCCTTATTGCCGAAAGTAGATTGCAATAAAACCCCAATAAAAGTTTGGTTGAATACCAATTTAAAGTTTTCCTGTATTTATATTTCACGCATTTTAAAAGACTTTATGATAAGAGGTTTTCTTAGTCTTGTATCAGTGCCTCCATTTTCAAAGTGAACATATAATGGGTTAAGGATCACGTTTCATCAGAGAAATGAAATTGTAAGTATTTGACAGACTTTCACAGTTTTCTCTATGTGGTCATTCAAACTAGGAGTTCTCAGCTTTGGAACTGCAAACCGATTTTTAGTAGTGTGCCACTGCAAGGCCTATTTGGGTACAGTTCAAGATGGAGATCATTTAAACAATGAAGGGCATAGACAAGTCCACAAATGATTGGCTGTTTACTATGTGCTAGGCACTCTGGGACTCATAAACTGGTTAAGATGCGGCAGAAACTGCATCTTGGAAAATTTGGGCATTCATCCTCAGAAGTTAAAAGCTTCTTTGGATTATTTCTGTATTTTTCCTTTGAGTTCCTTTAATGAATGAGCATGAACAGGCCCTATGCTACTAATAAAGACAGCAAGCAGGCTTTGTGTTCTAAAGAATTGTAGTTTAGAATAGCCCTTCCAGTGGGGGCAGTGTCCATCCTCCCCCTGCAGAGAACTAAGCCCTAAGACAATTTGTATATAATAAATTCTCTCTGATACCTCTAGAATGGCACTAACTATATACCTTAGGAGAATTGAAAAAATTGTCACGCCAATTCCTAATATAAGTGGTATGATAATGGCACACACAAAGGAAGGGCATCAAACTCAGTCTAAAAATGGAGATTTTCAAGAAAAGCCTAGAAGTGGTAATCCCTAAGGATTTTGATGAGAGTTGTCAGAGATTTATAGGAGAGAGAAAGGATGTCTTAAGGAGAAGGAATGACATGTGCAAAGACATACACAAAGATCATGATTGTTCAATGTTGGCAGGGGTTCCGCATGACTTGAGCATAGGTTGCAAAGGAAGGATGAGAGAGAGAAGGAAGAAGTGAGAGCACGTAGGCGTAGAATGCTTAGGAATTTTTGTGTTAAAATGAGGTGAGAATTTGGAGGATGTTAAACACTGGAGAAACAATAGTTGAGAAAGACTACTCTGACATCAACATGGAGGAACATTGGAGGGCGTGACATTGTAATAAAGCAGGGAGACTGATTCAGAGGCTCTTACAAAAATGGAAGTAAAACTGGATGAATGACTCTTCAAAGGCATTGTTGAAAGAGTGTGTAGGTTAGCTCTTGCTGTGTGACAAGACACCCTAAGACCTAGTGGCTTAAAGCAGCAAATCATGTTATTTCTCCCATTGCTATAGAAGAGGGTGGGCAGACCTATGGAACCCATCCAAAGTTACAAAACTAGTAAACAGAAGAATTGAAATCCAAACCCTTGCAGCCTAATTCCAGAAGATGAGTGTTTAACAACTGGGGAACAAGGGTGATATGTCAAAACACATGCAATGGGGAAAGGACAAATCGCTGAGAGGACCCTCATCTGGCCTAGCACCACAGGGAGCAAGGCCTGCCTCCCACACCCCATCCAAATGCCTCTCCGCCTGTTATGCCCCCAACTTCTCTAAAGCCCAGGAGGGAGGGGGCATTGGTTTTTCAGTCACCCATAGTCTCAGGCTTAGATAAATCTTGGGCCTGCCAGAGGATATAGTATTTCCAAGTAAGTGATTTTGCCCACAATAAAAACAGCCTTTTATAACATTGTGCGGGCATCTCAGCTTCTCGTTATTGTGATTATTTTCATTCCAGTATATGATCTGGGATCTGCCTATTAAAGTGCATTTCTTGAAAGAAGAGTAAGTTTTCAAAAAAAATCCTCCTGGTAGATTTAAAATAACAATTTGAGCAGTCTGGACACCCGTTTTCATGATGGACCTTGAGCATAGTGTAAACCAGGGCCAGCAAACTCTGTAAAAGATTAAATAGTGACTGTTTTAGGCTTTATGGGCTAGAGAGTCTGTCACAACCACTCTGCCAGTGTATAATTCTGTATCACATTGTGCAGTATAAAAATGAATGGGTAGGGGCACCTGGCTGGTTCACTCAGAAGAGCATGCAACCCTTGACTTTGGGGTTGTGAGTTCGAGCCCCACATTGGGTGTAGAGATTACTAGAAAAATAAACTTTAAAAATACGTATTATTTAAAAAATGGATATGTCCGTGTTACACCAAGCGTTATGGACACCAAAATATAAGTTTCACATAATCTTACTTAGTGTATCATGAAATATTCATTTTTTTACCCCAACCATTTAAGTATGTAAAACTCAATCTTAACTCTCTGGCCATAAAAAAGCCAGGTGGCTGGTTGGATTTGGTTCCCTCCCCAATGTAACCTAACCCTCTTAAATCTGAAAGGTGAAAACTTAAAAATTGAAGAAAACATCTATCAATGTTAACAAGCTTGCTAAGTGATAGGAGAAAAGGCTATCAGTGGATGACAAAAAACGAATAGATTTTTTTAAGGACAAAAATTTTACTTTAACGCTCCTAAGGGGTCAACTTGAAGTAAGTAGAATATTTTAATAAACTGAAATATTTGGGATTGATCTTGGTGTCTACCAACACATTAGGGAGGTGTGTATTAGTCATCTCTACTCGGGAGGGGGAAAGAAATCGAGTGAATCTAAGACCTGAAAATGAGCAAGCAGGGCAAAGATAAGGTAAATGTCTCCATGAGAGGTGACTGTACCGGACAATCAACGTCCGATTAAAAAACAGCTTTTTAAAACTCAACAGAAGGAATGTAAGCCCTCCTCGTAATAATAAATAACGTTTAAAGTTAAAAAAGCAAAAAACTATTATTTACTAATATAATGCTAAGTAATCAAAAAAACAGAACCCGAAAAGGCTAAACGTGGTTCTGCCTCCCGGGAAAGAAGTGGTGAGGTTGGTGAATTGTTTTTTCGTTATTTGTATATAATACTTTAAACTGTGTATACCTGGTACTTTAGGCAAGCTTTTAAAGATTAAATTGAAGAAAAATTAAACGGGCGAGCCGGAACGTCGTTGCTATGACAGCCCCTACGTCCCGAGGTCCCCTTTGTCCTGCGTTTCTACTCCCAATCAGCGCCGCTTCAAGAAAGACGTTAGACCCTCCCCTTCCAGGTCCCAAGCAGGCGACTCCGCAGGGGGCGGAGCGCGAGCCGAAGCCCCGCCCTCCAGCGTAAAGAGCCGCGCTTCCCACTGCGGCGCTCCACTCAAAGCGGCACCCACTCACTGCTCCAGCGGGCGGCGCCCGGCACTAGCTGCGCGCTGGCCGGAGCCCCGCCCCCTGCAGTAGAGCGTGTGCCGTCATTTCCGGCTTCTCTTCCCTCTGGTCTCGGGCGTGACCTGTGCGGGATCAGCGTGTGTGCCGAACTCCTCGCAACCATGGTGAGCCTGGCCCCGTTGGCCCTGTCTAAGCCCCGCCGCGTCCCGCCGTGCTCTGCCGCCTCGTTGTCCCCTCTGTCTTCCCTTCGCCTCGGGTTCCTCGTGTCCGTAACCCGAGACCGCCGCACATGGCGCGGGCCGCGGCGTGTGGCCTGCGCCGGGCCCGCAGGTGAAGCCCTCCATGCTTCGTAGGGGGAGGGGTGGGCCCCGTGGCAGCGTCTTGGGCTGACCAGGCCCCTCAGTCCCAGAACCCAGGGCCCGGGGCTCAACCCAAGCGAAGAAATTTCTAGTGTCCCGGGCGGGTTGGCGCGGCAGGCTCCGCCCTCTCTTTTGGGGCGGAGCCTGAGAAGACCGGGCTGGAGGGACCGGAGGTTGAAGATGGAGGCTAGTCGGCCGCGTTACCTCGTTCGCTGGGCGGTTGTTGAGCTAGTGGCCTACAACCCCCACCTGCCTTATGCGTGGCTTAGAGCCATCTTAAGGCTTGATATATTTAACAGTCTCTTTGGTAAAGAATTTTTACTCGCAGAGCACTAGTAGATCCCAAAAGCAAGGTCTTGCCGTACAGCCTGCATAACTCCCTCCCTCCCTCAAGTAAATGACTATCCCAGTGATGGAGACCGTCACTTTTTTTGAAAAACACGCTATGCTTTATATTAAATTTAATCTTTAGTATCTACGTATTTTTTCTCAGTGCATCTGAGTATACGTGTTAAATATTGGTATTCAAACTCATCGTTGATTTTTCCTTTTTAGGCGTCCCTTTCCCTTGCACCTGTTAACATCTTCAAGGCTGGAGCTGATGAAGAGAGAGCAGAGACCGCTCGGCTGGTAAGCCTTGTTCTCCTGTTCTTTTAAAGATCCGATTGTACTTTTTGGATTTTAAGATTGTAAAATTGATTTTTACTTTAAATCTCCGATCTTTACTCCAGTCCTCTTTTATTGGTGCCATCGCTATTGGAGACTTGGTAAAGAGCACCTTGGGACCTAAGGGCATGGTAAGAAAAACAAGGAATTTTTATGTTTTCATATTGTTTTAGAGCCATTGGTGGAAATAGTTAATAACTCAATTTTGAGAGATTTTTTTTAAACCTTGGAAAGTTAACTCTTATACACGTAAGACATGGATATATTCTTGCTAAAAATTATAAGTGCTTATACAGCTAAAGTCCTCTTGGATCACCATCTTGGATCCCCTTCCGAGTGACAACCACTGTTATATTTGGATGTAAATCTTGTGTGTACTACTTCCGTGTCCTTTTTTTTGTAGGTTGCTTTTAAAAATTCCTTTCAGTGTTGATGTTTAAATTTTATATTTATTACCACACTGAGGTACACTTAGTTTGTTTCCATTGTTTTTGCTATCACATTGCTGAGACAAAAGTTTCCCCGTTCTAGTGTTTTTAGGGGTAGACGCCAAGGTTTGCTTACAGAGTGTATGCATTGAAAAATTTGAATGGATACTGGCGAAAAGGCATCCAGAGTATTTATACATTAACAGTAAATGAGAATACGGATTGACCCATGCATTCTTCCAGATGTGTTTATATCTTGAACTACCATGTTCCTTTCAGGATAAAATTCTGTTAAGCAGTGGACGAGACTCCTCTCTCATGGTAACCAATGATGGTGCAACTATTCTAAAAAACATTGGTGTGGACAACCCAGCAGCTAAAGTTTTAGTTGGTGAGTTTGAGGATGATAAGGTTTTTGTTAACATTTTGAAACATGTTTTTAAATAAGCTGTGTTGACCAACTGTACTTCTGATTAATTGATATCTATTTTTTAACTATCATTATTAAAATATAAGCTTCTGGGGTACCATGCAATTATTAATGATAAAACATTTCAGACTGAGAATTTCCAAAGAGTTTGTCAGGTGAGGGAACCTAGATAAGTGAGATTCAGGTTGGTGGTGGGGATGTTTGGAGAAATAGGTAAGCGATGGAGAAGTAATTTGGAAAGCGGAATCCCATAAAAATGAGCTAGTAACTAGCTTCCTTTTTCTAGATATGTCAAGGGTTCAAGATGATGAAGTTGGTGATGGCACTACCTCTGTTACTGTGTTGGCATCTGAATTGCTAAGGGTAAGAGTATCTGAGCAATTTTAACCTTTTATTCTTACTGTTTTTTTGCTCTTGGGCTGGAAGTCATTGGGTCTTTACTAAGTACTATTTTTTTAAGTTTATTTGTTTTGAGAGAGAATGTGCGCATGAACGGGAGAGGCAGAGAGAATCACAAGCAGGCTCTGCTGACAGTAGAGCCCAAAGTAGGGCTCAGTCCCATGAACCAGGAGATCATGACCTATGATAAAATCAGCAGTTGGATGCTTAACTGACTGAGCCACCAGACACCCCTTTATGTCTTTACTATTGACGAATGTTTTCTGCTGTTTGTTAATAGGAAGCAGAATCCTTAATTGCAAAAAAGATTCACCCACAGACCATCATTGCGGGTTGGAGAGAAGCCACAAAGGCAGCAAGACAGGCTCTGTTGAATTCTGCAGTTGATCATGGGTTGGTACACCAAAATAATGCTGTTTTTAAGTGTTTAACTTTTTTTTTTTTAAGTTTATTTATTTCTGAGAGAGAGAATCTCACGAGCGGGTTCCAGTCTTGGCGCTGAGCCTGACTCAGGGTTCAATGTCATGACCTCACGGTCATGAGTCAAAATCAAGAGTCAGATGATTAACTGACTGAGCCAGCCAGGTACCCCTTAACATTGTTTTCAAAATATGCTCCATACTAAAAGTCTGGAGAACAGTGAAAAGCATAAACAAACATGACCCTGTTGCCTCATCCTGCCCTGATAAAACCCACGTGTAGTTTGGGTTTCCAGTTTTCTGCATTTTTAATCACACACACAAACAAATAGAATCATTGTGTAGAGGATTTTTTTAGCTTCTAACTTTGTTGAATAAGGATATTTCTAGGTGTCAGTATTTTCTGCAGTATTAGTTTTAATAGGGGTATGCATTTGAGTTTTTGACTGGTATAATTTACCTATCTAGAGTTGGAAGTCTGTGTTGACTGATTGGTAATTTTTAGATTTATAGTAATGTGATAAATTTCTTTCCCAAAAAAATGTTTCAAGAAGTGTAATTGGTGGGTCCAAAGGTATATGTGTATTTTAGGCCTTTTTATTTACAAGTAACTCTAGAAAACATTAATTTTCTTTTCTAATATCTGTATCGCAAATACCTATTTTTCCTTGTTTGGAGGATTTGCTGTTCTTTTGTTTGCTTGTTTGTTTTTTTGTATTTTACCAGATAGGTAGCACATTAGTAACCTTTAATTTCATATTTCTTGATTATTGGTGGTGAGCTCTAATTCTTTTTCTGTGGCTTAGAGCCCTGACTGGGGTGAAATGATCTATTGACAACTATTTGGATAAATTTCGAAAAGAAAAATAGGATAATCTTTGGAGAAGCATTTTAAGAACAGTCATGAGTGTCCTGTTTTTTTTAGTTCTGATGAAGTTAAGTTCCGTCAAGATTTAATGAACATTGCAGGAACAACGTTATCCTCAAAACTGCTTACTCATCACAAAGACCGCTTTACTCAGTTAGCTGTAGAAGCTGTTCTCAGACTGAAAGGCTCTGGTAATTTGGAGGCAATTCATGTCATCAAGAAGCTAGGAGGAAGTCTGGCAGATTCCTATTTAGATGAAGGTATGTATATGTTAAATATGGGAAAACAGGCTTTGATCAGAGGCTGAGAGCTAAATAGTGAATCCTGTTTTTAGCTAGTCAGGACTAGTGACACTTTACAAGCCAGAAAATCTATCTTTAATAATATAAATACTATTATAACCATTTTTGTCATTCTAATCCATTTATTACACTTAGCTGTGTGCCTCATCTCACCCCATCCCAGGATTTCTTTCATAATCTCTAGGTTTTACTTTATACTGAGAACTTAACTACTTGTAGTCTCTAATGAAAAGAAGTTGCAGTTTTGGTGGAAGTCAGCTACTCTCAGATGGTACTTTTTCCAGGAAGGAGTTGTGTTAAGTCCTATCATTTATCTGGTATAAGTATTGAGAGTATAGTTCCTGGTGTTTTACAAAATGATAGATAAGTGTTAGCAATTGCTATTTCCTAACTAATGGTGTATTTTGTTTTTAGAGTATGAAGTTTTCAAAACATCTTTATATTGTATTTATTTCACAAAATGGCTTCTGGGGTCAAATGTGCAGGCGTTCTTTTCTGTAGAGGAGAAACAAGAACAAGTTGTGCTTTACCAGTGACTTGTACTCCAGGTTTTGCTGTATGTCATTTGTCTGTATTTCAAGAGAGTAACAATCCTGAAAATACTCTAGGTTGAATTTATATGTAAGGGCTGTGTAGCATTTCTAGAAGAGGCTAGTGGTAGGTGAGGATAATGAAACCAAAAATAGCCACCGTTCTTGAACGCTACATTCTTGAATGTTCTGTGCCAAGCATTCTAATAGGAAGTTTGGTTAAAATCTCATCCCTCATGATGTTGACCCAGTGATTGAGAATTAGGTTCATGTTAATAGGGAAGAAAACCCAAGATGAAAATAGATTAAAAAAATAAAAATTATATATGCTTCTAAAAGAAGCTTGGAGATTGAGTTCCAAATCATCAGGCCCATAGACTGGAAACTAGCATCTGTGCCACTGGTGATACTTTACAGATGACAAGCTAAGGTTGATTAATTTGTTCAAGATTGTGTACATAGCCTGTAAGCAGCATAGGCATGATTGGGGGCAGGTTTGTCTGACTCCATTGTACACGACTTTTTCATTCTCTTACCAGCTTCAGTGCTTCAAAAAGTTTAGTAATCTCTAGCAATACCTTGTTTTTCTGAATTCCTCAGTTTTTCTGTTGTGTTCGTTTTATTTAATTTTTTAATTTAATTTTATTTTTAATGTTTATTGCTGAGAGAGAGAGAGAGACAGCGTGAGCAGGGGAGGGTCAGAGAGGGAGATACAGAATCTGTAACAGGCTCCAGGCTCCAGGCTCTGAGCTAGATGTCAGCACAGAGCCCGACGTGGGGCTTGAACCCATGAACTTTGAGAGTCGGACGCTTAACCGACTGAGCCACCCAGGCACCCCTGTTGTGTTGGTTTTAAATGAAAGTGGATTTATTAGCATTGTGTTGTAATCCACATCTACATATTTTGTATACATGTGGAACAAAAGTTTCAAAATACTGTGTTTATTCTTTTTTCTTTTTGATTTTTTTTTATTTTTATTTTTGAGTGAGAGTGCGAGAGAGGAGGGGCAGAGAGAGGGGGGATACAGAATCTGAAGCAAGTTCCAGGCTCTGAGGTGTCAGCAGAGAGCCCGAGGGGAGGGCTTGAATCTATCACCTGAGCTGAAGTCGGAAGCTTAACTGACTGAACCACCCAGGTGCCCCTTAAAAATAATGTGTTTATGTGTTGTGCTCTTACATTTCCACCTGTTGAATTGATTTTTATGATCACTGCTTTAATGGAATGCATTATAGGTTCTAGGAGCTTGGAGAATTGGACTCCTGTGTTCTTTGAAAGAGTAATTTGATAAAGCAGACATCTAAAGAAGATTTAGTAATATAACTTTGAAGTATTTAATACAATATTCTGTATTGTAGGCTTTCTGTTGGATAAAAAAATTGGAGTAAATCAACCAAAGCGAATTGAGAATGCTAAAATTCTTATTGCAAACACTGGTATGGATACAGATAAAATAAAGGTATGTTAATTACATTTCTTGGAATTCTAATTGTTAGTTGCTTTATAAATTCCAGGCTAGGAATCAGTTGTACTCAAAAAAAAAGCCTAGAGTATATATGAATGTATTCAAAATAATTTCAGTGTATGTATGTGAAAATGTTTATGTTGAAACTCTTAAAGAGTAATGAAAGTGATACTGTTTTTATGCTTTTCTTTGTTTTAGATATTTGGTTCCAGGGTAAGAGTTGATTCTACAGCAAAGGTGGCTGAAATAGAACACGCAGAAAAGGAAAAAATGAAGGAGAAAGTTGAACGTATTCTTAAACATGGGATAAATTGCTTTATTAACAGGTCTGTATGTGCTTTGCTAACAATATTTGTACTAATGTAATGATTTATGTCTACAAAGGCTTATGGAAATACTTAATATTGAATTGGTGAGTTGTTACTTTGAACAAGTAGATGTTTTTTCCAAGTAGAATTTTACAGTAAGGCATTTGTATTCTAATGATTTTGGTGATGCTTTATATTAATATACTTTATTAAGCCTTTTTTTTATTAGCAGTAACAATAGTTTTTTGATTCAGCAGTTAACAGTTTTAGAGTTTTGGCCTAATTGGAGAGGTTCAATTCCATATCAAATTACTGGAGTTTGAAGTAGCAAAAAACTAATACCAAAGAAATAAAACAAGAATTAAGAGATGAAAACTATTAAATGGCTTTGGTTTTAGGTAAACAGTTTATCTTTAATTTTTTAAGTGTTTTTAAAAATTATTTGATTTTTCTTTTTAATGTTGATTTTTAAGAGAGAGCACTAGCAGGGGAGAGGCAGAGAGAGGGAGGCACAGAATCCGGAGCAGGCTCCAGGCTCGGAGCTCTTAGCACAGAGCCTGATGTAGGGCTTGAACTTATGAACTATGAGAGGGTGACCTGACCTGAAGTCAGATGCTTAACCGACTGAGCCACCAGGCGCCCCAAAGTTTATTTTTGAGACAGAGTGTGCACTTGTGCACAAATAAGGTAGGGGAGGGGCAGAGAGAGAGGAGACCGAGAATTCCAAGCAGGCTCCACATTGGCTGTCAGCACAGAGTCCTATGCAGGGCTTGAATTCATGAACTGTGAGATCATGACCTGGGCCGAAGTCAAGAGTCACACTTAAACATTGACTGAGTCACCCAGGTGTCCCTTTTCTTTAATTTGTATGAAAGAGTATGTATACATTTTTCCTGTGTATTCTTTTCTTTTTTTTTTCCTCAAAGTTTATTTTGAGAGAGCATGCAAGTAAGAAAAGGGGCAGAGGGGTAGAGGGCATAGAGAGACTCCCAAGTAGGCTCTGCTGTCACCGCAGAGCCCAGAGTCGGGCTCAGATCCATGAACCATGTGATCATGACTTGAGCTGAAATTAAGAATTGGATGTTTGACTGAGTCACTCAGACACCTCCCCTCATGTGTTCTTAATTGTTAGTGTTTAAGGTGTTTTCATGGATTTTTTCCCCCCACAAAGGCAATGGAAAAATTTTTTTTCAGTAAAACTAGAAGAGTCAATAAAAAGTGACCACTGGAAACGACTGTATCCGCTCCAGTGGTCTGCAGCAGCATAACGTGGAATCCGTGTCCAGCTGGCAGGCATGCTGGGCCCCACAGCTTGCCTCCCTGCCTCTCAGGCCA
This sequence comes from Proteles cristata cristata, assembly GCA_017311185.1. Taxonomy (NCBI): domain Eukaryota; kingdom Metazoa; phylum Chordata; class Mammalia; order Carnivora; family Hyaenidae; genus Proteles; species Proteles cristata. The sequence continues at coordinate 215,938 of JAESUZ010000972.1, read as the reverse complement.
GCTGCCACCTTTGGGGCCCTCATACAGGGCCAGACATCTAGGATCCAATACTAGTGAGTGCCATTTCATGGTGAGGCCTAGAGGCAAGAACTCTGGACTGGACTTTTGGCAAGATGCCCTCTATTCCCTTTCCAGGTTCAGGGGCCCTGAAACCACTGCTTTGAATTCAGTTTGCTCATGTCCACCTCAGGGCCTCTAATGTGTCTAATTTTCCCTCAGGTTGGCTCCCTTGGATTGTTTTAAATGGTGAAAATGCCAAGAGGAACAACTTGGTTCTGTCAGTTAACTTTGGTTAACTTTGACAGTTAATAGTTGATGAAAAGTGATTGTTCTAGGCCAAGTGTTTGTGAGCTGTTGTTTGTTTTAATGTTTGTTCATACTGTGAGAGCGTGTGCAGGGAGACGCAGAGAGAAAATCCCAACCAGACTCCACTCCACCAGCACAGAGCCCCATGTGGGCTCTGTCTCACAAATGTGAAATCATGACTTGGGCCCAAATGAAGACTCACACGCTTAACTGACTGAGCCACCCAGATGCCCTTATGGGTTTTTGAAGAAGTTATGTAAACTTCTGTGTGATCTTGAATCTGAGAAGATGCATTTTGTCTGACATTGCTTTTTACTAATTTTTATTTTTTTTAGTGTTTTAGCCTTTTTTTTTTTTTTTTTTAAAGTTTCAAACTTTTAAACATGTCTTTTTTATACTTCTGTTACAAAAATATCTCATTGAGATGCTTGGGTAAATCAGTTGGTTAAGTGCCTGGCTCTTGGTTTCAGGTCTAGTTATGATCTCACATGTTGTGAATTTGAGACCCACGTTGTGCTCTGCGTTGACAGCGTGGAGACTGCTTGGGATTCTCCCCCCTCTCTGCCTCTACCCTGCTTGTGTACACTCTTTCTTTCAAAATAAGTAAACTTAAAAAAAAAATCTCATTTTGGAAAATAGAAATGTATAAAGAAGGAACAGAATGTAAGGTCTGACCTTCCTTTTTAAATTACAAAGTTTTCATAAATGATAAAGTGTGATCTGCACAAACACACTCCCAAAGTGAACATTGAAGTCATTGGCAGGTTTTGTTTTTCTATAAAATTTTTTATAAATATTATCATTAAAATCTTTTTAACGCTTATTTATTTATTAGAGACAGAGCATGAGCAGGGTAGAGGTAGAGAAAGATGGAGACACAGAATTCTAACCAGGCTCCAGGCGCTGAGCTGTCAGCACACAGCCCGTCGCGTGGCTGGAACTCAAGAACCGTGAGATTGTGACCTGAGCCGAAGTCAGATGCCTAACCGACTGAGCCACCTAGGCACCCCTGACATGATTTTTGATGCATTTTTGCTACATTGCTTTTCAGAATTATGGGTCTAGTGTATCCTATTAGTTAGCAATATAAACTAAATGCCTGTTTTCAGTACTAGCATGGATGCACTAAGTTTTGTAATTTATAAATTACTGTATATGGAAGATACGGTATTTTCTAATTTGTATTGGTAAAAATGGTTCCATATTTTTTAGTCTGTTATATTTCAGACTTGTGAAATAACAATTTTGAACAATATTTTTATTTATAGGCAGTTAATTTATAATTATCCTGAACAGCTCTTTGGTGCTGCTGGTGTTATGGCTATTGAACATGCAGATTTTGCAGGTGTGGAACGCTTAGCTCTTGTCACAGGTATGGGAAAAAGGCATTAATTTCTAACCAACACTAATCACTCTTGGATTAAATGTTAACGTATGGAACTTCTTGCTGAGAGTACAAAGAAATACTTAGAAAATAAACCGTTACTCTGAAATCTGATTTATAGCCTTTTGACATCTTTATGTTGTCTTAGTACGCCAAATTATATGCTAGGTTTGCCATCCCTGTTTTTGTTATATTGTTTGAAGATACTAGATCTTTCCTCACAAACCCACAGGACCTTCTATATCTAAAGAAAATAAAGCTTAAAAAAGGAGTGTTAGGGTTTGTCTAGTTTATTTTTAATGCTGGAGAGTCCAGTGCTTTGTGCCACTTGGTACTAAGTTACACTCGTAACCTTTATTGAACACTTAACTATATGTCAGAGAATGGGTCAAGTGCTTACACATTGTTTTTTTTAATTCTTTTAAATTTGTGGAAGTAATCAATGTTGAAATAAGTGAAACAGTTCAGTAACAAATAATGAAGAATTCGTATATGCTAATACCCTTTGGTAGAGATATGAGTTTCATAATCCCAGTTGTGCAGAATAAAAATACATTCATGAGTAAGATAATGTCTACATCAAAATGACACAGTGTAATGTGTTTATATTAGGGTAATAGTTTTTAAAGTAACCTCTAAGTAGCCCTTGAAAGACTAAGTATAGCAGCCTATATGCTCTAATTTTTAGGCCCTTGAAAAGAAATGAATATGTTGGAAAGGTGGTTTGGGATCTGGCAATGAAAATTTAAGGGGAGGGATTTGAGATGTAAAGGCACTAGGAAAGTCAAATTTTCAAGTGCCATGAGTGTTAGAAATAAAAGTATACTAACTATTGGAGAGGGTAGAATTGGTTTCATCACGGTAGCTTCTTAAGCCATTTTTAATCTTTTGAGAAGTGTGGTTTTCTTCTGACTTAAAAAGAGACTTGTTTCTTTCAGAACTACTTTGAAATGGGTTTATTCTTTCATTAATTACTTTGAAATAGGTTTACTTTAATTAAATTTCTTTAAGAGCCATTACATACTTGATGCTTAAGGTAATAAAACTTCAGGTGTAATTCCTCCTTTAAGATAAAGATACAGTGGAAGAAGTAAATGTGAATGATAGCATGTTCGTGGGAGAAGTTGATCTCCTAAGGACTTGATACATGAAATTGCCACATATACTCAGAAGAAAATTCATTGCACCAAGCACACCCAGCGGTGAAGTTGATCTGGCCCTGTTGGTGCCTCCTATCTTTAGCTTACTTGTCAAGATGTGTGAAATTGGTTCTCATAAATGTCAAGTATATACATATGTATTTTTCCTAAGCCTGTATAGAGAAGCGAATGAATTAAGATAAATGAAAATTCTCATAAGCCAAATCAGTCTAATTTTGGAGGTATGATGTCCCAAATCCATTGTGTTTTACTTCTAGAACACAAAGCAGTCTCAGGAATTGGCTAATCAAAAGTTAAAATAACTTCAGCTGTACAGATGAATATAAATCAGTGTAAAAAGGACCCAGAGTCCTTATAAATTTCTTTGTAAAATATATATAAAGCGTCAGTTATTCAGAGTTACAGTAAGAAAATAGGAAGAAAGTAGTTGGTTGATGGTAGAGGGAATCCATTTTATTACAAGAGAGTAATGAACTAGAGAAAAGGATTTTAAAAATGGAGGCTTAACTTTTTCCTGGCCTAATTAAGAACCAGGAAAAAAAAGTGGTCAAACCTTTCAGTTTACACCATGGAAGATGGAGGGAAAACAGGAATAGAAATAAGACGTAGAAATAAAAATTTCTTGACACTTCATTAGGTTTGCTCTGGGAAATTTTCAGTGTACATTTCCCTTTTTCTAGGCTTTACAGGGGCTTTCTGAGATTGTAGTTAATGTGATGATTAGCAGGTAACAAAACAGGTGCTCCTTTAAGCAGCTTCTAAGGTCTATATCTATTGAATAATAGAATTAGTCAAATATTTTCATGTTTTGGGAAATTGAATCATAAGGATACTGGTCTTCTAGACAGGATTCAAAAGGGAATCTGAATTTAAATTCAGACTTAAAAGTTGATGTTAAAGTCCCAATTTAGCCTTTGGGAAATAGTATTTTACATTATGCATGTATAGGTCTAAAGAGTCTGCTTGGATTCAAATTCCACTTCACCATACTTGTTAGAGCTATGTAACCTTCAACAAGAAACTAAATACCTCTGCCTCAATTTTATTATTTCCGTGTCAGATAAGAAGAATATCATTCATGGGGTGAGAGTTGTAAAGATTAAATAATTAGTTTATATGAAGTGCTTCAAAGTGTTTGGCATATAGTAAGCAGTCCACTTATTAAAAATGTCAGTTCATTAGTTCTTGGAAAACAAATTTTTAAATGTGCTGTGTATTTAATTAATTAATATGTACGTATGTTCATAGGTGGTGAAATTGCCTCTACCTTTGACCACCCAGAACTAGTGAAGCTTGGAAGTTGCAAGCTTATTGAGGAAGTCATGATTGGAGAAGATAAACTCATCCACTTTTCTGGGGTAGCACTTGGTGAGTGATTTTATAGATTCTGATTTAGGTTCCTAAATCTTTGATAGTCTCTGTTGAAGTTTAAAGAAATAGTTACTATATTTATTAGAATATGATGTGTCTTAATTTTTAAGAAGCATGATGTATATTAGTTTCAGTTTCTTTTGAGGTCAGCTTCATCTTAATCTTGCCTTTGTGAACAGTATATTCAACATGATTGTTTTCTAGGTACCTTAGAACTACTGTGAACATGGATTATTAGCAAAAGGAATGTACAGTAGCAGAGGCCATGTCTGCTTTTAAAACCAAAGGATAATTATGACCAATATCTACATAAATACTAGAAGGCAGACTCTTATTTTTTATAGCTAAGTGTTCATGGTGACCTAAGAATCTTTCATCTTTTAACTTTAGGTGAAGCTTGCACCATTGTTCTGCGTGGTGCCACTCAACAAATTTTAGATGAAGCAGAAAGATCTTTGCATGATGCTCTTTGTGTTCTTGCCCAAACTGTGAAGGATTCTAGAACAGTTTATGGAGGAGGTAAGCATTTTAAAAATATTGAACATGTTTTATTAAAGTATAGTAATGGTTTTGGCTTTAATGGTCTTTAGAAAGTTTGTATATAGTGCTTTTGCATTTAATCTTAAAGTGTTTGATGTATCTTAAGGGAAATGAGTAATTCAGTGTCTTGGAGATAAAACAGATATTTTATTGGAATTTCGTTTTGCTCGGCAGGCTGTTCCGAGATGCTGATGGCTCATGCTGTGACACAGCTTGCCAGTAGAACACCAGGCAAAGAAGCTGTTGCAATGGAGTCTTTCGCTAAAGCACTGAGAATGGTAAGTTGGTAAAGAGATCTGAACTCTGTTTTGTGAGTATTGATGGTTTCTTAAATGAATACATTTTTCTATCTTGGACATGTTTGCTTTTTTGGCATTAAGAAAGCTGGTTCACATCACTTAAATTTGATTCTGGAGTTTATCTTTTCTATGTACAGTATAATTAAAAGGAACACTTTTACATTGTTTCTAAATGTATAATTTTAAGAAGCTGTCCTACTTACGTAATTTTTTTTTTTTTTTATAGAATAGTTACTATTTGTTTTTCTCACCTTCTAGTTGCCAACCATCATTGCGGATAATGCAGGCTATGACAGTGCAGATCTGGTGGCGCAGCTCCGAGCTGCCCATAGTGAAGGCAATACAACTGCTGGACTGGGTAAGAAATCACTTGAAACCTTGTAGTAATTAAGAGCATCTTTACCAAGTTATTCTTTGGGGTTTTTTTTCCCCTTTTAAATGAATTCTCATAACAACCATAGAAAAGATTCCTGTGGCCCTTGCCTCTGTAACTGCTTCATGTTTTAGGAAAATGTTTTAATTTCCCATTCTCAACACTGCCAGAACTCCGTAAAAGGTTTGAAACTAATTAGAAGAGTTGTAACTAGTTTATCATGTGATGACTGTGCGATTGAAATACATAAACAATACTAATACTTTTAAATAAGTGTAAACTGTATTAAATTTCTTATAGTATAATCAGCATTAAATTCTAATCTCCCAGGAAACTCATTATGAAACATTCTTAATGTTTTTTTTTCTAGGAGAGAGAGAACAGCGTGAGCAGGGAGGGTCAGAGAGAGAGGGAGTCACAGACTCTGAAACAGGCTGGCAATCAGCACAGAGCCTGACGCGGGGCTCGAACCCACGAACCGCGAGATCATGACCTAAGCGAAAGTCGGACGCTTAACCGACTAAGCCACCCAGGCGCCCCATTATGAAACATTCTTGAGTGTACCTCTTTGATACATAGATAAAAGTGGCGAAAAGGAAAGATTTTAATTCAAATTGAAAAATTTCCCAGTAAACTGTCCAAAACAGAAATAGGGAGATAATCCTGGCAGAAGAGAGGTAATGAAAATTGTTAGAAAGTGAAGTAGGGATTTTCAGAAGAAGAAAAATAGATGACTTCTGAATTCTCTTCCAGTTTTAGGAATCCATGGTAGGGACACCTGGCTGGCTCAGTTGGTAGAGCATGCGACTCTCTTATCTCGGGGTTGTGAGTTTGAGCCCCACATTGGGTGCAGAGATTACTTCTAAAACTTAAATCTTTAAAAAAAAAAAATCCACGGTAATGAGGGACAAGCACATTTTCTGTAGTAATTGTATTTTTATTTTTACAATTACTTATTTTGAGAGAGAGAATCCCAAGCAGGCTCTGTGCTGTCAGCACAGAGGCCAGCGTGGAGGTCAGTCCCATGAACCATGAGATCATGAACTGAGCCGAAAGCAGGAGTTGGAGGCTTACCTGACTGAGCCACTCAGGTGCTCCCTGCAGTAATTTTACATATACATGTACATAAGCATAACACATGTATATATATGTACATAGGTAAAGATAGGTGATTGAGGGGCACCTGGGTGGTCCAGTCAGTTAAGTGTGGACTCTTGGTTTCAGTTTAGGTCATAAACTTGCAGGTTGTGAGTTCAATCCCCATGTCGGGCTCTTCACTGACGGCATGGAGCCTGCTTGGGATTCTTTCTCCCTTTCTCTCTGCCCTTCCCCAGCTTGTTCTCTGTCTAAAAATAAATGAATAAACTTAAAAAATAAGAAAAAGTGTTCTATATTCGTTTTCCATTTGACCTAGTTGTCTTCCATTAATACAGATGGTAAGTAGTTGACCTTGTAATTTTCTAAAAGGCTTTGAGTGATAGGCTAATAGACTGCTGTAATTAAATTGAATAGTTGGGTCTTGTGATCTCATTTTTACAACCGGATTTATTATATTTGTTGTAAGTCATTAGAGATATTTTGATAATTTAGTTAAAACTCTGGTTGTTTACTTAGTAAATACTTTGTCTTTTTTCAGATATGAAGGAAGGTACTGTTGGAGACATGGCAGTACTGGGTATAACAGAAAGTTTCCAAGTAAAGCGACAGGTTCTTTTGAGTGCAGCTGAAGCAGCAGAGGTGATTCTGCGTGTGGACAACATTATCAAAGCAGCACCAAGGTATTGTGGGACTTTAACAAACATTTCTTAGGAAAAATTATTTTTTTTAATTATTTTTTAATGTTTACTTAGAGCGTGCTCTTGTGAAGGAGGGGCAGAGAGAAGGGGAGAGAGAATCCCAAGCAGGCTTTGCACTATCAGGGTACAGCCCAGGGTGGGGCTTGATCCCATTATCCATGAGATCATTACGTGAACCAAAGTCAAGAGTTGAATGCTCAACCATTTAGCCACCAGGTACCCCTCTTAGAAGAAAGTTAACACAGAAGCAAAAAATAGATAATTGCATGTAGTTGGTAATTGTAGTTGATAGAGCCATTTCTCCCTAACTAAAAGTATTGTGCACATTATTTAAAATACGTAGTCATGACTCTTCTATTCTGGGTACACTTTTTCATATAGGTAGTCTTAAGTACATGATATGCAGAGTTCCTTACATGTTCCCATTTTGGCAGTTTTTCTAAGATACCAGATTTTTTCAGAAACTCATTTCATGTAAAAAAATGGTTAGCCGGAAAATCTTCTAGAGATTTCGTTAATTGTTCTTAGTAGTAGTTATTAAAACATTAATTTTGTTAAAGTGGTGGTTCATGAACATTGAGAGGGCTTGGTAGCTTGCACCAGGAGATAGAGGTGAGGGTGGTCTGGAGATATTGATCATAGATTTTGAAGGTTGAGCCCACAGACTTTGATTATGGGCTGGATATAAGGTATAAGGAAAGGGAATGAAGGATAATCCAAAGTTTTTGTTGGGAAAAATAAGAATATCTGTTCTCTGAGTGTCTTGTGAATGGTAGCTAGAGGACGTTTGGGTCTTTACTGTGAACATTCAGTGCTACGTGGAGTGATCTCGTAGTGGGGATGGATGCCGAAGGAGGGAGTATAGCCCACTGAGTAGCTGTGAGAAAGAGTGGGAGAACGAAAGGGGGCTGCTGGTTTTAGTTGGAAGCATGGGGAGTTCGTCCCTGGGAACAGGAGGGAAATAGGAACATCCTTAGGAGATTGCACCTTAAAATGGACTGAGTACAAGGAATTTCCTTGTGCAGCACCCACTTCCGTGGCTTTCTTCTATTGTGTCCCATTACCATTAGAAGAAGAAAGGAATAGAAAGTAGTGATTTGGATGTGGAAAGAAAAGAGGAAATAGTATTTAAATCTGTGGTGTAGTGGAAGCAGGACTGGGCTGAAAAATCTAAAGATTCTCTATGGTAGAGAAATGAGCGGTCATTTTGAAATGGAAACTTGCTGAGGAAAGGAGAAATTGAAAGTTTTCTTGGAAGGTGGGTCAGCAGAGATGGTTGTACAGTTCTCTTTTCTGCTGATAGCAGAATGATAGCAAAAGGAAACTGGTTTGTGAAGTTTTCTTTACAGGTCACATAATCACACCTGTCCTCAGAAGTCTTACAATGACTTGACACCCTCAACCACATTAGTAATACATGTTGTAATACGTACGTACATACATGCTGTAGTACATACTGTTTTAGTGGTTTAAGTATCTATTAAGTAGACGTTCTCAGTAATTGCAGTGAAGAAACATGAATAATTTTGTTTAACTCCGCCTTCCCAAACATACTGGACTGGCGACTCTTCACACGCATTGTTTACCAGGGGGCTCTTGTTCTCTTCCAGAGCAGTTCCCCTCTGACAGTTTGCTTGATAACTTTCTGTAGTGACATCTTTTAGCATCCTTTCGTCCTACTTCCATAAGCTTCCAAGGTTGAAAGATTTTTCCCCTCACGTGGTCCCAGTATACTCTTTCAGTGTTACACTTGTTCCGCTTCTCTGGAATGATTGCTATGCTCATCTCTAGAAGCAGGGCTTACACAGGCAGCAGGTAAAACTCTGTAGTACCTCTGCCATGCCTCCTTCCTGAGAGATTTATTATTTTCTTGCCAGAGAATAAAAAGTGTAGCATCTAAGATGTATATGAAAGGCACTGTTGACATACATTACTGAATTTCCCAGCATTTCTTTTCATTCATTTAGAATAGCAATCCAGAGAATTTTCATCTAGAGGCCCCAAAGCCTTGTCATCCTACAACTTCTGCTTAAGAGTATCTGTCTTTGTCTTTGACTAATTAAGTAGGAATTCCTTAAAACATTTGCTGAAAACATGCACTAACCTTTGAATGGAGAATATGTATTTGTTAAGTAGGTTGTTGGGATGAGAAATTGAGAATTGCTAAATACCTACAGGTCTTCATGTTCCACAGATTTGTAATGTCATCTTACGAGTACAGTAATAATTGAGGAATGTTATTTATGAGGTAGAAACAACATCCTTGTTACGGACAACTGGTTATAATGGTTTTAATAAAATTAGGATTCTAGCTGTGTTTGTATTTGCTGTAAACCTTTGGTTCCAGTCATGCTTTTCATCTTTACCGTTGCCTTTTTCTTACGTGTTTGTTTTATAATCCTTGCAGGAAACGTGTCCCTGATCACCACCCCTGTTAAACATTCCCATGTGCTATTGCACTCTGGACCAGGTAGTTCATAGCAAAGTTGTGTTTGAAAGACTTCGACCTCTTAAAGAAGACTGTGGAATCGAAGTTTATCTGTGGCTCTTATATCCTTAAGTTTGGACATTTAACTGACCTTCTATTTTAACATGGGTCTAATTTATTTGCTGTTTCATTTTCCATAAAATTCAGTTGATTTAAAAGTTCATTTCTCATGCTCTGCATCAAAATAAAAATTTGAAAAGTTATCTCTTCTTACCTGTTAGTGTTTTGTACCCTGTTTTTATTTACTTAATGGGAGCAAATGATTAAATTCTCTGTATAGGGTTGTTCAGCTTCATTAATGATTGACCTTACAGGATTATGAAATGTCAAGTCCAAGTCACACATGATAAATATAGGTTAATCTTTTGGCTTTTAATCATATATAACTTTTCTTAGCCATAATTTTGTTTAGTGAAAGTACTTATTTGGGGTACCTGGGTGGCTCAGTTGGTTAAGCGTCCGACTTCGGCTCAGGTCATGATCTCACGGTTCGTGGGTTTGAGTCCCGCGTTGACCTCTGTGCTGGCAGCTAGCTCAGAGCCTGGAGCTTGCTTCGGATTCTGTGTCTCCCTCTCTCCCTGACCCTCCTCTGCTCACACTGTCTCTCTCTGTCTCTCAGAAATAAATAAAATTTAAAAAAAGCACTTAATTTTGTATAGTCTAAGTACCATTTCTTACATAGGAAGCAGTAATGGTATAAATGTTACTTCCAAGTTTGAAAGAGTCCCATGTTATTTAAAGTGTTAAATTATTTTTGAGAGAGTGTAGGAGAGGGCCAGAAAGAAGGGGACAGAAGGATCTGAAGCAGGTTCTGTGCTGACAGCAAGCCCGATGTGGAGCTGAACTGTGAGATCATGACCTGAGCCAAAGTTGGACACTCAACCAATTGAGCCATCTAGGTGCCTGAAAGAGTCCTCTGTTTGTTGTTGTTATTGTTCATTTCTGAGCGCAAGTAGGGGAGGAGCAGAGAGAGTGGGAGACACAGAACTCGAAGCAGGCTTCAGGTTCCACACTGTCAGCACAGAGCCCAATGTGTGGCTCGAACTCATGAACTGTGAGTTCATGACCAGAGCCGAAATCGGACACTTAACTGACTGAGCCACCCAGTTGTCCCGGAAGAGTCTTCTATTTTATTTTATTTTATTTATTTATTTTTTTAATTTTTTAATGTTTTATTTATTTCTAGGAGAGAGAGAGAGAGACAGCGTGAGCAGGGGAGGGTCAGAGAGAGAGGGAGTCACAGACTGAAACAGGCTCCAGGCTCTGAGCTGGCAGTTAGCACAGAGCCTGACGCGGGGCTCGAACCCACAAACCGCGAGATCTTGACCTAAGCGAAAGTCGGACGCTTAACTGACTAAGTCACCCAGACGCCCCAAAAGTCCTCTATTTTAAAAGTTGCTTTGTTACAAGCTGCTTCTCAAGCACCTTTGATGTTTTAAAGGGTAATATCCTTTTTAAGAAGATGGGTGTGGTTAGATTAAGCATTACTGATTGTTGTTAAAGCTTTTTGATTTTGGCAAGTGGTGGAGAGTGATAGAGAATGGGGATAGTCATGTACTTAGTTAATGCTTTAAAGGTGAATTTAGGTGTAGAAGTTTTTTTACTACATCAGTATATAGCAGAATGCCCAAGAAATAGGAAAGCGCAGCAGTGGGTTATGAGTTTTTACAGGGTATCTTTGCTAGCTTAATGGAGAGACATCTTATTTCTATAGAAGAGCAAAAGTGTTTTCAAAGAAACACTAATAAAACCACCTGTTCTGTTGAGGTTTTGGTTTTTTTTGAAGTAGACTCTACAGGGTTTGAACTCAAGATCGAGTTAACATGCTCTTCTGACTGAGGTTGCCAGGTGCCCCCAACCTGTTTTGTTTTTGTCTAAAAAGTTTGTCTCCACATTTTAATACTACTTTTGTAGAAGCTATTAAAACGAGGAAAACTCAGTTTTCTTTGTTGTGGTACTAGTTTATGTCCTCTGACATTCACATAAAAGAGGAACTTTTCCTGAGATTATCAGAGAATTGCACTGATCCTTTCTTAAGTACTTATCACATCATGACATCAGCTTTTAGCTGGAACAAGTGAGCATATCATGACCAAGGAAACTACAGGTGCCCATAGATGTGAGTTTAAATAGCTGTCTTGAGGTATTAGATACCTCAGTAAAATCTGAATCTTAAAGGATACTTGGGCATGTGCTCTAAAGGTCTTAAAAAGACTACACCAGTGTCCATCTAAAAAGAGGTAGAAACTTGGGAGCCTCATTGTTACATCCGAGAAAAACCCATGCCTCTTTCCCTCTTTGAATTCATATCCTTTGAAACCCTTAACAGATTTTATCATAAACCTAGATTATCTCAGCTTTACAAATTTTAATGTTTTTTCACTTTCAGAGGTTAAATAAGCAACCTAGGCTATTCTATAATTTGTAAAACAGTTTTAGGATAGTTTCTTCTAACTTAAACAGTGAATATGGAAGCAGTGATTTTTTTTTTTTTTTTGCAAAATTTTTGTGACATGGAAATAGAGATTTGGAATGTATGTTAATAGTGCCTGCAGAAAAAATTGAGTACTTAGGATTTTTAAATCTATTCTAGGCACTGTGTGTTAACTAAAATTAAAATAATAAAACATCTGGGTAACTTGCAATTTTCCTTTGAAGGATGATACGTATACTGGTAATTCTTCCTATCCCCAAGCCAGGGTCCATTCTTTTTGCCTGCTGGGAGGCCGCGGGCCCGCTCACCTTTGCTGACTGTCTCACAGCTTTCTGTGCTTTAACCCAGGAGGCATGGCAGGGTATGAGGATAGGCATTTGGTAGTTTCTTCCTACGTGGCTTCCTCTTTCTCTTTGTTTTTTTTTTTTTTTTTTTAATATTTTTATTTATTTCTAGGAGAGAGAGAGACAACGTGGGCAGGGGAGGGTCAGAGAGAGAGGGAGTCACAGACTGAAACAGGCTCCAGGCTCTGAGCTGGCAGTCAGCACAGAGCCCGACGCGGGGCTCGAACCCACAAACTGCAAGATCATGACCTAAGCGAAAGTCGGACGCTTAACCGACTAAGCCACCCAGGCACCCCTTCCTCTTTCTCTTTGGAGATGGCTGCGTGTCCCTGTGAGATCCACTACTATAGCTTCGCTGGTAGACGTCCTCTCCCCCTTTAGTTTTTAAAATTTATTTTGAGAGAGAGTGCATACGCACTTGTTGGAGGGGTGGAAAAAGGGAGAAAGAATCCCAAGCAGGCTCCCCAGTGTCAGCACAGCCCAATACAGAGCTCAGTCTCACAAACCGAGAGATTATAACCTGAGCCAAAATCAAGAGTCAGACGCTCAACCAACTGGGCTTCCCCAGCACCCCTGGTAGCCTCTTTTCTCATTCCTTTTAGCTCTTAACAGATAAAGGTAACATTTCCCTGTTCATCTAGCCTCACGAGTGGCAACTGCGGCTACACCGGCTGTCTCAGTATTATCTTGAATTCCCTCTTCTCCCAGTCTTGTCTAACAGTATTTCTTTGCTAAGGTCTCTCCATGTAAAACCATATGGGATGAATGCATTTTCTTGCCAGGACCCTGACCAATAAAAGTCAACAGAATACTCTTGTACAAAATCCTTTTTAAAAAAAAAAAAGTTTTTTTTAACATTTTTATTTATTTCTTAGAGACACAGCATGAGCAAGGGAGGGTCAGAGAGAGAGAGGGAGACACAGCATCCGAAGCAGGCTCCAGGCTCTGAGCTAGCTGTCGGCACAGAGCCCGATGTGGGGCTCGAACCCACGAACCGTGAGATCATGACCTGAGCCGAAGTCGGGCGCTTAACCGATAGAGCCACCCAGGTGCCCCCAAAATTCTTAAAGTCTATCTTGTCTTGCACCTACTCTAGTATATTAGAACATCAATAAAAGTGTAAAGAGGACTTAACGTTTTTTTATTTAACGTTTTTATGTTAATTTACATAAAATTACTATAGGATGTTTCAGGTTGTCAAAATAACAAGGACAACCCAGATTTCAGATTTCTGTATTTTATTTTTAATGTTTTATTTTTGAGAGATCATGAGTGGGGGAGAGGCAGAGAGAGAGGGATAGGATCTGAAGTGGGCTCCATGCTGACAGCTGAGAGCCTGATGCAGGCCTTGAACTCGGAACCAGGAGATCATGACCTGAGCTGAAGTTGGTCCCTCAACCAACTGAGCCAGGCGTCCCATCAGATTCCTTATTTTTAAATTGAGCAGCACCTAACACTTCTTTCAAAGGTTTATTGAAAAGCTTATGTGAATTAATTTACACAAGACCCTGAAGATAGTACCTGACTGCCCTATAGTTGTGCTCCCCCTATGCTGTGGGCTTGGGTGTATGATAAAATCTCCAAAATCCAGGTGAACATGGAAGAATTAATACTGGGCACTGAGGATTCAAAATTTGTTTCCTATTCTCCAGAAGTGGGTCGTCTAGAAAGGAAGAAAAGCATTTAAATGTAAGTTTTATAAATAGCATTAATACTCTACAGTAGTGAATTAGGTGTATATATACAGTGACAAAAGGCAGAGAGTAATGCCCAGCAGACACATATCCGTGTCTTCAGTCCCAGGCCTCTGGCCTCTCAGGATACATGGGTTTCGTGTCAAGAAATAGTCACGTTTCCAAGTATGTACTTTGGTGATTTTGCATATTCTACAGTAACATAGGAAAAGGGTAAAGTGTATTCATTTAGAAATTGAGTAAATCTTTGATAATCGTGTTGGTGTATTTTCCCAATTAAATAAGCCAGAAGCCTTTCATCACATTGCTGTTCTTTTTCTTATATTCAAGACTGTAGCTACTGTTGGTGAAAGTTTTACCGAGCCAGAAAAGGCCTTTCTGTTCTATTGCCATCATACTTTTTCCTTCAACCAAGGAATTACATTGCTTGTAAATAGAAGTACCGTGCTGGATGGTGTGACACTTTGTAAAAAGAACATGTTCTGTAAACATTAGCTGTTCCCTGCCAGGCACTATTCTATGCGTGTTTTACACAGTATTTTGGTTGATCCTTACAGTGCCTTCAAAGGTGGAAATTTACCATTTTACTGATGAGTAACATGAGATACCTGGATTGTAAGGGACTAGAAAATGGCAAAGCTGGGATTTGAACTCGTAGTTAGAAAAGCCATGCTGGTAACCGTCATACTACACTGCTGCTGCGTGACTGCGTGTAGGATATGTGCTTCTATTTAAAATTTACGTATAGTTGATTTTTAGGGCACAAGTCCACTTTTAGGTGTGAGATAATGAACTGTTAGTGATGTTGCATTTTAGGACAAAAGAAAGATTTTAGTTGGCATCACTTGTATTTAGAGAAGCTAAATAAAACCCTGTATAAATTGAAAAGTTTTTCTCCAGTGCATAACATTTTGTGTTTCAGGGCTTTTAAAATTATAAGTAGAAAAGTTACATTTGGTGCTTCATTTTCCTCTTTTTAACTTTGCAATTATGTCAGAATTAAAAAAAAAAACAGTGGTATGGGAATGTTAATATACATTTACATGTGGTTTTTTTTTTTTATAAAATTGACTGAAACCCTATAGTGAAAACATTTTTAGATAGCAAAATCAGTGATGAACATTTAACCATTGACTGGGAAGTGTTCTGTATTATTTTAGAAGGAAACCATTTGACTGCGTGCCAAATGTTTATCACTTGACAGTTGATTCAGACCACTTAAGCTCGTTAGATGTGAGCCCTGTACAGGTCAGTTAGCTTCACGCTGCTTTATGGTTGTAGCCTATGGTTGTTCTGGAAAAGATGGGTGCATCAATCTTTGGAGGAGGAAGACGGGGTCAAAAGAAAAAGTCCGAGCCATCCATAAGGCTGGCTGTGGACTCAGCTTAGAGGCAGTTTTCTTAGCATAAAGTTTTAGCCTCAACAGAGTATAGTTTCGTTTGTCATTACGCATGAGAAAATAAACTATAAATCCTAGCTGTCCAGTGCGAATCTGGACGCATTATGAAATGAGTTAAATATTTGAAAACCTATTACATTTAAGATTGAAGGGATCTGTTACTCTAATCAGTAGGTTGCAGATATTCTACAGACTGGGAGGTGGCAACAGAAAGAGATTATGTGATAACAAACTTTTTCTTTGGTTTAACAAGAAATATTTTATGGTAGGAAAACACATGAAAATGGTCTGTTGTGTAATGTCATTCCAGAACCAAACTTTGCTGGGTTAAGGTGCTTTTATAGCAAAAGTAACTTTTTATTTTTATTTATTTATTTATTTATTTGTTTAATATTTTACTTATTTCTAAGAGAGAGAGACAGCGTGAGCAGGGGAGGGTCAGAGAGAGAGGGAGTCACAGACTGAAACAGGCTCCAGGCTCTGAGCTGGCAGTCAGCACAGAGCCCGATGCGGGGCTCGAACCCACAAACCGCGAGATCATGACCTAAGCGGAAGTTGGACGCTTAACCGACTAAGCCTCCCAGGCGCCCCCAAAAGTAGCTTTTTAAAAGCCAAGCACCTGTAAGTTATAGTTAAGATGACACTTTTCCTTGCTGAAAAGGTTCAAGAACATAAAGGATGGTGTTACTAAATCAACCACTGACAGCAGTATCTTTTAAGGTTGATGTATTTGTGGGAAGAAGAAAAGGTCACCACTTAAAAAAAATGGCCAAAATGTTTAAGCTTATACACTGACCATCAAAAGACATTATCTACAAAAATCAAATCTGAACAAAGGCTAAGAAACTGAGGCTAAAGCAGAAGCATCTGCAACCTGCAACTCAGATTTCCGAATGCTTGTTTCAAGTAAACAGATTTCTCACCTGCTACCTTTAAGCTAATGTGATCCTGGAAAGTGGTTTCCCTCCATGGAAGGGGATTCAGTTCAGCTCTTCTTCGTAAATGTGAATAAACAGAAGGGCTCTACGGAGGCAGGCAAGTTACGAGGCTCGATTTTAATAAGACCACATTGCCAACGAGAAGTTCTACTTTCTGGAGGACTTCTAGCATTATAGTGACAATAAGCAGTTGAGAACAGACCTAGGGTCAAACCTTGAAATTTAGGGAAAACAAGTTAAATCAGCATGAAATACTGTCAAGTGTGTAAGGTGACAGCTGGACTCCTCCAGGAGCTATTTTCTATCCAAGGACTCAGCATTCACTAAACTGCAGGGTGAAAGCTTCATCTGGAGCCTTTGCAACAGCGTGGAGTCTGTGAGCCTGACTGGGTAGAAATGTCCTTTGTAAGTGGCCTGAATAAGTCCTAGTTTCATATCACTTATGGTCATTCCTAGTAATAATATATTCTGCAAAGGACTAGAGCCAGGCCACCTGAACTCTTAGGTGAATTCTTGAGTAAATACCTTGTTTGAGGAGTTCGTGAGTGTCCTGACCAGCCACTTCTGGAGTAGAGGACAGAACGCCCTAGCCCTTCTTACTCTCCAGTGTTGCAAAATACCTGTTTGGAGGGGCTCATCTGCTTGCAGAGAGTGAGGCTGCCCATAGCACACAGCTTTGCTTTGGGAGAGATGTTGGCCAGAAATTCTCTCTTCTCAGTGTGACTGAGGCATTTTTTCTGACCTCATCACTCCCCACTGGCAGAGGCGTCCCACGGCTCCCAGGGCAATCCTGTACGCTCTAAAGGAGAGGTCTCCGGAAGGTGCTGGAGTTGGATCCCTGGCATTGACCTACAGCGAAGCTCCTCACGAGTTGGGAGGAAGAAGTAGAGGAGGCAGGGCAGGTGTGTCTCCCTCCTGACTTTCCTCCCTGGCCAAGGCATAGCGTCTGGCTTTTCTGGGGTCAGGCTCTGGCGTCTCCTCTGCCCATCTTCCCACGCGGCGCACGCCTTTGGCCACCTTGGGTGCGTTCCTGCAGGGATTGTGGTCATAGATGACCAGCTTCAGACTCGACAGGTGGGCCAGGCTGGGGAAGTAACGGATGCTGTTCCTGTCCACGTCGATCACCTCCAGAAAGGGCATGTGCAGCAGCACAGGGGGGAAGTCAGTCAGCAGGTTGCCCGAGAGCCAGATGGTCCTCAGCTCTCGGAGGCGCTGGAGCTGGCCCGGCAGCAGGCGCAGGGAATTGGAGCCGGCGTGCAGGGTCTTGAGGAGACGCAGCTCACAGACCACATCTGGCAGCCGGGTGAGGCAGTTGGCCTCCACCCACAGGGTCCGGAGGTTCTGAAGCAGGCTCAGCTCACTGGGGAGGTCGCACAGTTTGTTGTTCCCCAAGTAGAGGATGCAGAGCTGTTTCAGAGTACACACCACCTGGGGCAGAGCCTTGAAGTTGTTGAAATCCAGGGCCAGGATCTGCAGATTCTGCAGCTGCCCCAGCTCAGCAGGCAGGCTGTTGAGGTGGTTGTCACTCAGGTAGAGCTTGACCAGCTCTCGGAAGGAGCACACGTGCCCGGGGAAATGGCGTAGCTGGTTCCCACTCAGATCTACCATCTTGTCCACTGGCATCTCCCGGAGGTCTCTGACCACGTAGTTCTGACAGCAGTCAGCGGGGATGAAGGCCACCAGGGCCCTGATGGTGTTCCCCATGCGGAGGCCGGAGGCAGGGTGAGCCCCAGCCCACCGACTCGCTCACGGGGCCCACGGTGGGTTGGGGCTGCTGCCGACTGCCCTGAGGCCGACTCTCCTCTCCCATCCTAACCTGGGATTGGCAGGACCAAAGCCAGTCACTTCAAGGGAGGAAAGTGCTCCTGATAGCAACTTGAGTGTCAGGTGACAGGCCCAATGCCCAGGGTCTGGGCGGCCAGGCCTGCTTCGCATACTTCCTTTCAGTCACCTAAGCCCCAACTGCCTTTATCTACATTTTTTTGTTTGTTTGTTTCAAGCTGAAAATAGCTTCACTGCTTTTTCTAATGATAAAGTGTTAAGACGTTATGGAAACGTGTAACAGAAGAAAATGGAAACCCCCGTAGCCACCGTATTACCCAGAAATATACACTAAACATTTTAGTTTGCTACAGTAACTGATTTATTTTTTTTAATTAAAAAAATTTTTTTAGTGTTTATTTATTTTTGAGAGAGAGAGAGAGAGAGAGTGCAAGTTGGGGGCGGGCAGAGAGAGAGGGGAGCACAGAATCTGAAGCAGGCTCTAGACTCCGAGCTGTCAGCACAGAGCCTGATGCAGGGCTTGAACTTATGAACCATGAGATCATGACCTGAGCCAAAGTCAGATGCTTAACTGACTAAGCACCCAGGCGTTCCACAAGTAATCAATTTATTGTTAAAAATTTACACTGTTGAAGAGTTTTACTTTTATTATAACATGGACATATTTTTTTTCCTTAAAGAGTTTATTGTCAAGCTGGTTTCCATATAACACCCAGGGCTCATCCCAAGTGCCCTCCCCCATGCCCATCACCCCCCCTTCCCCTCCCCCCACCCCCATCAGACCTCAGTTTGTTCTCAGCATTCAAGAGTCTCTCATGGTTTGCCTCCCTCCCTCCAACTATTTTTCCCCTTCTTCTCCCCCTTGGTCCTCCGTTAAGTTCCTCCTAATCCTCCTATACGTGCACACATATGGTATTTGTCCTTCTCTGCCTGACTTATTTCGCTCAGCATAACACCCTCAAGGTCCATCCATGTTGCTACACATGGCCAGGTTTCATTGTTTCTCATTGCCATGCAGTATTCCATGGTATAGATAAACCACATCTTCTTGATCCATTCATCTGTTGATGGACACTTAGGCTCCTTCCATGTTTTAGCTATTGTGGAGAGTGCTGCTGTGAACATTGGGATACAAGTGCCCCTATGCATCAGCACTCCTGTATCCCTTGGGTAAATTCCTAGCAGTGCTATTGCTGGGTCATAGGGGAGTTCTATTGTTAATTTTTTGAGGAACTTCCACACTGTTTTCCAGAGGGGCTGCCCCAGTTTACATTCCCACCAACAGTGTAGGAAGGTGCCCATTTCTCCACATCCTCGCCAGCATCTAGAGTCTCCTGATTTGTTCATTTTAGCCACTCTGACTGGCATGAGGTGTTATCTCAGTGTGGATTTGATTTGTATTTCCCTGATGAGGAGGGACGCTGAGCATATTTTTGTGTTTGTAGGTAATATACATAATTATTTTAATCACCTGTATTCCATTATGTGGAAGCATCGTTTAAGTGTAAACAGGTCCCTGTTGTCATCTATTGGCATTTAGATCGCTTGCAACGTGTCACTATTATAAATATACTCCTACATGCATTGTCAGAGTTATCCACTAATTTCTTTAAGAAATGGACTTAGAAGTGTTCCTGGATCAAAGATAATGCATCTTTTAAAAAAAATTTTTAGGGGCACCTGGGTGGCTTAGTCGGCTAAGCGTCCAACTTTCGCTTAGGTCATGATCTCGTAGTTCGTGGGTTCGAGCCCCATGTCGGGCTCTGTGCTGACTGCCAGCTCAGAGCCTGGAGCCTGTTTCAGAGTCTGTGACTCCCTCTCTCTCTGACCCTCCCCTGCTCACGCTGTCTCTCTCTCTCTCTCCTAGAAATAAATAAAACATTAAAAAAAATTTTTTTAGGGGTGCCTGGGTGGCTCAGTTGGTTAAGCGTCTGACTCAGGTCATGATCTCACAGTTCGTGGGTTTGAGTCCTGCGTCGGGCTTTGTGCTGACAGCCAGCCCAGTGCCTGGAGCCTGCTTCAGATTCTGTGTCTCCCTCTCTCTCAGAAATAAATAAAACATTAAAAAAATATTAAAAAAAATAATTTTTGTAATGTTTATTCATTTTTGAGAGACAGAGACAATGTGAGCAGGGGAGAGGCAGAGAGGGTGACACAGACTCTGAAGCAACCTCCAGGATCCAAGCTGTCAGTACAGAGCCTAATGTGGGGCTCAAACCCACAAATTGTGAGATTATGACCTGAGCCAAAGTCAGATACTGAGCCACCAGGAGCACCCCCCCCTTTCTTTGAGAGAGGGTGCAAGTGAGTGAGTGACAGAGAGAGAGAGAGGAGGAAAGAGAGAGAAAGGAGGCTCACCCAAAGTGGAGCTCGAGCTCATCTGATGTGGGACTCAAACTCATGAACCATGAGATCATGACCTGAGCCAAAGTCACATGCCTAATGACAGAGCCACCCAGGTGCCTGCAGGTGTTCATTTTCTTAACTCTTCATTTTTACTGGGTAATAGTTTTCCATGGTTTACAAATTTGCCTTTGACAAAAGGCAAGTGGAAAAGCAGAAGGGAGGGAAGAGGAAAGCCAGCCTCCTGCAGCTGAAATAAATGAGGATCATCTCATCAGTTCATCGATGGCAGATAACAGCTAATGGCCCATCAAAGGTTCGTGCTTTTCTTCCATAGTGTCTAGCTGTGGGAAGCAGCTGTCCAGCCAGGACATTTTCTAGTCCCAGTGTAGGGCAGAGAGTCTAATTCTAGCCAATGGAATGTGGGCAGCAGTGACTCCTGTCTCTTCTAGGCCTGGCTCATTTAAAGCCAGCGTCGCCTACCTCCACACACTCCCCATCTGCTCGCTGCATATCAACACCCAGGGGGAACTTAACCGCCACCATGTGGAAGTCACATGTTGAAGCTGGCAGGGCCTTGGTCCTTCTGGATCCCTGGAAAGGTTAGCTTCCTAACACCCTCCAACCTTCAGGTCGATTCCCATCTTTCTGCAAGTACTGTCTTGTCCTATTTGAAATGTTTTTGTTTGAATTGTTGTTTGTTTTTTCTTTTCTTTTTTAACAATAGACATCTATGTAGCAACTATGCCAGAGGAGACAACCCATTAGCCTGCCTGGGGCTGGCTGTGCCAGTGGGGGGGCGGGGGGGGGGGCTCGGCCTACTCCTTACTGTCCTCCAGGGCCTTTGCTGCGAGATTGCTCTAAAGGACTGAGCAGAGCAGAAGAACATTCCACGTGAATGGCCATTCTGCAGCGCCACCACCCACTTTCTTTCTCCTCAGTCACAAAGGAAGCTGGTGTCCTTCTTAGACTTTCTACACACTGAATGTCAGAGGCTATCATCTCGAGGCTCCTCCTTCCTGTGTTGATTTGTACTATAACAAATGGCCTCTCGACAAGTACTGTGCTTTGCTTCTATATTTGGCCTGGCCTCTGTGACTTCAGACGGTCATGAAACAGCTGCCCCGTTGTCCCTAGAAATAATGCCGACAATGATGGCCACCTGTTATTGTTTGTAACAAATTGGCTAAACACTAAGCACTGTGCCAGGGGCTTTACATATACTCTCTTCTCTGAACACCTGCCAGAGAAATATTTTTTATCCCCAATTTTCAGATGAGAAAACTGAGGGTCAGAGGGGTTTAGTAATGACAACAAATATTTATTGAGCACCCACTACGCTCTAGAGGCAGGGAATCTTGTGGCTAATGAGATAGATAGGATAGGACCCTATGTCACAAAGTACACAATTCCACCAGAGCGGGGGTGGTGGGTTCTCCTCCTGAAGTTAAGGTCCCACCAGCTGACAAACTCTGGCCTCACACTCCGAACTTCTATTTGACACTTTAATGCCATTCCCTAAATATGAGCTAAGGACAACGAAACAGTTGAGAAAGGCCTTTTGTGTGAACCATGGAAACAGAAATAAGCAGAAGAATAGAAATCAAGAAAAACCAACAGAGAGAGCAGATTGTAACCAGCCACACTGCCATATCTTCAGAGTTTGTCCGGCCCTCACTTTTCATGCCATGTGTCAGGTTTAAAGCGAATGAAACATCCCTTGGGTAACGTGGAGGGTTACAGATTGACCATTACCGTGATTGGTTTATTGACCCACCTGAACTGTTGCCCTTGGCAAAGGGACAGGCTGGAGACTCGATGGCATCTAGGTTGCTTACAATGTGCCTGTGAAAGACCCACACGACCCTCTTCACAAAGTCACTGGAAAGACCACGTCCTCTCTGGCCACAGATGTCTGTGAATCTATGAAATGCATCCCATGACCCCTGTGACCCCAGAAGGCTCTGAACTGGCTTATCTAAGGGACAGGTAGATGTTCGGGGCTCAGCTCAAGGACCGCAGTCAGTGATAATCTCTGAAAAGGAATGTCAGAATGGTGGCCTGGGTGCGAGAAGGCGGCAGGTTAAAGCAAGAGCTAGGGGAGACAGGCCTGTTCCTGACACTGCCTACTTCCTGGGGGGTTTGCAAAGGGCTCTGGGCTCACAGCCTCCCATTGCTCAGGGCACATAGGGTTGTGATCTTGAGGCTTCTGAGAAGAGCACTGACCATGTCACCCATAGCAGAGGTTATAGCTTACACATTACCACCTACCCATTTCCCCCCACGTTGGCCACAGTGCTTCCTAGTGGGGTCATTGAAGCCCCACCTCAAGTCCGGGCAGGGGCTTCTGATTCCTGCAGAACGAAGCCCAGACTCCTCAGTGAGGCTTACAGGCCCCTAGAGGATGTGCCCCTGCCCGGCTCTCCAGCCCACTGAGGGCTCCCCTCTTCCCTTGCTGCCCTCTCTGGTTCATCGAATGTGCCGACCCTCCCCCATGCAGACCCCTTTGCCTGCAATGCCCTCCCCACCCCCTCCCCTCACTCTTACTCCTTTGTGCCGTCACACCAGACATGTCATTTCCTACCCAGAGATTTTGCATTGTGCTAACAGTGCTCCTCTGTAAAAACGTACTGATCTCCCATCTTCCCCGCGACTCTAATCCCCACTTGGGCACATCTGCTGGGATCGGCTTCCTGCGCATCTGTCGTCTCTGCCTCAGTACCTGGCACCCAGTAGGTCCTCAGCAAGTGACAGTGGGTGCGCTCATGCTATTTGGCTGGTGAACTAGGCCTTGACTTGCCCACAGAAAATTATTTTTTTAAATTTGTTTTTGAGAGGAACAGAGAGAGTGCATGCAAGCAGGGGAGGGGAGGAGCGGAGAAAGACAGGGACAGAGGCTCTGAAGCAGGCTCCTTGGTGACAGCAGTGAGCCCAGTGCAGGGCTCGAAATCCCAAACTGCGAGATCGTGACCTGAGCTGAAGTCTGACGCTTAACCAACTGAGCCACCCAGGCGCCCCAGAAAGAAAAATTTTTAAGTACTAAAGACAACACTAAATATAGGAAAAAGAACACAAATTTAACTTCTTACCCCCATCAGTACTGCTATAGGTAGTATCTTGTGTGAAAACCTTGAGTTTTACACACACGTGCACACACACACACACACACACACACACACACACACACATTCCTGTTGGACTGTAAAGTCTCTGAGGCCTGTTCACTGCTGCATTCTTAGCACATGACAGCACCTCAGAGTGGGGTATTGATTTATTCCACAAATAAGTGATGAACTACAGACAAAATTCCCTGCCTCCCTGGAAGAGTTGAATGAATGAATGAATGAATGAATGAATGAATGATATATTAGTCTCAGTTTGATAACAGAAACTCAAATTGCTAGTAGCCAGTGGCTTGACCATACATATTCATGAGTAAATAGATTTTTTTCCAACATTGATTGAGGTAAGAGACTGGGTTCTGAGAAAGACTCAGAATTTACTCAGCATAGTTGACCAGATCACACAGCATTGGAAGAACCCAGAAAGGAGCTCACATGTGCTTGGTACAGCCTGTAGGACAAACTACCATTGTGTACCTTGCAGGGCACAGTGCAGGGGGAGGGGGGCAGTGGCTGAGGGCTTCCCCTGGGGGTTCAGCCCATGACTCTGAGCGTGCTGACCCCGCTCTGCGGGCGGGCCCAAAGGTGGACTCCAGGGTGGCCTCCCAGGATACCCTGAAGTTCGTTAAGATGCTCTGTCAGGGTTGCACTGCTGGAATCTGTTCAGGAGCGGCTTTTGAGCTAAGACAATTATGCAGAGAAAAGGGAGCTTCAAAAGTGAGCAGTGCGATGAAACACAAACCCTGAGAGCATTCCATCGACTCACTGGGTGGACAGCTCCGGGAGAAAGGAACGGAATTGGAAAAGGCAGCCTTTTTACAGCTTGCTTGTGAGTGGTAGGAAGGAAAATAGGCATCAAAGGGATTCTGCCTAGCAACGTTGAGGATCCCTGTTCTGACGCTGGGTTTCTTGGCGGCCTGGGATAAGAGAACTTGCCCGAGATTACGGCTGAAGGCCATGACCCTCTGCTCCCTATTTCATAGAGCATAGGATTTGCTACCAGAACACAGATCAGTACTTTCTACTTCACTGCAGTATTTCGTGGCTTTGTCAGGTTTCAGGCATCCCTGGGTGTAAACAGGTCTTCCGAGTTTGTTGACCTTTGCCAGTGGTTCTTTTCTTTCCTTTTTTTTAAATGTTCATGTTTATTTATTTTTGAGAGAGAGAAAGAGAGAGAGAGAGACAGACAGACAGACAGACAGAGCACGAACAGGGGAGGGGCAGAGAGAGAGAGGGAGATACAGAATTCGAAGCAGGCTCCAGGCTCTGAGCTGTTGGCATGGAGTCTGACTTGGGGCTCGAACTCATGAACATGAAATCATGACCTGAGCCAAATTTGGACACTTAACTGACTAAACCACCCAGGCATCCTGCCAGTGCTTCTTAAATAGTGGTGATCTTGCCCTTCAAGAGATGCTTGACCATGTCTGAAGACATTTTTGTTTGTTATGACTTAGAGTGCTCCTGGCATCTAGTGGGTAGAGGCCAGAGACACAGCTAAACATTCTCTAATGCTCGGGAGAGTTCCCACAACAAAGAATTGTCTGGCCCCAAAGGTCAAAGTGCCAAGGTTGAGAAACCCTGGGCTGCCCTACTGCCAGCCAATCCTCCCCAAGAGAAGCAGCATCATAATTATAAATGGGGTACAACAGGTAATATTTTATCTTGACTGGAATGTATTCTTTTCAGTCATGAGGAAGATTTTCTTTCCATTTAGTAAGGTGGAGTAATTATCCCGTTACATACCTAACTATCCTCTCAACGAATTCCTTTGGCACTCCTGAGATTCTTAGATCTTCCTGACAAGTAAATGGTTGATAATGTGAAAGTAACTTTGGAAACTGGAATTGCTTATAAACTTTATAAAGGGCTCATGAAGTCTCTTATAACTTGCTGGGTTTTTGTTTGTTTGTTCATGTTTTGCAGAGTAGGGGTCAGGGGGCAGGTGAATCTTTCATGCATTTCCAGCATAAATGATACTACAAATGGTGACATCTCAGCTTAATCTGCAAGAATTGGCTTAATCCATAGAACGATGAAAGGACAGTGACGACACACGATTGCAGTCTTAGTGACTTCTGTGTCTGCAGTGGCTTCTGTGAGGATATGGATTCTGAGCTGTGGCCCAAGCATCAGGCCCAGTAGCTAGAAGTGCTTTCAGAGGATGGTTGATGCTGCTAAATTCTGGGACCACCTAGAACTGGGCACATTGCTGTCTCAATGTAACCAGGGTTCCATTAGCAAGGAAGAACAGAGAGGTTAGGCCGGAATCCAGCAGTGCCTGTCATGGGGTTGTCTAGCGTGTGTGGGTTGGTAGTTTGGACGATCTGGGGTGAAGTTTTAGTTCTAGCATTTCCTGCCTGGATGGCCTTGGAGAAGTTGCTCAATGTCTTTGAAGGTCTTTCTACATTTGTCAAATGGAGATGATAAGAGTGTCATGGTGTGGTTTAAATGCCTGGAACATGCCAGAAGCTTAAGATAGGCCAGGCTTCCCCCTTCCCACTGCATATGTTCTCTCTCATTAGTACTTGCTTGGTGCAATATCACATCTTTAAGGAATGTCAGTATCTGCCCAAATGTGTGGTCAGCTCCAACCACATCATTACAATTGCTGCTAATTAGAACCTGCTGGAGTGGATGGAGCAACCTCACAACTTCGCAGCCAATGAGCTATCAGAAAGCCTGGTGAGTAGTGAGCAGCCACTGAACAAGGACAGTGAAGCTGATCTTGGTGGCTCTGCTGTGCCTTCAGATCGCCGTGGCAGGAAGAGGTAAGGGGACATGGGCAAAGCTGGAGGCTGTGACATCGTCTCTCCTTGATGTCACCTGCCCTTCCCCACACAACTGCTGAGCAGACCCTGGGATGGGACAAATTGAAACTGGGGGTGGGACAGACCGAGCAAGCTCACTCCTCCCTCTCTAGCTTGTCCAGATTTCTTTCGTCCAAGTGAAGCCCAGCAGGTGTCCTGTTAGAAAAGCAGGGACTCTGGAGGAATTTGCAAAGACGACCGGCCACACGGTTTTGCTGGTAGATATCTGTGACGCTTCCCTGAGGAAGTGTGTTTACAATAAGAGAATGACAGAAAGCAGTTATGTGATTATGGAGGTACATCCTATGAATAGTTTGGGGGTCTGGAAACATCTAGCTCTGGAAGGTCGCAAACCAACTCGGACTCTCTAGAGGCCCAAGACAAGCTGTTGAAGATCTCCTCCCATCTACTTTTGGAGGGAGAAGGAGCATTCGTTCAGTGTTGCCTGATCGAGGGTGTCTTTCAGATAGCAGGGCTCAGTGTGAATCCCAAGTCACACTGATGCTGTGGGAAGACCCCTACCTGGACTCCAGGGATCTGTGTTCGAACTTCTCTAATGGCTATGTGCCCGGGGGCAGGTTGTTTAACTTCTCATGCTCTCCTTTCCCTCATCTGGAGACCAGAGGGTTAGACCGGGTGATCCGTAAGGTCCCCAACCAGCTTGGCAGTGGGGACTTCACACTGCATGACATTTCATGCGAAATGTCCCAGCATTCCTTTTTTCTTTTTTTTTTTTTTTGAAACATAATTCTGCCATTCCCTTCTCTGAGCCTCGGTTCCCTCACCTGCAAAATTGGGGTAATTACACCCACTGCATGAGGCTGCCATGATATAATGTGTTTAAAGTATCTTGCACATAGAAGGCGCTTGAAAAATGGTTGATATTATTATCCTTTTATTATTGGTGTTCTTATTAGCTCTTGGTTGGGATTATTCCAGGGAGTCCTAATGCATGATCAAGAGAGTGGAGCCCTGGCCCAGCCTGGCGTTGTTTCTCTCGGTTTCCGGGCCCTACCTGGTTTCCTGATTTGGTGCTGGGAAGACCCAAACCCATTGGGTCAAGTCTATGTCCTTTTGGTCCACTATGGATCCCCCCCCACCCCCCAACATCTCCTCCCAGCAAGGTGTATTGAAACAGAAATTAACCTATGGTCTCCCTTGCAGACATTTGCTTCTTTACAGCAAAAACAGCTTTGCATTGACCTTGAATGGTATTCTTTGAAACGCTGGCAAGATGCTGCTGTTGGAACAGTACCTTACAACGTCTTATGTTCCCCTTGCAAGGGTAGAAGTCGGTATCACCCTGGGTTCTCTCAGCTGGAGAGGGAGCGAGCATTTTATAAATCCTTTGGTTAAATGCTTTGGAGGGTGGTCCACAAACTTGCAGAAAATGAGCCCTGTGTCGGGCAAACCAGTGGAAGTGGCTTGATGTTCGCTGGCTGTACCTTGGGCAGAGAGCTGCCCTGCTCCTCTGTCAGAAGCACGGCCCGTGAAAGAATGCCTTTCTCTAAAAATAGGGCAGTTTCCGAAGGCATGGCTGCACCAGCATATTAGTCTTCCCGGCAGCCTCGGGACAGGCCAGCTGATAAAACTTTCTCCTCCGGGTGCCCTAGATTTCTCACAGCTGTTTTCCCGACCAAAGGGCCCGGGGATGCTGGCCTCAGGCCACATGTCAGGTGCCTTTCATCAAACACTCCGTGTGAAGCGGGAGTCGGCGTAATCAGTCTGGAAGCCCGGCCAGCCCTCTAGAAAGGATTAGGAAGGGTTGGCATCCTGAGCTGTAAGTACATTCCAAACCCCAGCAATCTCCTTGTTTCACTTTCCATGTACATATGTTTTTTCTTTTTGCCTTCTATCAAAGTTTGGACTTTTCTTTCCATCAGAAGTTGGGGGATGGTATAGTAAAGTGGTTAGAGGTGCGCTCTGGAGCCAAACTTCCTGGGTCTGAAGCTTGTTTTTTTGTGTTTTTGGTTTTTGTTTTTAATTAGTAAAAATTTTTTAGAGTTTTATAGTCACAGAAAACTTATATACCTGCGTCCCCATGGATGCACATGCCACATGTCCGCTGTGGATATCCCACACTTGGGAGTACATTTGTTAACATCGATGAGCTCACACTGACACGTCATTAGCACTCAAAGTGCAGAGTCTAACTGGGGTTTGCTCGGGGTGTGGTATATTCTATGGGTCTGAGGAAATGTGTAGTGATGCATGCACTATTGTAGCATCATACAGAGTAGTTTCACTGCCCTAAAAATCCTGTTTCTCCCTATCCAGAAGGTCAAATAGTTGGAATTGTACCATATGTAGTCTATTCAGATTGGCTTCTTTCATGTAGTAATATGCCTTTAAATTTCCTCTATGCATTTTTATGGCTTGAGCTTATTTCTCTTTATTACCAACTAATATTCCAGTGTCTGCATGTATCATAGTTTATCCATTAAAGGACAACTTGGTTACTTGCAAGTTTTTGGTTTTGGTTTTTTTTGGCAATTATAAATAGTTTTCTACTTCTTTGGGTAAATGCCAAGAAGCATGATCGCTAGATCATATGGGAAAAGAATGCTTAGTTTTGTCAAAACCTGTCAAACTGTTTTTCCGAAGTGGCTGTACCACTTTGCACTCCCACATGCAATGAATGAGAGTTCCTATTGCTCTGCATCCTTGCCAGCATTTGGTAGTGTCAGCGTTTGGTATTTTTGAAGCTTTTGATGACATGGGGCAAGTTACTAAACCTTCTCTGCCATGGTTTCCTAGTTTGTGAAACCTGGAAAACAGTAACACCTTTATTATTGGGTTGTTATGAGAATGAAGTGAAGCCACACACATAATGCATGTACGACAAGGCTGGCGTGTGTGAGCTCTCAATAAACATTAGCTATGATGTTTGGATTAGGTCGGATTTCTGTTCTCAAAAACACTTGAGTTTCTTGGGCACAAAATGATGTTTATGTTGGGGGTGGATTCCATAATTTATTTAATTATTTAATTTTTTTTTTAATTTTTATTTTTGAGAGAGAGAGAGTGTGTGTGTACGTGTGTGCAAGCAGGGGAGGGGCAGAGGGAGAGAAGACTGAGGATCCAAAGCAGGCTCCGTACTAATAGCAGAGAGCCCAATGCAGGGCTCGAACTCACAAACCGTGAGATGATGACCTGAGCCGAAGTCAGACGCTTAACTGACTGAGCCACCCAGGTGCCCCTATTTATTTTTTTAAGTTTTTATTTGTTTGAGAGAGAGAGAGAGAGACTGCGAGCGAGCGGGTGGAAGGCAGGGGGAGCAGAGAGGGAGGGAGACAGAGAGAATCCTAAACAGACTCCACACTCTTGGTGCAGAGCACAGTGCAAGGTTCAGACTCACGAACAGCAAGATCAGGACCTGTGCCGGAACGAAGAGCTGGATGCTGAACTGACTGAGCCACCCTCTCCACAAATTTTTTAATAATGAGCTTTGGCCCCATGCTGAGGACTTCATATACTGTCTGATGTGAATACTACTACTGTGCTACAGAGCAGATACCAGCATTTTCAGATGAGGAAGTTACGGCCTTGAGAGGTTGATTGATTTAGTTAACTGATTTAGTTAAAGCTTGGACTGATTTAGTTAAAGTCACCCAGCTAAGAAGTAGAGGTGGGTGGGGCTTGAACATGAGTTGGGGTGACATCAATATCCAGCCGCCTCCCTCCCAACCTGGTCTCCCTGCCAACCTGCACCTTTGGCTTGGAATTTAGATTTACAGTCTTTCCAGATCATTCTCTGGTTAAGCAAGAAGTTAGGCTCACATGTTAGCATTAATTGTACCCCAATCTTGACACATCAGAACGATTATGTTGAAGTTCGGGTAAACTGTTTTGTTCATCTGGGGGCTCAGCCAGCCTCTAGGGTTTGCATAGGCTGCTGCATGCTTTCCCATCTCCTCATGCGGCCAGCTCCCCCTTGGCCCTCAGATCTCAGTGGACACGTTTCCTGCAGCGAGGCTTCTTGGTTAGGTGCCCCCGCTGCTCTCTTAGCACCCCGTCTTTTTCCCATTGTAGTTCTTGTCTCCCCGTAGTGTTCTCTTACGTCTGACCCCTCGGCTCGGCTGAGCTCCATGAACGCAGACACGCTATTGGTCTTGCTCACTGTTGTTTGCGCAGCCCTCCGGCTGGCACCTGGCACCTGGCACCTAATGTGGGATTAACGAGCGTCAGTGGAATGAATGACTGAATGGCTGGGCATAAGGGCTGGTGCTGGACCGCAACACTGGGTGTGGTGCTTCATATTCAGGCCCCGGCTCTAGGGACTGCGACGTTGACATCCCATCTCAGGAACTCACCATGGTGTTTGACTTGGTGATCCCACTTCTGGATCTTCTTCCCACGGCAACGGCAAGGCATGCAGTGAGGAGTGACAGGGCTAGAGGTGTTTTAAGTAGACTCTTAGGCAGGAAAGCTCTTCTCCCCAACTCGCTCACTCTGTAAGCAGGGTATGAACCCCAAATGGGCTTAATTCATTCTCTGGCCCCTTGTGTTCTAGAGTGGAGGGTCTCCCAATGACCTTCCCAGGGTCTCAACTGGAGATAGATTTGTTGGCACATAGTGGTGTGGTCATATTTGTTGTTAAAATGTAAATATACTGCCACATTGGTTGGTAAAGAACCATTGCCTGGAGTCTGCTGAGGATTCTCCCCAGTGTGCCAGCTTCTTTGGACCCTCTCCTGAGACTGTTACCTCCCTGAAATCTAGAAAATAGAGCGGTGATGTCTGGTGCAACAGAAGGCTTCCGGGACCCTCTTTCATGGCTGGTGTCATACTTCTTCAGTCTGAGTTTTTACATAACTTGAGTATTGCCCTTGGTAGAGTCCTTCCTGTGTTCATGGAAATGATCCAGGGAAGAGGGGACAAAGGCGAAGAGGATCAGGAGAAGATTCAGGCAGTGTGCCTATCTCCCCGGCATTTGCATAGAATTAAGAGGATGTGGGAATTTGGGCATTCCAGATGAATGATGAATTGTTTACCCCATGGTCTCCAGCTACCCACTGCACAGACAGTCACTCTCCATGTTCCTTCATGAGCCATCTACCTGGAGAAGATTTTTGGACCAATAGCCACCGATTATTGAGCTTTTACTATGTGCTTCGTACTCAGATAAATGTCCATTTACCTCTCCTAACAACTCTGTGACTCTGAAGAGTTACCCTGATTTTCCAGATGAGGAAACGGGTCTGAGACGTTCAGCCGTGCTCCAGTCATAGAGCAGAGGTGGCAGAGGTTGGGAGTCTGTCTCAGATGTAGCAGCTCTAAGAGGACTGTACTGGAGGGGAGCATCTTAGTTCTAAGGCAGAGGCACAGGAGGCACTTTCCAGGAAACGTTATGCTCATGGTAAGTGGTAGTTATTCTGATCAGGAAAGTGAAACAGATTTGCGGAGAGAGCTGCCACATGGCCATGTCCCTATGGTGGCCAGAGGGAAACTTGCCAAGAATCTCAAGCCCTGTAGATGGCTGTCTGGGAGCTCACCGTGCTCAGAGACTCTGTGCTGACCTCTCCTGGAAGGGAGCCAGGCACAGGTCCCTGCAGTTCACCCTTGACACCTGCCCTGAGGACAGTGCACTTGGCTGACTGGCCCTGACCTGTCCAGAGGTTCCATTGCCACACTCCATCTCTATAGCAACCCTGGCTCTCTGGGAAGCGCACTTGGGTGAGCTGGGACATAGAACTCCCGGCAAGGACCTGGGGGTCAGATTCTTCCTGGATATTCGAGTAAATACCTGTTGCTTTGACTAGGAAATGTGAAATTTACATCTAAGAACAGGAAATTCCTGAAGAAAAGAATCTTTAAGAATATTTGTCAGTGAGGGGATGGTCATGGAGGAGGGTACTCGTGGGGATGAGCACTGGGTGTTGTATGGAAACTAATTTGACAATAAGCTATTTGTAAAAAAAATAAAATAAAATAAAATAAACAACCCAATTAAGGGGGAAAAAAAGAATATTTGTCAATGAAGAATTTATAACTATACCTTGATTACAGTTATGGAAAAAAAATTGGGAAGGAGAAAAAAGAGATTGAAGGGAAGCATGTTAAAATGCAAACAGTTAGGGGCGCCTGGGTGGCTTAGTCGGTTAAGCGTCCGACTTTCGCTTGGGTCATGATCTCGCGGTTCATGGGTTCGAGCCCCGCGTCGGGCTCTGTGCTGACTGCCAGCTCAGAGCCTGGAGCCTGCTTCAGTCTGTGACTCCCTCTCTCTCTGACCCTCCCCTGCTCACGCTGTCTCTCTCTCTCCTAGAAATAAATAAAACACTAAAAAAAAAAAGAATGGAAAAAAAAATAAATAAAATGCAAACAGTTGTTTTAATTTGGGGATATTTATTTTTCTTTCCAATTTTTCCAAAATAGTTACTGTGTTTACTTTTACAATGGAAAACATATGTCTTTAAATTCCCCCCTTTCCTTCTGGGGTGGCCTATGTCAATCTTGAGGTGTTTGAAGGGGATAGATGACCAAGAACAGACCAGCCAACCTCCTCTGTCCTTTGTGACTTAGAGAAAATCATCTAATTGCTGTGATTAATTTCCTCATTTGTAATATAGGAAAACAGTAGTAGGGCTTGATAAGGTTAGAATGAGCATTTTAATGGGATAATCTGGGTAAATTTTTTTTAACTTTATTTATTTTGAGAGAGACCAAGCGAACGTGAGCAGGGGGGGTGAGGGGGAGAAGGATGGGAGAGGGCAGAGAGAGAATCCCAAGCAGGCTCTGCACTATCAGTGGGCTCAAACTCATGAAGCTATGAGATCATGATCTGAGTCGAAACCAAGAGTTGGCCACTTAACCGATTGAACCACCCAGGCACTCTGGGTAAAATTTTTATTTCAAGTCTGGCTCATGGTAGATAAGTAGTGGTCATTCTGATCACTAACTGGCTCCTGTGTTATTAGTTACTCTCATGAGCATCAGTGTTGTTATGACCACCAGAGGGCACGCCCAGCCCCAGGAGTCCACCCTACCGTCGGACACGGGGACTCCAATATTGTGCACCTGATATGAGGAGACAGCACACAAATGCCCCTTCCTTGATTGCTGATCTCTAAGTTCCCGGCCATGTGCTGAGAAAGAAATTCATTTTAGAGTTGGAAGGGGCTGACTGTCTAGCAGTAGTGGAAGCTGCCTGTGCTGCTCCCAGAAATACATAGGCGATTGCCTCCGATCTTCCCTGTGGCGTCCCCGTGGGCAAGGAGGGCAGGCATCCCCTTCAGCACTGGAATCTCCCAGGGATAGTGGGGATAGAGAAGGGGAAGGTGGATGAATCTGGGAGCTCTACTGCGTGGGATGCGTGTAGAGGCAGAGGAGAGGCTGATGGTCTCTGGCTTCAGGAGGCCATCTAGGAAGAGAGCCACATTCCTGTGAGTTGGTGACTCCCCTCTCTGTCTCCAGCCCTGACCTCTCTTCTAATCTCTAGGCTTGTCTGATACTCCGTTGTCCATTTGACATGTCTACTTGGGTAGGGCTAACTGTACCCCAAATAAAACTGTTCTTCCTGACTCTTAACAACCACCATCACCAACTAATACTACCACAAAAACCAAACTGAGCCTACACCTCTGAAATGTCACTCATTTACGAAACGAATACTTCTTGAGTGCCAGACAGTAGTCTGATCTCTGGGGGGAAGGGGTAGAGTGGTGAACAGAACAGACATGATCCCCCTGTTATGGGGCTGTATGGATAGGAGCCAAATGTCTGTAACAAGGAAGCTGATTGTGCTCCCCTGTGCACTGCTGGAAAAAACAAAATGCGAAGAAATATGAGGAGTGTTGTGCTTGCTTCTGGGGACACTTGTGAGTAGGGCCATTGTTAAATTAGGACATTCCCAGTAGAGAGAGAGACGGATGGTGAAGGGACTATGAGACGTAGAATTATTTGGCAAGATTTGGTCTCAAGAAAAGGGTGTGTGTGTGTGTGTGTGTGTGTGTGTGTGTGTGTGTGTGTGTGTATTGGGGTTTATACAGACGCAGCATAATGGCATTCTCCAAATCTCTGCGGGTGGTCCTCAGTGTGGAGAAGGATGGACAAATTAGGTATGAACCCAGGAGGTATGAGAATGGTTGCCAGGAGGCCGATGTGGAGAAGGCCATCTACTGAGTAATGTCCCAGCATGCAGTGCTCCAGGGGCAAATTGTCTTTCTTTGGAGGGGTTCCGGCTGGAACAATCCTGGCAGTGATACCGAAGAGAGAATTCTGTGACACAAGGGGCACTGAACTAGGCGACACCAACATTTCCTTCCCACCCTGAGTTTCTGGAACTGATCAGTGATACGGAGATCCAGCGTGAATGCATTTCTGTAACCAGCCTGGTGCCACTGGGTATCAGCAGCCTCGGACGTTTGTTCCTTAGTGTCCTACAGATGAAGAGACTCTCTATTCCGTAATGTCCCATCCATTCAAGAAGAGAGGAGCTGGATCTGAGGGGCCCCAAGATACGGTGAAGGCCGAACCTCTCTAGCTCTGCTCAGACCAGTGTGTCAGACTTTTTACTGGTGCAGCCTTATCGCCTCCCTTCCCATCCTGACTCACTTCCTCATGCTGACTCATGTCCCCAGGCACCCAGCACCCCTGGATAGGCTTGTCAGCCACCCCCTTGTTCTCAGACAACACTTTATTGCATCGTTTTCCCTCCCAGTAAGACCCTTAGCTACCAATTCCTTAGGCTTTTCTCTTTGGTAAGCAACCCATTTGGAAGAGGTTTGAAATGTTAACCAAAGTTTTAAGAAATAAATTATGTGTGGCTGGGCCGTCCTCAGTTCCTATCTGGTAATGTCTTTGGGTTACAGGATGGGGTGTATGGCCTGCCGTTCAGAATAAGGAGGAGGTAGGCCACCTAAGTCACCGGGGTTACTGAGTGAGCCTGGGAGGGTATGTGGAATACCCCGCCTCATTTTTGCCTTTCCCCCTTTCCTCCCATACCACCCCATACGTCCTTTATTTCCCCCCGTATTACCTTAGACCCAGGGATCCGTGCCCCTAGGAAGCCATGTTCCCACCCCAAGGTCTTCCATGCTTCAGAATGCCTTCCTCTGGTTTCTCATGTTCCAGTCCCTCCCTGGTGCAGGGGCTGGGGTGAGGGTGACACTGGCCATGCCATTGGAGCAGAGGGTCCTAAGACTGTTGAAGGTGTCCTATGGCCCGTGGCCCGGCCCTGATTCTAGGGGGGACCTGCCGGGCCAGTGGACCACTCCTGGGGTGAGTGTAGTTTTGTTTTTTCGCTGCTGCTTCCTTTGGCATAAGGTTCGGCCTCTAGAAAGGACATGCTGATTTGGGGTGACTCAAAGTGTTTATACAGAGAGGAGCCCTCCACACCCTTGTCACGGCCCTAGTTACTTCCCAGTCCTGTCTGTGTCCCAAACTTCCTCTCCCAGAGGCAATTTCTAGCGTGTCTGGAAATCTCCAGCAGCCCTCAGGGACAAACATCACGATGGCCCTTGGTTTAGGTGGATGAAATTGGATGGTCTGACCAGGGACTTCCGGAAGTTCAGCATGCTGAAATGCTGCCACCTGGAGGCGGGTTGGGGCTGTGCTGCTTGAGAAAAACCCCACTTTTGACCCCTGGTTGAGGCTTTGTCCCTGCAAGTGGAGTCTGCTTTTTTCTCAACTCAGTTTTTTTTTTATATTTTTTTTATAGTTTATTTATTTTTGAGACAGAGACAGAGAATGAGTGGGAGAGGGGAAGAGAGAGAGGGAGACACAGAATCTGAAGCAGGCTCCAGGCTCTGAGCTGTCAGCACAGAGCCCGACAGGCGGCTCGAACCCATGAACCGCAAGATCATGACCTGAGCTGAAGTCAGACGCTCAACCTACTGAGCCACTCAGGCGCCCCTCAACTCAGTTTTTAAGGCAGGAAGCTTAAGGAATTATTTACAGATCTTTGATTCAGGAAAGGCATCATTTTTATACTTTCAAGGAAGAAACATTAAGCAGTCTCAAATCTTACTTTTGTTCTAAAGTCAGGCCGACTTCATTAAATAATAATAAAGACAGTTAATAACTACAGAGCCATAACTTTGCACCAGGACTTGTGTGAATTGCTTTATACCCACTATTTCATTTAGTTTTAAAAACAGCCCAGTGAGGAAGGTAAGGACATTAATACTGTTTCATCGTTTCATTGTTGCTGAAATAGAAGCTAAAGCATGTCAGGTAACCTGACTTGGGTCACACACCTAAGAAGCATTTGAGCCTGAATAGAACCTGGCCCCCCAGCTCTTAATCCTCATACTATTTAATCCTATGATGATACAATAATAGTAGTAAACATTTACGAAGTGCTTGCTATATAACACGCAATATACTAGGAGTTGTGTATGTATTCGCTCATGTAATACTAACAATATTAGGCATTACCATCACCCCCATTCTACCTCTGAGGAAACCAAGTTACAGAAAGGTTAAGTAACTTTGCACAAGCAGTGGTTGACTCACAATTTGAACACACATAGCCTGAATCCAGAAGGTCGCATTCATACCCTTTATGCTCTCTTCATTAAAAAAATTTTTTTTTTACACTTTTAATTTATTCTTCAGAGAGAGAGAGAGAAACAGAGAGAGAGAGAGAGAGAGAGAGCACAAGCAGAGGAGGGGCAGAGAGAGAGGGAGAGGGAGACACAGAATCTGAAGCAGGCTCCAGGCCCTGAGCTGTCAGCACAGAGCCCAATGCAGGCTCAAATTATGAACTGCTAGATCATGACCTGAGCCGAAGTTGGACACTTAACCACCCTGGTGCCCCATGTTCTCTTCTTGACAAAGGCTGATTAGGCCACATTTGGAGTTTAGTTTTATGAATGGAACATGAAGTAAGAACAGGAGCTCCTGGTGCCTTCTGTGTCCCTGGTGCACTGTGGACTGCAGAAGACTCTAGATTTGTCTCATGCAACCTTCACCATTGACCAGCAGAAGTATGCGCTGTCTGCTGAAAAGTTCGAGCCCTGTGTGGTGGAGCCTGGGGGCTGTGAGGCCCACAGGATCCCCATCTGCTCATCTGGATTCCCCCCAAATCCCTGAGGGATGGGACAGGACGGTAACCAGCAGCTTTCAGGTTTGACCCATCGCCAGCAGCTCTGGCCAGTTCTGTATCTTAGCAGAAGAGCACTGTGTGTTTGGTGGGTGACAACAGAGTGGGATTTGCAAAAGGTGCGCACAGAGGTGGCGTCAACCCTGTCGGCTCCAGGTAACAGAGGTGAGCCAGCTGCCGAGAAGTACCCTGGTGGCTGAGGGGCCAGACCCCAACCCCAAATGTTGGCGGGACAGAAGGAGGGGCTCCTTTCTAATCTGATGTTGGGCTTCCTACTCTTTGTTCTCAGCCTCCACAGGGCTCCTGCCGTGGGCTCTCTGTCCCTTGAAGTATATTCTGAGGAAAGTGACTCTGAACTTAGCATTAGCTGAACACAAAGCCAGTGTTCATCAGGGAGAGAATTCATGGACATGGGTGCGTTCTTGCCTCTTTTATTTGGTATTTCTCCTGACGTCCAGTTATTTTTGTTTATTTTTTGTTTTTTATTTCTTTAAAAAAATTTTTTTTAATGTTTTATTTATTTCTAGGAGAGAGAGAGAGAGACAGCGTGAGCAGGGGAGGGTCAGAGAGAGAGGGAGACAGAATCTGAAGAGGCTCCAGGCTCTGAGCTGGCAGTCAGCACAGAGCCTGACATGTGGCTCGAACCCAGGAACCGCGAGATCATGACCTAAGCGAAAGTCGGACGCTTAACCGACTAAGCCACCCAGGCGTCCCTTGTTTTTTATTTCTTAATGCTTATTTTTGAGAGAGAGAGAGACAGACTGTGAGTAGGGGAGGGGCAGAGAGAGAGGGAGACACAGAATCTGAAGCAGGCTCCAGGCTCTGAGCTGTCAGCACAGAGCCCGATGTGGAGCTCGAACCCACAGACCGCGAGATCATGACCTGAGCCAAAGTCAGACGCTTAACTGACTGAGCCACCCAGATACCCCTCTGCCCCTACGTTTTTAAAAATCACCTTTTAGTCCCTTACGGCTGTTAGAGGTTTTTCCAAGCAGTGAAGGGATTTGATCTTCCTCTCAGCCATCTCTTCCCCACACCAAAAGGATTTACCAACTAGGGCTTAGCTGCCTATTCTTCTGCTCACTGACCTGCCCTTTTCCTTATAGGAGTGAACCTGGCTTTTAAAAGTTCCGTATCCTTTTATCTCGTGTCTCTGTGGAGCTTCCCCCATTATTCCGTGTTCGATGCAGTTTGCTCCGAGGCTGACCTCAGGCTGAGGTCAGTAGCTGGAAATAGAAGAAGGGCTCCAGGCCCACGGAAGAGGCAGCCAGCCTGCCGGGTACTACGAATAGCAGCTGTGGCCGCGCAGACCCGAGTGGAGAGGCTAGAGTTTCCCCAGTGGGAATGACACGGTGTTCCTGGGTTGTCCGGATGGGACATTCCTGTAAGGCCTGAGCCAACGGGGCCTGGTCAAGCACGGCTGGCTAGTGCCGGAGTCCCTGCGTCACAGATGGTTTGCACGGTCATTGAGCCAGGGAGAATTCTGAGTGTACAGTTCACCCAGAGAAGCAGGTCAGAAAGAGGAACGAATACAGGTTTTTGCTGTCTAAGTGGTCTCATGGGCTTGCCGGAGTTTATAGCAGGAACTAGAAAGATGACCTGACCTTAGTGGCTTTGCACCTTCTTATTCTTTCTGTGTTTGTACAGTTTAGGGAGCTCATGCTGATGGAGACGCCGATTCTTTAGTAAAATACTTGCCAACTGAAGATACCACCAGGGCTAAGTAGGCAACAACGGAGTGAAGCAGGCTCAGTGCAGGGCAATAGGGAGCTGTGGAGACTGTGGTAAACTGGAGAATCCTAGATGAGTAAGAGCTATCAGGAAATTAGATCCAGGCCACCAATTTGCCACTGCAGACCAAAGTCCTATATCTACCTCTGTCTCAGATAGTAAAATTATTGTACATACTTCTACCATTCCACTCTCTCTATTGTGCTTCTGGGATGCCCCAGTATAAATCCTTGGGTAATGAACATATCACAGTGAACTTATGCAGAGGTTAGACCCTAAATTCAGCACAGAATGAGAAAATTGGTAGAGTGGAATTACCACTGAGAATCTCTTAGGGAGGTACCAATGAGAATCTCATTGGGCACTTTATTAGTATCTTTCTCAGGAAGCCTATGTGCCCGGATGCTAAAAGTCATTGGAAGTTTTTCAGTTGAACAGCAGATGATGTTTGGCTTGTGTTTAAGAGCCAAACTGTTTGAGAAATTCTACTGTTGTGCCTTTACATGGCAGACTCACTCTCCACACACTGGAATTGAGGCTGATTGAGTGGAATTCCTGTCTTCCATCTCCCACTCACACTAGGTGTGTTCCATGGGAGGGCCTTTTTTTTATTTTAGTGGGAGAGAGAGAGATGGAAGGGAGCTGGGAAGAAGGCCAGAGTGGGAGACAGAGAGAATCTTAAGCAGGCTTCACAATCAGCATGGAGGCGGACGTGGGGCTTGATTCCACGACCCTAGAATCATGACCCAAGTGTGGGAAGCTCAACCGATTGAGCCACCTAGGCGCCCCATAGGGTTTTTTCTTTATACATATATACAAGTGCTTTTCTTTCTTTGGTCAAACTTGCATAGCTGAATTCATATGTGTCATACACATTGCATACGATTCCATTATTCCAAGGATACACCTACACACCTCACATGGGCACAAAGGAGGAGGAATTGATGGTCTTGCACTGGATCCACAGACTTGTTTCAGGCACCACACCAGCTTTAACAAAGGACAACCCTATATTATACCCAATCTTATATTAAACTCAAGAGCTTAAATTGTCCCAGCAAAGGCAGGGATTATGAGGAGAACAGGTTTACCTGCAAGAAATGTGTTTATAGAGAAATAGACTCTAGGTTTGGGCTATCCCTCAGGGAAATGATATATTTGCCTCATATTTAATGTGCAGACCTGATTTTGAGCCCCAGCTCTGCCAAGTATCAGCTCTGTTACAGGGGTACACTATTTTACCTTCCTGAACCTCAGTTTCTTTATGTGTAAAATGGGCATCGTGACACCTCACAATTTATTAAGAGAATCCAAGACCTTAAATCACTTAATCTAACCAGTAATTTTATTTATTATTATTTTTAATATGTATTTATTTTTGAGAGAGAGAGAGACAGAGCATGAGGAGGGGTAGGGGTAGAGAGAGGGGCAGACACAGAATCCTAAGCAGGCTGACAGCTCAGAGCCTGATGTGGGGCTTGAACCCACAAACCATGAGATCATGACCTGAGCTGAAGTCGGATACTTAACTGACTTAGCCACCTAGGTGCCCCTAACCATTAATTTTAGAGCTAAGTAAACTGAAGTCAAGTAATCAAGTTACTTGAGCACAGCTAAGAGACCACACAGCTAAGGCTATGGTCACATTTGATGGGGATTTCCAGGTCTGTTAACTTTGGGTCTAGTTTGGATTCTTTCTTTCTTTCTTTCCTTTCTCTTTCTCTCAAGGAGGTTCAGAAGAGATGTCCCAAAAGAATTAGGAATTATATGAAGGGGTGCTAAATGTCATTAGTAAATCAGATAAATACCCTGCAGTGATCAATACTGTTTAATTGGCAAGGAAATGCCAATTCAACGACAATCAGGGGTCATTTTGCACTTGTTAGACTGGAAAAATTCAAAACATAGGTGGTGCCAAGCAAGGGGCAGGAAGGTGGGGACGGAGAAAGAGTGTGCTGCGGGCCACCAGTCAGTAGTGTGATTCTGGAGCACATCTGGCAGTACGTGGTATATCCAGACCCCGTGACCCCGTGACTCTGCTCCTGGATATATGATGCTCCATGGGGCCATAAAGGAAGCGTCTGAGGCAGCTCACTGCAGAGGGCGTGGAGGCAATAGGGGAATGGATGAGGAAGCTATAAGACATCTCAGAACATGTGGGAGTTAGAAGCAATGGATGAGGCGCGCCTGGGTGGCTCAGTTGGTTAAGTGTCCGACTTTGGCTCAGGTCATGATCTTGCAGTTCGTGGGTTCGAGCCCTGTATCAGGTTCTGTGCTGGCAGCTCAGAGCCTGGAGCCTGTTTCAGATTCTGTGTCTCCCTCTCTCTCTGCTCCTTTCCTGCTCATGGTCTGTCTCAAAAATAAAATAAAAACTATAAAAAAAAATTAAAAAAGAAGCAATGGATGAGAGGTGTTACCCAGGCGAACTTGGAAGGGAGGATCTTAAAAACATTGTACTTGAGGTGAACAAACAAACAGATGAGACCTGTAATATAAAAACATTTACATACTTTGAAAACACTTGCACCCAAATACACATTGTGGAAGAATGTTTACACACAAAAGTTAAACACATTAAAGTAGTTGCTGAGGGTGCACCTGGCCGGCTCAGCTGGTTGAGCGTCTGACTCTTGACTTCAGCTCAGGTCATCATCTCATAGCTGGTGATATTGAGCTCCACATCGGACTCCACATCAGACTCGCATGGAGACCACTTGGGATTTTCTCTGTCCCCCTCTCTCTGCCCTTTCCTGTTGGTACTCTCTCTTTCTCCCTCAAAATAAATAAATAAACTTAAAAAAAAAGAATTCTCTAAAAAAAAAAAACGGTTGGGATGGGAATAGGATTGGGGATGAAAGGCAACAAATAAACATACAAATAAGCCAACCATTATTTCCCTAAACCCACAGAGGACAGTGACAGAGATGTGGGAGGTGCAGGGCCCTAAGTCCCACCACCAAGCTTAGGCTGAATGTCTGAGACTCAGGAGTTGCCTAATGTCTCATGAATGACTGTGAATAAAAGTCCAAGTGGTGACCTCATCCAGGACTTCACCAGTTCCCGGATGGTACTCTCCTGGACGTGCTGGGAAATCCATGCGGTTTCTTGGCCTGTGGGGAGGAGGTAGACATTCTACCTCTGTAACAATTTTCTACTAAAAAGTCCTTCCTTTCTCCACAAAATAAAATGCCAAATTATTTCTCTAGAAGTTATGGTTTATTTGTTTGGTCCTAAGTGAGACATATATAGAGGCTGAAGCTGGATCAGGTCTCTCTCCATTATCTAGCAGCTTATTGGCACAGGTTCTTTTTTTTTTTTTTTTTTAATGTTTGTTTTTGAGAGAGAGAGAAAGACACACACACATAGTGTGAGCAGGGGAGGGGCAGAAAGAAAGAGAGGAAGACAGAATCAGAAGCAGGCTCCAGGCTCTGAGTTGTCAGCACAGAGCCTGATGCAGGGCTCAAACCCACAAACTGGGAGATCATCATCTGAGCTGAAGTTGGACGCTTAACCAGCTAGGCCACCCAGAGGGCCCTGGCACTGGTTCTTATGTAATATTTGGTAGAATATATTATTATCACCCTTTCTGCAACAATAATATATATAGGATATATTATTGTCACCTTTCTGTGAGCCACACTGTCAGGCTAGCTGTGGCTGCCTGGAGTGGTAGAAGTGGTGAGCCATGAAGTACACAGGACAATTCAAGAGGGGAGAGAACATCCCTCTTTGTTTTGTGGAGGGCCAATCATCCCTAAATTCTTAGATGACAGAGAAAAAGCTCACAGGCCTTTACCTTCACTGCCCTGTGGGCGGGCATCAAGGCACAGCTCCCTCCAGAGGGCAGAGAGAGAAGGCCACAGATGGGGCTCGGCCTCATTGTGTTCTCCGGCTGGGGGATTGCATCTAATGCATGAGCCTGTTCTTAGAATGGACAAGCCAAAAAGAATAAGTGGCCAGGCCATGTGACCATTCACGCAGAGGGTAGAAGTTTCCAGAGCTCAAGAGAAAAAGGGTTAGGCAGGCAATGAAATCAGGCACCAGGGAAGAAATCATTTTGTTTTCACAACTTGGGACTGTCTTGGGTAAAAACTCATTTTAGAATGAATAGAGGATTTCTTCATCTGATCTGGTCAATTGCTGACGTGACTCTAGCTGTATTCAACCACATGGGCTCATTATTCAGTTTCCAGTGCAAGGAAGAAATGGGAGGCCACCTTCTGATGAAATATTGAGGAGATTCAATAATTTTCTGGACAAAGGTACATAAGGGATGGATGGACACAGAGATGAATGAACACTCTCCTAGTCCTCCATAAAACGTATGGTTCTGTTTGTGTATCATTTATCACCTTGAATTTATGAACAAAAATTGATTATATTTCAAA
Organism: Proteles cristata cristata; assembly: GCA_017311185.1. Lineage (NCBI taxonomy): Eukaryota > Metazoa > Chordata > Mammalia > Carnivora > Hyaenidae > Proteles > Proteles cristata. The sequence continues at coordinate 172,192 of JAESUZ010000972.1, read as the reverse complement.
AGCAAGGAAGTGGAAATTTATTTGAATTTGAGCCATAAATAAAGCCAAAGAGAAGGGAATAGAGGGCCTTAAGTTGCAACAGCCAAGAAAATAGCAGTAAGAGGCTGGAGGAGAGTTAGAATTCCTGCCTCTCACCTCCGTTATGTCGGGGCTTGATTGTCTAGTTTATATTTAATGCTTTGGAAATACTGGTCCCTTCCTAGGTACTAATGCTCTCAAGCAAAATAGAGAAGCATCAATGAGTAGTATTTCTTTCAATATTATTTCCTTTTAGTCTTTTGAGAAAAACCAGTTAAAGTAAATGTCACTGCTGTCATGCAGCTGGGCCGCCCAGTTGGATGCAACGTCTTGCAAATATGTGCTAATTATAACATTGCATGTTGGGAAGAGTTGGGAGGGGTGAGGAGGGGTTTTGCCAGCTTTCTTCATAAAAATGAAGAGGATCAGGCTGGGCTCGAAGGGGAGTGACGCCCCCCCTGTGTGCATGCATAAAAGGCTGGATAGACTCCAGCAGAGAGGACCCAGAGGGGCTGGAGATGGGGCTGGTATGGCTTCCGTGGGGCATCCTCTGGAATTATGCACAAACTGCTGGCAGATTCAGCACCTTACACATGGCACAGCACAGTGAGGGAGCACACAGGGTGAGAGTGTAGGCTCTTGAGTCAGATAAACCTGGGTTAGAATCTGAGCTCTGCCACTTTCTGGCTGGGTGATTTTAGTCATGCTACTTTACATTTCCAAAGGCTCTGTTTTCTTCATCTTTAAAGTGGAGAGAACATGGCACATGCAGGTGGCTCCGTGGGTTAAGCATCCAACTCTTGATTTTGGCTCAGGTCATTTCACGGTTCCTGGGTTCAAGCCAGTGTGGAGCCTGCTTGGGATTCTCTCTCTCCCTCTCTGCCCCTCCCATACGTGCTCACTCTCTCTCTCTAAATAAATAAATAAACCTTAAAAATAAAATAAAATGGAGAGAATAGTATATCGACCCATAGGATTCCTGTGAGGATTAGTGAGATTCTCTGTGAACTTTACACACTGCTGCCTGGACTGTGAGCACTCGATAAAGGGTAGCAACAAGGGTTACTTTATTTCTTAAGTCATATGCAGTCAAGAGTCATCATTCAACAGAAATAGTGACAGCAGTACTCCTAAGATGTGGCCTTCCAGACACAGTTGGAGGCCCCAACCAATCGCAATCCCCACAACCCCTTGGAGGGAGGTGGGCAACATCCCGTCCCCATCGTGCAAGCCTGGACCCCCTTAACCTCCCAGCTCCAAGATCCTACCTCATGCCAAACAACCTGGAAGACACAGTAACTGGTCCCAGATTGGGACATGATTGGGAATTTTGCTTTAAGAGTTCAAGTTAAACACACTTAAGCCTTATTATTCTTTGGTTCCATATCATTTGGTTAAGCAGGTTCCTTGTCCTTCTGATTTCTCCCGTGTTTAAGACCAAAGAGTGGATATGGACAGAACAGCAATGGCTGCCGCGGGTATGGTGGGGCGCCGACCCCTCCCATGTCCCTTCCACTGGGAGGCTGGCGTGTGTCAGCCTGGGTTTGCCGACATCTTTGATGGCCCCATAGGAGGCATTGCCAACGCCTCGTGGTTTAAAAACTGTGGCAAGAAGTAAGCAGCAGACATGGCCAGAGAAAATATTACAACCTGAAAGGTGAGACAGAGCCGGAGGGAAGGACAAACAGATGAGAGAGTAAAAGGAAAGCAGAGAAAAGGAAATTGAAGGGAGATGGAGGTTGTGATGCTGACAGATCTTAAGAATCAAGAAGTGGTAATAGTTCTAGACAGTTGGAGTGAGCCAGTTAGAAAGCCTCAAAGAGTTGTAATTGGGTAGGGGCTTTTGAGGCATTGCGCCATCCATCTCCCTCTCTTTATAATTAAAGACCATAAGAAAGAAAAAAAGGAGGGAGGGGAGACTCTTTGTCTCCCTGTAGGCAAAAACAGGGGCCTGGGCTATCTATCTACAAAGCTAACAATCTATGAACTATAAGTCATGTATATATTTTTAAGATTGCTTATTTGGTTAAGTTATGTCACTGTGGACTGTGCAACTTCCATGAAAGTCACCTTGTAATGGATGATGTGAATGTGTTTCATTTTCTCAGTTCTCAGAAACTCAGGATCATAATGCCCTTCAGTTTTAAGTAGCTTATATAGTGTGATGGCTTTTTAAAAAGTTGAGCAGTCCTTAGGTATGTTCTGGAACTAATGCTGAACTTCTGGGAAAGGAAGAATCTAGGCTAGAACCAGGTCCTGGGCCTTTCTGGTATTCCTCTGGGTGATTCCTCAGCTTGCTCATTGTTAAAATCTATGATATCGGTTTCCTCGGTATCCAGGTTTTCCAATAAGTACAGCACATCAGGAGAGGCTCGAGGGCCAGCCACGATGTTGATTCCACTGGACTCTGAGGATGTTTTTGTGTCAAGTGAAAGGACGGGCTCAGAGCTCATGGGGTCTGGACTTAGGCCTGCCAGGGAGGCGTGGCTGGACGCCAGGGAGGCGTGGCTGGGCGCCAGGAAACTGGGGAGGCTCAACGGTTTTGGGAACTTGTCATTATCATTAGGGTCTTCCCCGGAGGCTAATGTGAGGTTGTTTCTCTCAGCTGTGGCTGAACTGGTCTGGGGACTGGGGTCCCTAGGAGGTGTCCCTTTCTCTGAGGGGAATGGACTCAATCCCCCGGGTACCTCCTGCTGTCCGGTCCTGCTTGGCTCAACTCCAGTAAAGTCTGCGCTCTGGATGGAGGCGGTAGAGCCATGTGATGGTGGCATTGGTGCCTCGGCCACTGTGATCAGTACCTCGGGGACCTGCGGCATTTTGGTGGGGGAGACCTTCACGCTGGACTGTGGAGTCAGGCTCTGCAAAGTGCTTGTCCGGCTGGTCTCCCTGATTGTGGACAGCTCCCCCAGGCTGGAGTACAGCTTGGGGCTCCCCTCTGGGGAGCAGGGTTGCTTCTGGGCGGCAGAGGCATGGTGGGGGCTTCTCGAGGGGACATCCAGCAGATCTCTGGCTGGGCTGACGTCACCACTCTGGGGGAAGAACATGGAGCTGTCGCTGGCCTGCCTGCCGTAGCTTCTCCTCCTGGGACTGGAGGGGTGTTCGTGGGCACTCAGGAACCTCTTGACTCTTCTAATCATGGAGTGGCGCTGGCCGTGCTTCTCAAAACTCCACAGCCACTCCTCACCGGGGAGATCGGAGCTGGACAGTCTAAAACACACAATGGCAAAATGCAGGCAAAGCAGTTTCAGGACCCCGGCTCTCTGGGCAGGGTCTCAGAGATCAGAAAAGAGTTTTGTATTTTCACATTACAGGTTTTGAAATGGAGGAGACTTTAACTTGAGATTGTCTGGCAGAGAGTCTCCAGCTTTTTGGTCACAGGACCTTTTTAAATGCCTATAAATTATCAAGTAACCCAAAGAGATTGGTTTCTGTGGGTTACAGCTATTGGCTACTTATTGTGTTAGAAATAACTGAAGAATATAAAAAATTTACACACGTAAGAATGTACGAGCACTCATAAACAAGAAATGTCAAGTGATGACATCATCACATAGCACGTAGCTTCTGGAAAATTCTACCGTACACTCTGGGAAGAATAAGAATGAAAAGGTAAATAACATTTTAGTGCTGTTACAAAAATAGTTTTGATCTTAAAGACTTGGGTCTTGTTTTTTGGGGATTCCCTGAGTTCCCCAGACCACACTTTGAAAATCACTAATCTAGAGATGTGGGCCTTAAAGAGAAGATATAGTGTGTACTATTTCTCCTTTATTACAGGTGAACCAAGGTCATGAATGAAGGATCCATAAACCTTCCCCCTCCCCCAGCAATGGATCATAGCTAAATTCAAGACAATGCAAAAACAGCTGAGATTTACATTTATTTAAATACCTCCCATGCCTTAATGCAGTTAATTATCGCATTCATCATATGAGTTGGTACTATTATTATTCAGATTTTATAGATGAAGAAACTGAGGCCCAGAGAGATTCCTAAAGGCAATGTAACCAGTGAGGGCAAAACCCAGAAATTTTACTCCAAATCTCTTTTATATAAAGTCGGCTACCTGGGTGTCAAGTGATGAGGTAGAGCCCAGGGGCAGAGTAAGGAATAGAACACAGTCCAGGCCCACAGGTAATTTGTTAACATCCCTGGTCCAGAAGGAGAAATGTGAACACACATCCATTGAAGAGGGTGGTGTGTGGCCTCGCAATGTAGCTGGGCTCCTCCGTGATGAAGTTTGATGGATTTGGTAATGTTGAGTTTTCAACATTTGAGACATAAAACAAATAACCATAGCCTTTGAATCTTCTTCTTTAAGGCTGAAATAAGATGGGTAATTGGGATAACAGTGAAAGCTATGGGGTCGTAAGGCCTTCTCCTGCCTCACATTACATGGTTGTCTCGTGGGTCGGTGGATTTATGGTCTTAATGAGGTACAGGGAAGAGCTACTTAAAGCCTTGCCCTTAAACCACAAATGCTCACTCCAGCTCCAGGAGCATCAGCACTTGGTTTGCCCCAGTCAAATATTCCTACCGACAGCGCTGGTGACAATGCCTGGCTCACGTTATGTGACACAGAGGGGAGATCGGGGCAGCAGAGTGTTGGTGTAACCTGAAGGGGCAAAGTCAGTGGCAAAGAGAACATCATTCCTCTGTGTTTATGAATAAAAGATGGCTGATCGAGATGATTAACTGGCTAAATGTCCCGGGATGGCATTCGATTACAACCTTGTGCTGTTATTCTAAAGCCCCAGCAGTGCCCTTGGCTACCGGATAGCTTCTGGCCCACCCTTGGCCGTGCACGGCTCTGATTCGGTTACACCAACTTGAGAAATGCAGACTCATGTCTCAGCGGCCCCGGTGACCTAGCTTGCTGAATTTCATTAGGTCAGATCTCCAGTCACACCAGAGGAGCGACAAGCACAGTTGTTGACTAAGGTCGCCACGCTGGATGTGCTCTGGGAATCTGAAGTAGGGCTGCCAATCTCTCTCTATAGGGTGAGCTTCTGTCCTCCATTTGAGATCTTGACTTTTTATTTGGGATTTCTCTTCTTTGACTGCTAAACCACACAGCCTTGTAAAAATGATAAAATCTTCTAGGGATGCCTGGGTGGCTCAACTGGTTAAGTGCCTGACTTCGGCTCAGGTCATGATTTCATGGTTTGTGAGTTCAAGCCCTGCATCAGACTCTGTGCTGACGTTCAGAGCCTGGAGCCTGCTTCAGATTCTGTGTCTCCCTCTCTCTCTGCCCCTCCTCTGCTTACATTCCGTCTCTCTCTTTCTTAAAAATGAACATTAAAAAAATTTTTTTAAATCTTCTAAGAAACATGTTTGTACTATCATTGCTTTAAAACTTTGTAAATCATAAGGACAACATTTTCTAACTATGCTGATGATGGACATGTATATTCTTTTTTTTTTTTAATTTTTTTTAAGGTTTTTTTATTTATTTCTAGAGAGAGAGAGACAGCGTGAGCAGGGGAGGGTCAGAGAGAGAGGGAGTCACAGACTGAAACAGGCTCCAGGCTCTGAGCTGGCAGTCAGCACAGAGCCCGACGCGGGCTCAAACCCACGAACCGCGAGATCATGACCTAAGCGAAAGTCGGACGCTTAACCGACTAAGCCACCCAGGCGCCCTGATGGACATGTATATTCAATGGGGGCAAGACTATTAAGGCCCTGCAGCACACATTAGAGGAAAACAGACCAGTTGCAAAGAGCAAACTACAAAAAAGCCAGTGCTCTTGCTAATGTTCTACTGATTTACCAACTGACACCAGGCAGGTCTGCCAATGAGACCCTTCCTGCCTCATGAGACTGTGGTGTGGATGCATGAGAATTATCCACTTACCCAACCAAATTTATTGAGCCTCTACTATGAGTAAATTTGTTGCATTAAGAACTGTATGACATAGTTCAAAAGGAGAGAGAAGGCATGTGTATAATTAGCTATATTGTGGCAAAGTAAGTTTTTGAGCTGACTTTTGCCATCGAACAGGAATCAAATGGGCAGAGAAGGGACAGAGTACTCCAAGTGGAAGAAATGACTTGAGCAAATAAGACATGGGAAACTTCAGGGTGTTTGGTGTGAAGTGGGAAAACTTGAGCTGTACAAGCACAGAATAATGCCAGGCATAAAACTGAAAAGGTAGCCTTGGGTTGTGTTAGAGTCATATGTACCAGGTAGAGGGATTTGGACTTTATCCCAGAGGCAGTGGGCAGCTATGGACTGTCTTTGAGAGTGAAGGCCATAGGGAGACTCGCACCATTTTGTGGCAGTGTGCAAGCTGGAAGAGCCACATGGACAGCAACATTGATGAGTGTTATCATCCAGAAATGCTTTGGTGCTGTGGATAAGAAACGTGACATGGGAACTTTCTACTCTATTAGTCAGAAAGACCCATTAATGGGTCTTTGGAAGAACACTTGGTGGCCTGTGCTCTGGGAGGGGGGCAGTTTTTTGAATGTCATGATGACGTGGTAAAGGAAGCCTTTCGGGTGATTATAGTATCAAAGAGCAGTCGTGAAATTCCCCCACGTGATGAACCTAACAACCTTTCTTCTAAATGTTTCCGCAAGGGAACGTTTCACTACCAGCACACACTCCCCATCTTCTTTCTCTGATGGTCACAGTTCCCAATATGACACAGAAACTGTGGTTTAAGAACAAAATGGTTTAAAGCTTAGAATACACAGAACAGAATACATGGAAAGGTTCTTCATTTCCCAAGTTGGGAGACTTGGATGTACCTTTTAGGCCCTTTCAGACTTTCTTCTCCTCCTTATTTGGTTTTTAAAGTGTACTTTTGGGACAAGGTTAATACAATCCTGAGGACCAAATATAGCACCACTTAAAATGCCCCAAAACAACTATAGCAGAAACATTATGTGAGAGAATATAAGCACGCTCATTATGTTGCTATACATTAGAGAAGATCAGTTGAAAAAAGGTTCTGGAATTTACTTGGACTTAGATAGGCAAGTAATTAGAGATAGGAGAACATTCATGGAAAGTGTCACGCAGCCATTAGTGTCCAGAAGATGGAATTTGAGAATTGCATCTGTGGTGAGGAAAATGATTTATTTCGGGAGCTAGCAGAGCCAGGATTTCTGCTGCCTGGGCTGACTCTAACTAGCTGTGTGACCTTGGGAGAGCCACTTAACCTTTCTGTGACTCAGCATCATACTTGAAAGCTAGTGACAACAATGCTTCCTCTACCTGCTTTAGAGGCTGTTGGGGAGTTCAAAAGAGTAATAGATGTGGAAAAGCTTTGAAGAGTAGACAATATGAATGGAACTCTGTCAATGACTGGCAGATTTTCAGAGGTGATTTCCAAGTCATTGTTGACTTTTTGCACCTGCTTGGAGGAAATGATAGTGTTTGCTCAAAAGTTAATCCCTTTTCTCCTCCAAGAGTGTATTTTTAAAATGTCGCTACACCGGGGCACTTGGGTGGCTCAGTTGGTTAAGTGTCTGACTCTTGATTTCAGCTCAGGTTGTCATCTCATGGTTTCGTGAGTTCAAGCCCCACATTGGGCTCTGCATTGACATCACAGAGCCTGCGTGGGATTTTCTGCCCCTCCCCGGGTCGCACTCTCTGTCTCTCTCAAAATATATTTAAAAAAATGTCACTACACCTTGGAGCTGTCACCTGACAATGAACACGTTAGAAGTGATGACTGTAACAGTCACTTACTGGTTAGCCAAGGGCACTGAATGAATTGAGAGAATGCTGGTTATTCGGGAGAAGGAAGATGGGGCTGATCAGGTGGTTGTCTTGCAGACATTGCCAAATCCTGCAGTAAACATTTATCGCACAATGTAAATCATCAATACGGAAGAGAGTAGAATGAGGAAGGTTGTGCTATATATTGGGCATTATTTTGAAAGGGTGGAGAAGAGTGGGTGGGGGAGAGAGAAAAGGTTATAATAAGCCAGTCAGGCTAGTTGGTTGTAGCTGGGTCTAGGAGGGGGGGCAGGCGTTATCCCTCCAGGTCACATTGGCATCAGGGCCGGGATATGTGATTTCAATCTCAACAGTAATAAAAGGCCACCCACCCACACTTTGAAAATATCTATTGAGCACCCAGCAAACTGTCAGCCCCACAGTCTCCCTTGTCAGTGACAGGTACCTGAGGGCACAAGCAGCAGTGATTTGAGGGCTTTTGAAAAGATGCTTGGGCTGGTCAGGGCTCAGAAGAGCACTTGTCACCTCCCGTTACCATAATACGAGGGGACAGGACTGCTAGAGACAGCGGTGACTTTCAGAATTCTTGGCGAGTGTCTCGAATGGAAAGACCAAAACAGCTCCAGTAACTTGAGAAATTGGATGCGTTTTCCCCCCAAAGCAAGCTTTGTAAAAAGCTCCCCCTTTCTCATGTGTTTGATCAGTTAAATAAGTATAGAGCTTCATAAGATCGAAGGATAAAACTGATAATGCTTGCCTTTCTTTCTCTGGGCCACCTTTTTTGTTTTTAACCCATCCCCTTGCCCCCAGGTTTATTGATATATAACTGACATATAATATTCTATAAGTTTAATTGTACAGTGTGATGATTTGACATATGTGGGTATTGTAAGATATTTACCACAGTCAGGTCAGTCAACATCTTCACCTCACGCAGTGGCCATTTTTTGTTGTTGTTCGGTCACAAAGAAAGTAGTATTTTGAGGGGCGCCTATGTGGCTCAGTCGGTTAAGCAGCTGACTTTAACTCAGGTCATGATTTCACGGTTTGTGAGTTTGAATCCCACGTTGGGCTCTGTGCTCACAGCTCAGAGCCTGGAGTCTGCTTCAGTTTCTGTGTCTGTCTCTCTCTCTGCCCCTCCCCCGCTCACAATCTGTCTGTCTCTCTCTCAAAAATAAATAAACATTAAAAATTTTTTTAAAAAAGGTGGCACTTGGGTGACTCAGTCGGTTAAGCGTCCGACTTCGGCTCAGGTCATGATCTCACGGTTTGTGGGTTCGAGCCCCGCGTTGGGCTCTGTGCTGACTGCCAGCTCAGAGCCTGAAGCCTGTTTCAGATTCTGTATCTCCCTCTCTCTCTGACCCTCCCCTGCTCACGCTGTCTCTTTCCCTCTCTCAAAAATAAAAACATTAAAATTTTTTTAAAAAAACAAAGTGATATTTTGACAGTTTAAATTCAATTAATTTAGGTCATTTTAACAAAATCGAAATGAGGAATTTAGGAAATTGATATTTAATATGATGAATTCTACTTCTCACGTCAGACTTATTATTTTCAAGTTGCTAGTGTTCCTCCAAGTCAGGTAGCCACCTCAGAGGGAGCTGATAATTTGCCTGAAAATCTATCAGGGCAGAGCCCGTGTGGAGGAGCATTTATTCATGGCAGAGCAAAATGCACTCTTCAAACCCATTAGAGGCAAGTGCTGTTATTTTTAACCTTCTGCTCTGCAGAATCTTGTCAGAGCTGTAGCCCAGGATTTATTAGATGGGAAAGGTAACTTGGGCTGAGTTGGGAGATGGGGGCCGAGCCCCGGGAAGAAAACCCAGTGGGCAGAGGTTGTATCCACCCAGCGCCCCTCCTGCCTCCTTGCTGGGTGGGGGACAGTTTCAAGTAATAGACCATCACGGGAGGTTTGCTTAGCTCAGAATAGGGGCACCCAGAGCTGGCGACCCTCCCGCTACCTCTCTCTTGACTCTGCTAGTTTGGACCAAGGATTACGGCAAATCTGGTAAAACAGGCATAGCTGGACTCCTGTTACCACTCTGGTTATGCTCACGGGCCCTCCGCTGGCTGACGCAAAAATAAGTTGTGGCCCAAAGTGGGGGTTTACTTAAAGCCTGCCACATTTCAATGCTGTTGTGTTCTATGAGAGTTTTGTTAGAAAAGGAAATTAAGTCATCTATACCTGTCATATCTTTTTGAAGGTAAGAATCAAGTGCCAATGATGAGCCTATGTTGGCACATGAAAGATTTCCTGAGAAGGTTCTAAAATTATAAACTTAAAAACGTGCATTCATCTCCTTGGGAGGCACCATCTCTCCTTCCTTTCTGGTATATTAAGTGAAAATCAATGTTCTAAGAATACATTTTTGTTGAAGATAGTGATTCAGAATTTGAGATATTTTTGGTACTTTATAACACAAGCATGCTGTAGTATCTATCAGACTATGTATTTTCTTGTAAAGCTAAACTATTTGAATATAGTCAGCTAAGAGAGGATTACTTACTAAAACATCTATCTAGAGGTGTATTTAACCACAACTTAAAGTACGTGTTTGTTAAATACATATTTTGGTATATTTGAACTAATATCATCAAGAATACTTCTGACTGTACTATGCAACCTTATTGTTTTCTACACTAAATATATAAGTACAACTGCAAAAAAAGGAATTATATCATTTTTACACATTCTGAGAGCCTTTGGAATGAAGATGGATAAGAAAAAGTCATTATTTGTGGATGGTTACAGCGTTACAGCACCAAATAAACCTTAAATCCCTCAGCTTCTAACCAGAAGGAACATTTACAAAGATCTGTATATTTCTCCTCTGTACTAAATGCATCCTTAACTGACTTCATAGATCCATTCCTTAAGATCACTCTAAGTGTGAGAAAGTTGTGACATATTTGAATGACGGCAGAAAGCCCCATAAAGCACCGTTCTTTAAATGGTATTGCTGTCAGCAGTTCAAGGTCCGTAGGCTAAGAGCATACTTTTACATCAGCAGGACACTTACAGCCACCGCAGTTCCACATGTACACATTTGAGTGATCCATTTCATAAGCAGCTACAGCCTCTCTTTTCCAGGATTTGGAATTGTTTAGCTGCTATGGATAGATATTTCAGTAGGGTTTTTCCAGTGTCTTTGAGGGGTTATTGCTTCTTCACTCTTGATGGTTTTGATTTTCCAGACAGGATCAAAGGGAGTTCTGAGACTTTAGGACTTTAATTCCCTTGTGTCCCATTCCTCAGAGACTTCTATGTTTGTGCTAAGGGATAATCCCAAGTATTTAAAAAAGACTAAGACTTTTGGAGCAACTCATGGTGCTATATAATGTGAACAGCATTCTGTCTCTGGCTAGCTGTGTTGGGGTAGGCTTGGGTCTTCTTCTTTGTTTTAAAAAGATATTTGGGGCACCTGGGTGGCTCAGTTGGCAAAATCTGACCTTTGATTTCGATTCAGGTCATAATCTCATGGTTTGTGGATTAGAGCCCCAGTACAGAGCCTGCTTGGGATTCTCTCTGGCCCTCTCCATTCGTGCTTTTTCTCTCTCAAAATAAACATAAAAAAAAGAAATTAATTTTCAGCAATACTGGCTTGAGTTTAAACATTTTAGGTTTGTTTTGGTAAAGTTTGGTTTATTATGCCTAAGTGTTTACTATTGCCAAGATCCATTTGCATTTCAGGGCTTGGGCATGTTTTTTTTTCACATAAATCTTATAGAAAACTCTTCCCAAAGAGTTAAAGGTTAAAAAAAGAAAAGAAAACTCTTCCCGCTGCTTGTGAGTGATCTCTTCATCTGGGTTAATAGTGTCTCCACAGTAAGAATAATGAAAAGACACTTAATTAAAACAGCAGATGGCTGCAATGTATACTTTAAATATCTCAGAATTTTTATGTCAATTATACTTCAATAAAGCTGAATTTAAAAAAATTGTTACTTGAAATACAGCATCATTCCTTGCTGTTTTTGCTCATACTGGCTTGGAATTTGCCCTTTGCTGAATCCCCTCCTCTGATTTGTGTGCTAGCTTCTACTTTATTCCTAAAGATGCACATTAGACTCTTCAGCTCCAGGAAGCCGTCTCTGATTCACTGGGCTGGGTGAAGTGTACCTTCCTTGCATTCTCATGAGACTGAGCATTTCTCTATTGCTGTGTTTACCACATGGTTCTAGGACATGGCTTCTTGTGTCAGTGAGCTGAAGAAGTATTTGTTTTTTTTGTTTTTTGTTTTTTGTTTTTTGCTTATGCTTAGCATTTGAAATAGAACCTACGGTATATGAGGCCATGAAAGAAAATTTGCCTGAATAAATGGATGAGTTCATTCCATATGTGAAGATACAAGGGAAAACATGATATGTTAAATTTGTACTTGAGATAAAAATATGGGGGAAAACCTACTTTATTTCGCTAATGTACATTTGGTAAATGTGTAGGAAATATGGCAGTATTTTAAATACGTTCTTGAATATAGAGACCAGTGGAATTGTCTCTAAGGATTTTTCTTTTAAATTTTTATTTACTTTAGAGAGAGAGAGCAAGCAGGGGAGGGGCAGAGTGGGGAGACAGAGGATCTGAAGTAAGCTTCATGCTGAGAGTAGAGAGCCCAGATCTTGATGGGGGCTCAAACTCGGGAACTACAAGATCATGACTTGAGCCAAAGTCATATGCCTAACCAACTGAGCCACTCAGGTGCTCCTAAGGAGTTTCCTTTTTACGTGGAAATGAGTAGTCCCCTGAATGTAAAAGAAAATATGAGGCAGAGTAATTTCTCAGGTTGCCCTTGGATTGTACTTTTGTTCAGTTATTTTAGAGCATTGCTTTGATTTTAGAATTTCTGGGTCATGGGAATTGTGATCATAAGCTTGAAACGTTGATATGAAAAGATAAGGGAAATTTGATTTCTGAATTAAATATGCTGGGAACATACATCCTAAATAGAATAATAAAATTAAAAACTTACTCATCTAAGAAAGTATTTTATATGCTCATCAAGCAGCAAACACTTTTCTGAAATACTCACATCCACACTATTTTGACACCTGGTCTTTATCCTAATACAAAGGGCTCATTGACTCAGTCATCATCAACAAAATTACCTGTGCCACAATAATCCTCACTTTTACCTTCCCTTTTCCCTGCGCCTCAGACGGCTCCCTTGATATTGATTTTGAATTTGGTTAGTGAACAGTGAAATGCTTATGGAATGATCTTTTGTGATTTTAGAGGACAATCATTGGTTTCTGCCTAGCAAACCATTCACTCATTCCTGGTAGTACCATTCTGATTTTCTTAAGACATCACCTACTCCATATGGTTGGTTGGGGCTGACCCACACCCTTGGCCCAAAGATGGACACGTGAACCAGCCTCAGCTAATCAAAATATTGTTTCTTCCTGTTCAAGAATGGGCAAAAACCACAGTTTTGCCGGAAGTTATAAGAAAAATCCTGCAAATGTTTTCTCCTTTTTAGAGGGATTTTTAAGGGGGGGGGGTGGTTCTCCTTATTTTTCTAAATTTGTCTACAATCTTCCCTTTAGGTTACTTGGTAACTGTGGCATCTGCCTTGAGCAAAAATACTCAAACTTCCCCCACATTTACACATTACTCCAAAATCAAATACATTGTGTGATTTAATAAAATTGTTCAAGAAGTATGCATGAGTTACTTCAGGCCTCAGCCCATTTATTTAAAGCTGAGTATATAGGGACAGATTGTTATGTTAAAACCACAGCACAGAGACTGGCTTGTCTACTAAACATAGCTGAATTAAAATCTTAGGGAAAACTTATCTCATTCCTTAGGATTTGCTTGTCTCTAAGTAGTCCAACACAGTACCTGCACATTGTATATACTCCATAAACACTTGTTGGAAATATATTTTATTACGAAAATCTCAAGTAATAAATGATTATAGAATCAAATAAACTACTTTTCAATTTGGAAGGGAAAAAAGAGTAATTTCACAACTATTGGAAAAGTTTTCTGTGGTATAACAACAAGGTGAAATGCAAATTACACCCAAATACACATGCCTGCATGTATGCACACACCACATTTAAACCATAAGCTATAGTCTCTTTACTCTCAAACTTCCTTGGGCATATTAGTTATACCTGAAAATTTGAAAAGGCTACTCTTCTAAGATATTAACAACTGAGAGTTGCCGTGAGAACAAGTTCAACACCAGGGCATAAAAAGATCAGAAAAAGGGCTCCTGGGTGGCTCAGTTGGTTGAGTGTCTGGCTTTGGCTCAGGTCATGATCTTGTGGTTTGTAAGTTCAAGCCTCATGTCAAGCTCTGTGCTGACAGCTCAGAGCCTGGAGCCTGCTTCAGATTCTATGCCTCCTTCTCTTTCTGCCCCTTCCCAACTCACACTTTGTCTCTCTTTCTCTCTCAAAAATAAACATTAGAAATTTTTTTTAAAAAGATCAGAACAGGGGCGCCTGGGTGGCTTAGTTGGTTAAGCGTCCTACTTTCGCTTGGTCATGATCTTGTGGTTCGTGGGTTCGAGCCCTGCGTCGGGCTCTGTGCTGCCAGCTCAGAGCCTGGAGCCTGTTTCAGTCTGTGACTCCCTCTCTCTCTGACCCTCCCCTGCTCACGCTGTCTTTCTCTCTCTCTCTCTAGAAATAAAATAAAAATCTTAAAAAAAAAAAAAAGATCAGAACAGTGACCAGCTTATTTTCTAAATATTGATGATTTTAAAAAAATGCACTTACCCCATTTCGACTGTTGACCCCAGAAAGGAGGGTATGCAATAGTCAGCAGCTGCCAGTGTATAAGGTGGTCGAGCAGCAGAATCATCCCAGTAAATGTCCTTCTTCATCTTGGGTAAGCTCATGTGCATTTCATCCACAGCTAAAAGAGAGACCTAAAATCATTGTTTCATTGTTAGAATAATTGGGATGTGTATTGTATAAAGGCAAAGAGTAAGCTCCAGTGGTTGGATGGGATTTGCTGTAGGATAGAGCAGTCTGAGAGAGTAAATACAAATGTCTATTGTTCATATTTGCTGTAACCAGGATTGTTGCAGGGACTGGCACATGCTTATTGCATGAGGGCACTTCGCAATGGCAGTGGGGGTTAAGTGAGGCTACAAAACCACCCAGACTTGGTTTATCAAGCCACATGTCCAAAATGGGCTGAGCTACATTTTACCAGGAAGCAGGAGAGTCTCCTTTTCCTTCTTTGTTCAGAGTTACTGTATTGTCTAGTGGCTATCCTGACAGCCACCTCATAATTCCAGATATCATAGGAATGTGAAGATTCTTAATATCCCATTCTGTGGATTCCATAAGCATACTTATACCTGATATCATTTCTTTTTAAAACAAATTTTTAATTTTTATTTATTTTTGAGAGAGAGAACATGAGTGAGGGAGTAGCAGAGAGAGAGGGAAACAGAGGATCCGAAGCTCTGTTAGCACAGAGCCTGATGTGGGGCTTGAACCCACAAACTGTGAGATCATGACCTGAGCTGAAGTCAGATGCTTAACCGACTGAGCCACCCAGGAGCCCTCTTTTCTTTTCTTTTTTTTATTTTTTAAGTAGGCTTCATGTTTAGCATGGAGCTCAATGTGAGGCTTGAACTCACAACCCTGCAATCAAGACCTGAGCTGAGATCAAGAGTCAGACATTTAATCGACTGAGCTACCCTGGCATCCTGTACTTGATATCACTTCTTATGTGCCTTGATTATTTGCTTATTTGTTTCGACAAGTATATCAGCAAGTCTACACTGGTTGGGACTACATAGTGGTCTCTCTTCTTGACTTTGACAAACTAATGCATGAATAGATTATTAATCTGTAAATCCAGTTTTACAAAGAGCAAGTGTCCTAACCACTATACTTCTTCCCAGATAGATGGACAATGTGATTGTTGGAGGAGGTCATGGGGAGGATGTAACCTCTGGAGACCTGAGAGCAGACCCCAAGCTACCAGAGGCCCCCGACCCCCGCCCCTCCCCTGTCACTGGAATGTACGTCCTGCTCACTGTCCTCACAGTGGAGCCATGTCAAGGACACAGCCTTGAGAGAGCAATATGTTGTTGAGACCGTCTGGACTGAACGTGTGACTGGACCCAGTTAAGGCCTCCGTATAAACTTTTAAGATTCTGGCAGGTGGGCATGGATGTCTACTTGTCTTGTGGCCGCCTGAGACAAGCCTTGTAGGTCAGTCTCCTTGCTTATTAAACCTGCAACTACCAGTCTGGAGTGGCTCCTTTCTTCCATTCTCAGTCCTCTCTATACGCGGCCTGTTTGTGAAGCAACAATGATCCACAGTGAAATATTTGAACCCGCTTCAGAACTGAGGAAGGGCCTGAAGCAAGTAGACAAGTTGAAGTTCTTAGTCTGTGAGGAAGAAAATGGTCTGGGAAGAGTCCTGCCTGGAAGGAAAATTCTCTCTTGCTGATTCTTGATGAAAAACCTCTCTGGAATAATACTTTTGGGGTAAGGGTCCTGGGGTGTATTAGGTTTAGTTCTGTCAGATCTGAGACACAGGCTGGTATGGCCCACACTCCCGGGGTCCAGCTGCTTGCACATCTGACCACAGGGAACTGCATGACATGATTTGGGAACTCACACCAGAGCATGTCTGGCTGCCCCTGTCTGTCCCTGCTAACCTCACTTGGGTGGCAACAGAAACCAGATTAAAGAATGAATTAAGGGGCACCTGGATGGCTCAGTCAGTTAAGAGTCTAACTTCAGCCCAGGTCATGATCCCATGCTTTGTGAGTTCGAGGCCCACGTCAGGCTCTATGCTGACAGCTAGGAGCCTGGAGCCTGCTTCAGTTTCTCTGTCTCCGTCTCTCCTCCTCTCCTGCTTGCACTCTGTCTCTCTATCTCCCAAAAATAAATAAATATTTTTAAAAATTTAAAAAAGAATGAGTTAAAATATTACTCTGCAGTGTGATGGAAGAGGCTGTGTAAAGTTAATAAACTTACAAAGAAAACTGGCTTGAAATTCCATTTAGGGGAAGGGAAGAAAAAATAAGATAAAAACAGAGAGGGAGGCAAACCATAAGAGACTCTTAAATACTGAAAACAACCTGAGGGTTGCTAGAGGGGAGGTGAGTGAAGGGTTTGGCTAAATGGGCCATGGGCGTTAGGGAGGGCACTTGTTGGGATGAGCACTGGGTGTTATATGTAAGTGATGAATCACTAAGCTCTCCAATACTACACTACATATTAACTAACTTGGATTTAAATAAAAAGAAAACTAAATACTATTTTAAAGGGACTAAACCTCACTGCAGCTGAGACCCAGGACCTGTGAAGTTCCAAAAGGAGCTGAGACAACATATTGAAAAGCCAAATCTCTTTCATACATCACAATGACCCATTATTAATGTTTGTCAAGGAAGGAAAAACTCCTCTAACCTGCAGATTTCGGTCAATGCACCAGTTGGTTTCAAAATCATCATCATCTTCTCCAAAAGGGTTGATGAGCTGCTCAGCGACCTGCGGTGGGGAACATAGAATACACACATCGTGGTGCTTGTGGGGACTAAGATGCAGGCTAAAGGTGATGAAGGTGATGCCCTTTGCCACTTTCATAAAAGGAACCCCAGAGGGGAGTGGGTTGTTCCACAGACACCGATATTCATAGGTAAGTGACACTACTCTCAGACCACGAACAAGTCACCTGCGTGGGTTTGCTCTCCAGCGGGCCCGTCTGTTCAGCTGGTGGCAGCACTGGCCTACCCAGGAGCAGCGTGTACTAAGTAGGAGCCCAGTGATGGATGTTCAGGTACAAATCAAACCAGTGAATGTCGAAGGAGCACGGACAAGGTGTGAGGCACCGTGCTGGGCACTTCCAGGATGATGTAGCCTGCCAGCTTAAAGCAACTTACAGAGGCCCAAGTCATGAGACAAAATGTGACCATGAGGAAGGTGAAACAGCAGAGATGTAAAGCACAATTAAAGAAAATAAGACAAGGACTTTGCACAATTATTGGATCTAACTGCTGAATGAATGAGCCAGAGAGCTGGAGGGTCATAAAGCTGGAATTTGTCTCACTTTGTTTTACTCCAAAGGATTTACTTTTTATCTGGTGGGTCAATTTTCCCACTGCAAAAAGTTTAGGCAGCTTCTTATACATTTTCTAATAGTTGGTCATTTTGAAATGACCTTAACCATGTTCTGGCATTGAATAGCCTGCTTGATAAGAGATATAGATGTCAAATATGACTCATTTATTATTCTTTTTAAATAATCTTGCTTTTTATCATCTAGGTGTGTGTGTGTGTCAGAGAGAGAGAGGGAGAGGGAGAGAGATTTTACATTAAATCTAAATGGGAAAAAAAAACTGAAAAATAGACACCATTGATTAGTTGAATTTCTGTGTTCTGAGACTATTTTGTAGAAGTTCTACCTACTGACTTTTTAGGACTTAAGTCTAACCACTAACCACTTAGAACAGTTGTTCTCAACCTTGGATAAGATCATAATCACTAGGGGAGCTTTGTTTGTTTGTTTATTATTTTTAAAGAAATGTTTATTTATTTTGGGAAGGGGAGAGGGAGCAGAGAGAAAGGAAGACACTGAATCTGAAGCAGGCTCCAGCCTCTGAGTTGTCAGCACAGAGTCCGATGTGGGGCTCGGACTCACAAACCATGAGATCGTGATCTGAAGTCAGACGCCCAACTGACTGATCCACCCAGATACCCCACACTAAGAGAGCTTTAAAAGAATTTGATGCCTGGGTTCCTCCCTCAGAGATTCTGATTGATTGATTGATTGATTGATTCATTCATTCATTCATTCCAGAGATTCTGATTTAATAGATGTGAGGTTGAGCAGCGATATCAGCACTGGGTGAGACTCCAGGAGAATTTAGTGCATGGCTGGAATTGAGAACCATCAACTTAGAGAGGTACATCTCCCCAATTCTAAGGGACAAAACTGGGCAAGGCCTGAGTCTGGAATCAGTCAGCCTCACTGCTGCATCCACATCATAGTCTTTTACTGCAACTTCTAGGGGCTGTCTACACTTTCCCGCCTGAGATTTTCCTTAAGTGGACCTCTGAAGAGGCCCCGAAAATATTTTTGTTATAACCAGAATTTCACTTTTATAATATCAGTCCTGTATATAGTATTAGAGTCTGCATTTAACTACCAAAATGATATCTATGTTTCAGAACTGATGTTCTCAAAACATATCCTTTTCTTTCTTGGAGGCTCCATTTCCAGCAGATAACAAATACACTCTTTGTAAGGTTAAGATGAGTTTTTTTTACACTTTGAGAAGATTTATAAATATTGGAATGGTCAAGATTAAACAGCTGCTTAGAAAATGAGATATAATCCGTTGGGTGGGAAAACACTTCTTTTAGGATTGTCTATCTCTTAAAGGAGCTAAGGTGATATTTTCATATTTTGCCTTTAAAAGTACTTTATACAGGAAAGGAATGTTAGTATTTTATTCATTTATTTTTTTCAATATAATTTATTGCCAAGTTGGCTAACATACAGTGTGTACTGTGTGCTCTTGGTTTTGGGGGTAGATCCCTGTGACTCAGTGCTTACGTACGACACCCAGTGCTCATCCGAACAATATTTTAGAGGGCATTTCCGAAAGTAGGAACTGCTAGCTGTTCCTAACAGGCTGGGCAAACACCTCACGTAGACATAAAACAAAGAATAAGAGGCTCAGCACAACTCAGGGGAAAGGACAATAAAAGACCAGAATGATCGAGCACCTGGGCCAATTGTGGTGATTTGCTGTTTATAACACTAAAGTCTACTTTTTTCACTAATGGGAAATGAGGGCTATTAGTCCCTCTTGCTCTTTCTTTGTCTTAAATGCATACAAATAATTAAAGATTACAGTCATCCGGCTGAAAATGTTTTTGCCATTTCTAAAGCACATGCTTTTACTTTTTGAAATGCCAACATATTTATCGTTCCTGGTTAAGATTCAAATCAATGAAAATAAAGGCACTGGCAGAGAAAATGTTGCCACAGCCTAGAAGGCCTCCACGGTGTGTGTCAACATGTGGCTGGCTGGAAGGTCAAAAGTTTGAAACTTTGATTTTATTCATCTTTGAACTGTCATTAGATTTCATTTACCTTAATTCAGCCATTGTCTCTGTGTGTGTGTGTGTGTGTGTGTGTGTGTGTGTGTGTGTGTGTGTGTGTGTGTGTGTTTTCCACTCACTACTTCTTTTCTGGAAGTTCACAGAAGAGATGGAAGACTTAGGCTCTGATATTTACACTTGCATCTAGAGAGGGGTAAGGGGTGCAGGAAGGGAGCAAATACAATTCTGCACCAATGAGTGGACAAGTCCTCCTCACTGCTCCAACCTGTTTTCAATTTCCTAGCAAACCAAATATTGTCACCAATCCTGGTGTTTTAGGTTTTGATTCTGTTGAATCATTTTCTGAGTCTCAGTTCTGGTTTTGAAAACGGGATGCATTTAACGGGGGAGAGCTAGTGGGATGGCAGAATCACAGTTAACTATTTACAGAGTTAAACAGAACCAAGATAATATAATACTAATGCTTAATAGCCTTGATATACAGGCTTCTTATTTACTCTCTTTTATTCTGCCTACTTGCTTATGGTGGCATAAAATATCAGTGACGACACAGTTATTACTTTAATTACATTATTACAATCCTAATGGGAGCACACAAAGACTTAAAAAAAAAAATCACTGGCCATTAAAGAGTATTCTTGTAATCTCTTTGCTTCAGACTGCTGCAATATGGTACTCACTACATCACCTGAATCTCTAGTTTACAAGTAATAACATCTCTGAGTGATTAAATCTTAAATCTACCTTTGACTCACTCATGAACAAGTGACTCAGGAAAGGACAAGTGTGCAGAGGACAGAACATGACAGATTACACAGTGGGTCTCGGGCACAGAGAAAGCAGGCTACCTTGAGCCATCCTGCGTAGAAGAAGAACTGTAGGAGAGTGAAGATTGGAATGTAAAGATCTAAGTCATGCCCCGCATAGCCTTTGGTGGGATCCAAAAACTGGCGTCCAATCAGGCAGGCAAAGAAGAAGGTGTAGACAGCCAGAGTGACAACCTGCAATTGAAAGAAGCCTGAGTGAGAGCACGGCACTGGGCCCCCGGGCTTGCCCCTCAAGTGGGCAAGTAGATAAAAGCCATGTGTAGGGGCACCTGTGTGTCTCGGTTGGTTAATCGTCCGACCCTTGGTTTCAGCTCAGGTCATGATCTCATAGTTCATGAGTTCAAGTACCCGATCAGGCTCTGCACTGACAGTACAGAGCCTGCTTGGGATTTTCTCTCTCCTCTCTCTGTCCTTCCCACTCTCTCTCTTCCTCTTTCTCTGCCCTTCCCCACTTTCTTTCTCTCTCTCAAAATAAATAAATAAACAACTTTAAAAAAACCACATGCAAATTATTTTATACCTGGGTGTAAACCAGCGGAATCCCAACCCAGTCATAACCAAATAAGAGGCTGCACCAAGAGCGGTATCTGTTCATTTCCTAAGCCAGAAACAGATGAAACATGGTTTACTAAATGATGCATGAGGCAATAAATATTTCCTGGAATTCATAATGTGTCCATGTCTTTTATGAATATGTAAAAGGACGAGGCTGACTTTGTAAGGCTGGTAATTGGTTCTGAAGGCTATTCTGAAATGAAAATGCTGAAGATGACAATCAACATCATTCAACAATGCAAAAAGGATGGAGATAGTTGGATATTTTTTAAAAGATATTAAAATAAATCAGGACTTTCTAGAACTACCACCTACTCTATTGAATCCATGATTTCCAACATGTATATTGGCCCAAAGTGGTAAATGGGAAGCTAGGGATTAATATTTTAAATAAGTCATTTCTATCTATTTTCATAAATTTATGTGGAGAGCAGATTTCTTTTTTTGTTTCTCTACCTCTTGAAAACATGCTTACTCTAGATTTTAGGCGGAAAAAGAAGTACCTCCTAAACCTTTCTTCCCACAAACAAGGATTTTGGAGCACTTGTATTGACAGAAAACATCTGTCTGGAATGGGAAGGACTCGAGCCCACTGATTTTTCCTTTATTGCGCTTAAGTTATTATATAAGACTGGGAAAAAGAGTTTATGTTAATTTGGGAGCTATTTTTATATCATTCACTCCTTTTGGCCCAATCCAGGCAAGAGACTGTCATTGGGTATATCTATCTAGCGCTTCCATAAATGTATTTCTCAGATGGATTCAGGGTTATTTGGTTTAATGAAAACATAATTTTGTTTTCTGGAGCATCTGAAAAGTTGGCTTAGCCTCAGGAACTTCCAGTTTGGGGGAACTGATTGGGCAGGTTTATTTCTACTCCAGATTTAATTCTAGGATCCTGGGGGATGGTAAATATGCCATGTGGGCACGAGGGCATTGAGAACCCTTGGCAGCTATTGCTAATCAATTAAGGGACACTTTCTTACAGAGCTATGACAAAGCCTAATTCTGTTTAGACAGAGTTTTGAAGCAATCACTCTCAATCAACCCGAGTTAAAACCTATATACTAACCCTGTCCTGAGTGTTGAGGGTTCTGAAACTAGCCCAGTTTTTCTGGCTCCTTTGGAACTGGGCATGAACAAAGTAGACATGTCCTGGTCTGACCTGTTACATCCAGGTCCCTGCTGTTCTCTGATTAGCATCTCTTACGGATGGTTTGTGATGTACTTACAGTCATCAGTGATTGCAGATCAACACTGTCTCTGATTCTACCTTCCTTCCGGGCTTTAGCTGCAAGATTTCCAAACCAGATGAATGGAACCCAATATTTCAGATGAGGAGATTTGAGGTGGTCAAATAATTTTCTTTCATCCGTCGTCATAAAACCTTTAGCACAAAATGAAGATAGCTCAATTATATAGAATTAGCTTAGTACTAATACATTACCATAAATATTTTCATGGTTGTATGTGAGCATACAATGGGGGATATTAAAAATATATAAAATGAAGGTTCTTGCCTGAAGTAGTTTAAGCTTGTATTAGAGATAAGGGATGCGTACGTGCAAGTGTACACACACAAGTTGTGTATCAGTCATATGTAAGGCTGGGCATGTTGGTGATCCCTCCTAGAGATGGCCAGTAGGAGGTAAGGTGACATTAAATGTGGACTAGAACATCTGGGGAAAATTTCTTCTCTAGGACTTGGTTTATTCATCTAAAACTGGGAACAAGAATACTTAGAAATGTTAGGATTAAAAGAGTACAAGGTGTTACCATATACAAAGCTCTTACATAGCACGGAACCCATGAATCACACACTCTCCCTCCTGACCGCTTATTTCCTTCACAGTCCTGATTAACTAAGTCTCTTTCTGTGAACCTTTCTTGATTTCTTTCTTCTCCTTCTCCTGGAATTTCTCCCCTTTGAAGAAGGGGTTGCCTTATTTTATAGTAATGCCATACATAAAGGTTTCTCCTGCCAAGACTTGTTGGGAGGGCAAAGAGCATACTATCTTTGTAGTCCCCACAGCAGTTTGCATGCAACCTTAAAAGCATAATTTTTATAACCTTTATATGTGTGTGTGTATAACACAGTTTGCCTGAGCTCCCAGTGACCTCTCTGAGTCTCAGTTTTCCCAGGTGCAAAAGAAAGATGATGATATCTACTCCCCAAGGATGTTGTAGAATTACCTGAGATGATGAACTCATGTCAAGAGCTTAGCGTAATGCTTAGCACATACTTAGCACTCGATAAGTGCAAAGGCATAACATATTATGAAATTTTAGCGATCCACCCCACCTCTACCCTGCACACCAAGGAAGGAAGAGATTTGAAAAAGTGGAGAGGAGAAATAAAGTAGTAGGTTTATTTAATAAATAAACATTTACTGAATATCTACTATGTACCAGGGTTCATTCATACAAATATATACTTTAAAAGCTTATAGTTTGCACTTGACTTTTTATTTTTTCAAAAAATTTGATTGAATCATTCAAGTGGTACAGAAATCCAAAAGGGCCAAAAGAATATTAATAGGAAAAGTAAGTCTCATTTTCTCAGCCACACAGTTTCCCTCTCTGAAGGAATCACTACAACCAATTTATTGTGTATCTTTCCAAAAAAATAGCATGGAGTTCATATAGGTTTAGTTTTTAAGAATGCAAATGGTTTTATACCACATACATATCTGCTATTTGCTTCTATTTTTGGCTTATATCTTGGAGATCTTTTTTTGTTAACATATAGAGAGTGGCATCATTGTGTTTAATGGCTGCATTCTAGTTAATCCTATACGATATTTTATTTAACTAGTCCTCTTCTGAACAGACATTTAAATTGTTTAAATTTTTTTGCTATCAAAAACAATAATGCCATGACTATCCTTGTACTTCTTTGATTTTTAAGTGGACTTTTCAATGTTAGTTATGATTTAGTACAAATAATGTTTTCTGAACTAAAGCCTTTTTCAAAAACTGAGTTTTGTTAGATACTCATTTTGAGGTACTTTTGTCTTAGGAATGTAATCGTTTGCTTCTAAAATTCTAACACATTCAGATGAAAATCATTTTTGCCCCAGTGTAACAGAGTTAATGTATCTTTAACCATCTGTAATCAAGTTATGAATCCTATTATCTCTCTTAAAGTAATCTGGACTCGTTTCCATGTAGTTTTATTTCAGAGGCATTACTATAACAGAAAAGAAGTCATAGGAGAAGTAAGATGTGCTTCTCTGATTCATGGAGCTTCAGAGATACCTAGGTCTAGGTCAGTGTTTTAGAGAATAAGGTCCACAGACCATGGGTACCTGCACCACTTGTGACATCTATTATGCATGGAGAGGGTGAGATTTCACCCTTACCTACTAAATCAGACTCAGTAGTGCTCAAGTTCTCAACCCACGTCTGCATCCCAGAGTCATGTGGGTACTTTTAGAAAATGCCAGTGTCGGGGCGCCTGGGTGGCTTAGTCGGTTAAGCGTCCGACTTTCGCTTGGGTCATGATCTCGCGGTTCGTGGGTTCAAGCCCCGCGTCGAGCTCTGTGCTGACTGCCAGCTCAGAGCCTGGAGCCTGTTTCAGCCTGTGACTCCCTCTCTCTCTGACCCTCCTCTGCTCACGCTGTCTCTCTCTCTCTCTAAAAATAAATAAAACATTAAAAAAAAAAATTAAAAAAAAAAAAAAAAAAAAGAGAAAATGCCAGTGTCTTGGTCTTATCCCCGGAGATTCTGATTCTATTGGTCCAGAGTGAGTCCGGGCACCAGCATCCATGTAAAATCTTCCTGAGTGACTAAATGGAATTGGGTCCAGGCAGTCACACGTGTACCAAGCTCCACCGGAAATTCTAACACACAGCAATGTTTGAAAATCACTGCCCTACCGAATGAAGCTTCTATTTATTCAGTATTTGAAGTAAACAGAGTATCAACTACAAAGCCAATATTTACCAACAGGAGACTCGGTTTAGAGAATACTCAGGTTATTTGTATTAGCTTAGAAGGGTTCTGCCTGTGCCTGGGAATTGGACTTTCTCTGGATGTCAAAAATAACAATGAGCTTGATCCTTCTCTTCTCATTTCTCAGTGTGTCTCAAAGTTATTGCATGATCCAGATAATCTGCTTTTTTTCTTTTTCTTTCTTTATTTTTTTGGAAAATGTACATGTTCTTTATCTTTATTTAAAAAAAAAAAGTTATTGTCAGGTTGGTTTCCATATAACACCCAGTGCTCATCCCAACAAGTGCCCTCCCCCATGGCCATCACCCCATTCCCCTACCCCCCACCCCCATCAGCCCTTAGTTTGTTCTCAGCATTCAAGAGTTTTAAAGAATTGCAGAGCGTGATTAAACCTTATTACAAGAAGTTAATAAACTTGACCTGTCCTGTCTCTGTACTTAAATATTTGAGGCAGCGGTTCATCTGTCACCTGGAAGCCTATTCTTGGAGATTTCATATCAATTGTCTAGGAGTTTTATCCTTGGGATTTCTACTGCAATTTTCAAAAATTACCCCATTTATATCCTGGTTTCAGTCTCTGACATTTGACCCAAGAATAACTTTACATCTGGTTATTTTTTATTCAGGAGTATGGATCAAATTGCGCTGGCGAGTTCTTTCTTGGCTTAGCAGAATGTAATATGCCGAGTGAGGGCTTATTCAACACGTGCACTCAAGCTAGAGTTAGGTCCCCCTCCATACAGCACACCCACCAATTGGGAGGGGATGTGTGGAGCAAGGAAAGCTGGTGGTTGTTAATTTTTAGCCCACGTGTACCGAGTACTTTGTTAGGCTCCGTGAAAGATGAATGACAAGACACTGATGACGATAATGAATACCAAAGATGAAATGACGAGACATTAATGGGTCCTCCAAGAGTGCACAGTCGGAGTGACTTGTTATTCCCTGCAGGGTCACACATCTCCTCTAAAGCAAACCCTGTCTTTGAAAATCAAGTTATCGGTCAATTAAAAGGAAATCTACAGATTGTTGGTTAAGTCCATTAAAAGAACATTTACCATGAAATGGAATGTTGTCAGCACTTCGGGTCATTATCACCATAGGCCAATGATGTTTTCCAGAATGTGGCCATTATCCTCATCTCTAGGACTATGTGAAGCACAGGCACTGATTTGTCACAGTGTGCTAGCACAGTCAACTGGTTGGTCCTCATACAACCCTGTGACCTTGACATGTCAGTCTTCATGACATGCTCCCTGGGGCCCTGTCCACACCCCTGACATTGCTATCGTCTTGCTGTTGCATCTGCCCAGAACTTCTCTTTTCCTTCTGGCTTTCTGGCCAGCTCGGCTCTGTTCAGCACTTTTCATACTGCTTACCCCAGGAAACCTCCCTAATATTTCAAACCAGAGTAACAGACACACACACAAACACACTCACACACACAGGTTTTTCTTTAGACTTGAATTGTGGTTTGATGGAGTGGGACCTGCTACTTTAAGGCAAAATGTTACTGCCCTCAAGCCCAAGGCCTAATTGTGTCCACTGATAATATTCCAGTCTTTATAGATTTTGCCTGCTGTACAGTCGGTCTATTTTGCCTCTGTTGAAGCTGAGGCAGATGTCTTTAGCTTTTGAAGCAGAGTGTGCAGATGAGCCTCTATTAGCAGAAGAACTAAAAGCACTGCATCTCAAAACTTGAAGGCAGAATGGGTTTATTGCCAGTTCTTTCTGTAAGAGAAAGTTGTGCGTTCAGCACCTGAGCCCTTCTCAGAGAGATGACTTTTTCAAGAAGATTGCAATGTGCCTGGCTCATTTTCATCTCTGTACTGTTCTTTCTAAATGAGTGGAATGAAGCCATCAGATTCAGCTATAGCTCTCCTCTAAACTCAATGGTAGGGGTTAGAAATTCTTATCAACTGGGAAAATCAAACGGAGGTAAAATGAGATTGAGGGAGAGGGATGAAATCACATTGTGAAACCACTGTCCTGGGCAGAATGTCAGAATTTTTTTTTCTACCATAAACCATAGTAACATATATATGGTTCCTAAAACATTTATTGGTTCTTCCACATAATGTGCTCTTTGGTATTTAGTGTTCATGTCTGTTCTGTTCTATTCTATTCCATTCCATTAAAAATGCTGCTTGAAAGCCACTGAAATGACTTAAGAACCCAATAATGAGTTACGACTTACAGTTTGAAAGCTTGAAATAGGATTTGGTTGAGTAAAATCATTTTCTGGGGGGAGCAATACTGAACAGAGAGAGAGAACTTTCTCTCTTTTCTTGATATGGGTAAGACATCTCTGCTCAGCTGTATCCCTGTGCCCCAGTTAGTATCCCATTTGGTAGTTCACTGCCTTCTACACACAACACACAGGAAATAACATAGCCCAGATCAGTGCTCTTAACCGCTTACCTGTCCAGGCGGCCCAGAATTACATTTGCCCTCAACAAATAGATCCAAGGCAGTCTGCAGGTGAGGCTGGAGGAGTTAATGGATGTGCTCTAGTGCAGTGGTTCCTAAACTTTGCTGCATATTAGAATGGTCTAGAGAGCTTTAAAAACTCCTGATGCCCAGACTGCATCAGACATCTATTGAATCCTAATATTTGTGGGGTGGAAGCCAGACATCAGTATTTTTGAAAAAAACCCTGGTGATTTTATCTTGCAACAAATTTACGATCATTTATCCTTGTGCACAGAATACACAGCAAGCTGGCCATTTTAGCCTTCTTGGCCTGGGTCAAAGCTCCTGCAGTGCTTTGGAGACCCAGATATTCTGATTCCATCAGCCATCTGGGAGCCTGCTGTTCAAATCTGAAGTACCTTTGAGGGCGCCTGGGTGGCTCAGTCGGTTAGGCATCCGACTTTGGCGCTTCAGGTCATGATCTCACGGTTCATGGGTTCGAACCTCATGTCCGTCTCTGTGCTGACAGCTCAGAACCTGGAGCCTGCTTCAGATTCTGTGTCTCCCACTCTTTCTCTGCTCCCCCACTCACACTCTGTCTTTCTTTCTCTCAAACATAAATAAACACTAAGACAATTTGAAAAAAGTACTTTTGGTAATTCCGTGAATGCGGTCTATGATCATACTTTGAGAAACATTGAGTGGCTACTTTGATTCAATTCTTAGAACTGTGTGGAACCTTCAAACATTGACCGGCTGAGACTACACATCATGGCATTAACTCAAGTAGGGCTAGTTCTACTGTGCACTTTCTCTCCTCTGTACAGCAAGTGTGCATAGGTGAGTCAAGTTTCACTCACAGGATGACATTCTGTCTGTTCCGGGCACATCATGTGAGACTACAGGGGTAACTGACTCAGCCTGTAAAAGTTCAGCCAACAGAGGAAAAACTGGCACAGTCCATGAATAGCACCGTCCATCTCTGTGCAGCATGGAGCAGCTGGGGAATTTACAGAGGCCAAGGAGCCCCAGCGACAGGGAATGCGTCTGGAAGAACTTGAACAGCAGACCACAGGCCAGAGAGTCAAAATATTATACAACATCTATTGGATTTTACTTAGTGAGAGAAGATCACACTTACATGATGGGCTAGCTTTCCAGCAGTGTGTCTAAAGGCTTGTATCTTAACAGCCACTTGACAACTGAGAGCTTGGTTAGTTGTATTAATGTCTGTTAACTGTAAGTGTTGCTAAAATTGCTGATGGGGTCTCCTCATTATAGAGGAAGCTTGAGGAATTTCATGTGAAGATTCCAGGGCTTTAAGAAAACTGAAGAGTGCCCTTTCCTCAAATTTTACTGTTTTCTAACCACTCTAATTGCCCATCAAACACAGAAGGAAACTATTTTAGAGAAACAGAGATGCAATGTAGAGATATAAAGTTTAGCTGCAAATATATTTGTGCTTGTCTCTGAAAATGATTTGTGTGAGAAAAGATTTGTAGTAATATTTACTGACTGTTGAGGACAGGGACCACATCTATTCTCGCCTCTTGCTGTGTTCCCGTGTTGAGCACATCGCCTGGCCTATAATATACACTCAATAGATCTTTGTTAAATAAGCAAATGCATGACAGATGTAACAACAGCTTTAGTAACATTTCTTTTAGAGGAATGTTTAGAGGAATGCATATAATTTCCCATTGCCTATTTTTGTGCTTCCGGTGAGTAATTTTGAAGGGAAATACTTTTTCTCCTGGCCTCTGTGAAATGCCAAATAAAATGTTTCAGTGCAGTCTCATGCCGTAACATAAATGCCCAATTAAGGCCATCACTTGAATGGGCAAAGGTCTGGAATTGTGCACCTGACTTGATTTAGAATGAGTGACATCTTCCAGGGCTGGTGATTGGAATGATTGGAATTTTCCAGGACAGGTTTGTTGCCAATAGACAAAATAAGAGAGCCTCTTCTGCTACAGCTCCTCTGGTAAATAACTGATGACAGATGAGGGAATTTTTAGCATAACTGACATTATTTTGCACTCAACTGTTATTTCCATTTTCATGTGAGCAGAAATAAAACTATTTTATTTTTAATTTGAGAAATTAAACCTGTAACATCAAAGCATATGCATTATCCTGGTAGCATACAATTGGTCCTTCTGATTTTCTGGGCTAATGTAATTTGACTGTCCAACTGAAAAGAAAGGGAAGTTTAGGGGCTAGCAGGTGAGCGCCCTAGCTCATCTGGCTCCGGTCAAGGGGTTGCCAGGTGCTTCAGAAAGACATGCTGGTCTTCCTTCTCTCTGCCCTCTTGCTCAGTCCCTCCTGGCCAGCCCTGAATCTTTGTGGCAGGGACCCTTCCTGAAGCAAGGCGAAGGAGAGATTAGAGGGAAGCTCTGATAGCCTTAAAGTCCATTTTTCTCTGAATGTGATCCAGGGACCCCTTGCCTCAAAGTCTCTAGGAGCTTGT
The DNA here is from genome assembly GCA_017311185.1 of Proteles cristata cristata. Classification (NCBI taxonomy): domain Eukaryota; kingdom Metazoa; phylum Chordata; class Mammalia; order Carnivora; family Hyaenidae; genus Proteles; species Proteles cristata. The sequence continues at coordinate 142,215 of JAESUZ010000972.1, read as the reverse complement.
GAAATACATTCATTCCTGGACACCACCCCAGGTCTACTGGGTCAAAATCTCGGGGGGTGGTATCTCGGGATCTGCATTTCTGGTGATACCGATTTTTAGCAATATCTAATGTGCACTGAGGTTTGAGAACATGTATTTTTTTCTGACGGGTGACTCTATGCAGGAAAGTCACCTGACAAGAAGTAGGTATTTTGTGCCCTCCACACTCACTCTGGCCTTTGCCCCCGTTCCTCTGGGGCCCCTGTGCTCCACTCACCAGCCCCGTCTGCCCTTAGGCGGGGCAGGTGTCATGGCTCTGGCTCAGGACATCTGGCAGACAGTTTCTGCCATCCCTGAACTTCCTGTTCTTCCCAGAAACGTTGGCACAGGCCAAGGCCAAGGACAGTGGCGGAGGCATGTATCCAGTTGAGGGAGCTTGGACACTGACCCCATGTGCAGACTGAGTCAGCCGTCTCTGCTGGGGAAACGAGCAAGAGGTCTGGCGAGTAGGTGGTGCCAGTCAGCAGAGAGGATGCCCATTTGTGCACTGGGCCATGGGGTGGTCAGGAAGAGCCAGCCTCTGGGGTGTGTCCCCGAGCTTCGAGGTCAGTGGCTTGGACCCTCTGCCTTGCTGCCTAACGTACAGATTTCATGTTCCCGGGGGCACATGCTACCTTTTCTGCGTTTCGAGAAAACACTTAGGAGTGAATGAGAGCGCAGGGATGCGTTTACTGTGAGGTCCGAGAGGACCCTGGGGGCACCTGCAAAGCCTTTACCACCCTCCTGGCTCCGTCGGTTCTCTCCTCCTTCAGAGGCTCCACAAAAACCGAGCGAGAAATTGAAGTCAGAATGATGCCCACTGTGGCCATGCATGTCTGATTCAAGTGCCCTGGACAGCAGCCTCTGAACAGGCTGGTGCCTGATACCCCTGTGCAATTCTAGAGACTGTCACATGGTCAAAGCCATGAAGTCCCCCTTCTCTTAATTGCTGCTACTTTGCTATTAGTAATGAATTACTCAGTGGATGCCAAAGCCTTTTACCCCAGGGATGAGAAAAGGGGGTTAAAAAATAAGCATCCCTGGGGCGCCTGGGTGGCTTAGTCGGTTAAGCGTCCGACTTTCGCTTAGGTCATGATCTCGCGGTTCGTGGGTTTGAGCCCCGCGTCGGGCTCTGTGCTGACTGCCAGCTCAGAGCCTGGAGCCTGGTTCAGTCTGTGACTCCCTCTCTCTCTGACCCTCCCCTGCTCACGCTGTCTCTCTCTCTCTCCTAGAAATAAATAAAACATTAAAAAAAATTTAAAAAAAAAAGCATCCCAGAAAAGACTCCATTCTTTTCAAACTTTGGTGCTGAATAAAGCAGTGTAGGAGCATGTTGAAGTGCAGGTTTGCTGGGCCTCAGAGCCAAAGGTTCTGATCCAGGAGGTCTGAGGTAGGGCCTGGGAATATGTATTTTAAATAAATAACTCAAGTTATTCAAGATGTAACGGGCCTGTGATTCTGCAGAACATGCCTTGGGACACACTTGTCTAAATACACATCAAGTTGTGAATATTTCCAGATTTGGTTGGAAAGGTTGAGGATGTGGGTAGTGGGGAGAGAGAAGTGGTCCAATATTCCAAATACCTTGGAAAGGGGCAGAGGGTAAATACAGGTACACAACAGGCATTTGCACAAGTTTGACAAGGAGTAAGTTGGTATTATGAAAAGTCCACCTACGGGAAGTGAAATCACATCATTCTATTCATCCTCCATATCAGCTCGTCCCTCAGAACTGAGCACAACTCTGCCTTCTTTCCCTCAGAACCAAGCACAACTCCATCTTCTTTCCCTCAGGACTGAGCACAACTCCGTCTTCTTTCCCTCAGAATCAAGCACAACTCTGCCTTCTTTGAGCTCAGCTGTGACCAGAGGCCCTGGAGGCCTCTTCATCGCCATCCATCCTGGCTTCCTCCCATGGTGCTTTGAGTATGAAGGTGCCGCTGGAAGGGATTTTCTTTGAGAGTTGGGCCTGGCAGCCTAATCCCTGTCAGAACTCACTCTCTTCCCCCCAAGGATGCATCAGGACCAGAGACACACCACCTTTATGCATCCAAGTAAACTTTAGCTCTCACTCTTCAATTCAGTATGGGTCAAACCCTTCTCTCTCATTTTTACAACTTTATTCAGAGGTGGGGATTCTTACTGCATTCGATCCTCAGGACATTAGGGTAAGAAAATTAAGTTATCACGTGGCATTTGCAAGTAGGTCAGCTTTTAAATTTGGAGGAAGGGTGGCAGATAATTCTTTAAAAGTCCCTAATGATTTTAGATCATCACAGACCTGTGTGTATGCCAGGCCATTTGTATCCTTTCTCTGAATCCTTAGCCTACACCCCAGACCACACTAGTTTCTCACATCTTACTCTGAATTGTAACACCATCCTCTCCTCCACGACCTCCTGGTCATAGCAGATCAAGAAGACCTAGGATGTCATATCAAGTGAGTCTTTAAAAAAATTTTTTTTTTGATGTTTATTTATTTTTGAGAGACAGAGACAGAGCGTGAGCATGCCTGGGGCAGAGAGAGAGGGAGACAAGAATCTGAAGCAAGCTCCAGGCTCTGAGCTGTCAGCCTAGATCCTGATATGGGGCTCGAACTCACGAACTATGAGATCATGACCTGAACTGAAGTCGGACGCTTAACCGACTGGGCCACCCAGGCGCCCCATGTGAGTCTTCTAAAATGAGCAAAAGGTGATGTTATGCCATTGTGCTAGGTGATTTTATTATTGATAGCAAGAGCTTTCTTACCATGGGCCAGGTGCTGCTCAGAATGCCGTACAGATATTATTTAATCCTCACAATAGGCCTGTGAGGTGTATGAGTGAGGTGGTATTATGAATTATTATCAGTGTGTTTTATGGATGAGGAAACTGAACATAGAAGGTTAAGTAAGTGATGAAATAAGGATTTGAACTCCTCCTCTGTTCTTAGTTAGTCACTATCTATATTATTTATCTAAGAAGGCAAAACCAAATCAAAGCCAAAAACACCTCCAAAAAAAAAATAAAACCCTACAAATACTATTCTTCTTTAAAAATCTGTTTTTAAGGGTATTTCAGAAAAGGAGACTGGATACAGCAACCTAATTTGAGGCTGTACTCAATTTAAAGGCAGAGTCATCCCATGATTTTTATATTGTCTACATATTCACTAATGTATCCCAACAAACTATCAGATCTGCTAACAACAACCCAGCACAGCAATCATTCTTTATGCAGTGTGTGCCAGCAATGATCTCATTTAATCCCCATCCCATCAAAGGCCAAATTAACTGCTTTTCTCTCCTAAATATTAACACACTGAGGAGAACCATCCTTCTGACATGACTTGTTCTCCATCCTTCTGACATGACTTGTTCTCCACATACTGTGCCCTGGAGGCCAGGAAGAGCCCCTGAAGCTGCTCAGAGGTGTGAGAGACACACCCACACTGCCTGGATGAAAACTCACCTTGCCGGTTCCTGCTAGAATCTACTTCTGGGGAGGGTGGGGGTGAGGGAAAGCATTAACTTAGGAGTTCTGAGCCTGAGTCATAATTCTGGCTCCTCTGCTAATGGCCCAGGGCTGATCACAACCTCTCTCTTTTTTTCTTTAATTTTTTTTAAAAGACAGAGAGACAGAGCGTGACTGGGGATGTGGGGTAGCAGAGAGAGAGAGAGGGAGACACAGAATCTGAAGCAGGCTTCAGGCTCTGACTCAGGAGTCGTGAGATCATGACATGAGCTGAAGTCGGATGCTCAACCAACTGAGCCACCCAGGCGCCCTGGGTCACAACCCCTCTGAATCTATTTCTTACCTTTCTCACGTTTTTAGTTCTTTTTTTTTTTTAATGTTTTATTTATTTCTAGGAGAGAGAGAGAGACAGCGTGAGCAGGGGAGGGTAAGAGAGAGAGGGAGTCACAGACTGAACCAGGCTCCAGGCTCTGAGCTGGCAGTCAGCACAGAGCCCGACGCGGGGCTCGAACCCACGAACCTCGAGATCATGACCTAAGCGAAAGTCGGACGCTTAACCAAGCCACCCAGGCGCCCCTCATGTTTTTAGTTCTTAGATCCAAATGAAATAATATTTATGAAAATGGATAAACTATAAGGTGCTAGAAAATATCAGATAATAGGGGCACCTGGGTGGCTCAATCGGTCAAGCCTCCAACTTCAGCTCATGTCAAGATCTCACAGTTCGTGGGTTCGAGCTCCGCGGAGGGCTTTGTGCTGACAGCTCATAGCCTGGAGCCTGCTTCAGTGTTTGTGTCTCCCTCTCTCTCTGGCCCTCCCCCGCTCATGCTCTGTCTCTCTTTCTCTCTCAAAAATAAGTAAACATTAAAGAAAGAAAAGATCAGATAATACTAAAGATGGTTTAACAAATATGATACTTTTTACTATGGCATATTTACCTAAAGGCTAGCGACTCTGCCACTTAATTTGAGGTTGACTGCTCCTTCCCTCCTTTGCCCTGCCACCCGCCACCCCCCAACCCTGCCCAGGGAAACTTCTCCAGAGCAGTAACTATGTCTTATTCATCTTTGCTTCTTAAGACTGTATCTGGCACACAGGATGTAATCAGTAAATGTTTCATGAGTGAATGAATAAATAAAAGACATTTTCAAAGGAATTTTGAAGGTTTCCATCTAGGTGAGAGGAGTCCATGGAGGGAAGAGTTATTTACAATACCTGCTTCAACCACATGGTCCATCGTTGGGAACCTTTTGTACACAGCCGTGCTCACCGAGCGGAAGATGAGCAGAGAAGTGAGATTGACGTAGCGCATCAGTGTCCTTCTGAGCAGGCGCCCATGCTCGTCCCTTCCGTGAACACTGCTGGAGATGAGGAACATCAGCCTGTCTGGCCAGGGCAGATTCACAAACTGGTTCCACCATCGGTTCACTACCAGAGTAACATAAAACCCTGTAAAGTAACAGAAAGCTATAAGGCAATTTCTTATAGCAGACAAGCTGTTGACACTGATGCGTTTAGCAGACTTTTCAGCCTCTTTAGGGATCAGGGTGTAAAAATATGTTGTTATCCATAAATTATGATTTTGCCCTCCAAAAAAAATGTAATTTGTGCCTGGCGATGCCATAGCACCCAGTAAGTGGGTATTAGAATTCAAATATTGGTGGCAAAAATAGACAGTTAGTGAAGAGAAAGCTTAATTGTACACTAGCAAATTATTACCTCAAACTTGTTCGGTGTTAATTTAGCGAAAGCAGCCCTGAAGGTAAACCTTATGGATGATTCTGGTTCTATTGCAAGCGGTGGCTTTTCAGGCATGCCTCTCAGCTTGGAAACATTCCCATGCAGCGTCATCAATGTCATCCTAATGGAGACAGCTGTGTGGCTGCATTCTGCATGTGACCTATACTTACCAAGCACAAAGGTTACTGGAATTTGTTCAGCATATCTGTCACAGTAAATTGATAATTTTTCAAAGTAACGTTTTTGGGCTCCTGTAAGTAACAATCTGGAGCAAAAATAAAATGCACAGCCCTTTATGATATTATACTTCTGCACCTGCTTTGCAAGTGATATTCAGTGCAAACAATTAAGCACAAATCATTGTAATTTTTTTTAAGAAGCGATAATGTTTTTTTTCCCTAAGCTGAGATATCTCAAAAGTTTTTTAATTGTTGAATGTTTCAAGTACCAATGTTTTTAGTACATAAATGTGATTGGCCATTAGACAGTAGGGTTTATTAACTTTTATTTATTTATTTATTTAACTTTTATTTTTAAATACTTTATATTTTAAACTTTTATATGATGAATATATTGGATTTATATTCAATACCTCATTAAAGAGCCCAATTTTCAATTATTAATCAGGTATACTTAAAAAAAGAGTGTCTTGCTGAAGTGAACTACAGTTATAAGTAATTGTTAAATAATAACCCTAAACTTGATATCTTGATCTTACAAGTATGCTACTTAGCACATTCTTGATTACATGTGTTGTACTTCAAGGAAATTTATAGACATTTATTTTAAAGCCTGTAATTATTTAAGATATAAAATAACACATAACAACAAGGAGTAATTTGGTGGGTTTGTACTTGCATAATATAAATATCAAAATTTAAATTATAGATAGGACCAAAATCCATTTTTTTGGTATTGCTAAACATAAGTTCATTTAATGGAACTGTTATTGATATTTATGTTATAGGGAGGGAATTTAGAGTCAAGAGAGATGTCTCAAGGCAGGCTAATCATAACGGTCAACTTCTAGAAGGAGAAGCAACGGAAATGAATTTGCATAAATGAAGGAGCACAGCTGTTCCAAGGGAGGAAGAAATCCCTTGGAAAGATCCACTACAACCTATATCAAAAGGCCTGTTTGAGTCAGTGGAGTTTTGATAAAGGAAGCAGGGGGATTATGAGGTAACAGTAAACCAATCAGACTACACATGAAGAGCTAGTACTGACGGGAGTCTGGAGCATAGGGTGGTCTTGGAGTTCCTGCTTTGGCTTTGAGGGGATTTCAGAAATTCTTACTCAGCTTACTCTTTTTTTTTTTTTAAAGTTTATTTATTTCTAGGAGAGAGAGAGACAGCGTGAGCAGGGGAGGGTCAGAGAGAGAGGGAGTCAGAGACTGAAACAGGCTCCAGGCTCTGAGCTGGCAGTCAGCACAGAGCCTGACGCGGGGCTCGAACCCACAAACCGCGAGATCATGACCTAAGTGAAAGTCGGACGCCTAACCAACTAATCCACCCAGGCGCCCCTCAGCTTACTCTTATTCAGCTGCACAGGCCTATCAAGGTCATGCCAATGACAAGTCACAGCCAGAACAGTTTCTGATACTCAAATGGAAATGGTCAAAGGGGATTTAAATGCACAAAGCACAGACCTTAAGTTCAGACGAAGCCAGGTTTGAATCCCAGATCTGACACTTACAGATTCACACTTGGAACATATTTTTAAATCTCTCTGAACCTCAGTTTTTTCACTTGTAAATGGGGTCATAAAGCCTATGTGTTAGGAATGGTATGAAGATTAAATAATATATTCTACATAAAACCACTGAATATAGAGTGTCATACTTTTTTGATTACAAAGTGGTGGTTATTATTAATAACGGCCAAAGGGAAAAATATTTAGTTAATAGCTCCATAGAAAGTTTACTAGCTAGAAAGTACTAAAATGGTGATTTTATCAAATTCACCCCAAAATAAAAAGAGGTATAATCAAAAGCAGTGAATTCTGGTGTTGTCTTATGATTTTTGCTAAGTATAAGTATGTGCTTATAATAGAATTTTAAAACTTAGGATGATTAATAGACATGAGAATGACACTATGTTTATATTTTTCTACAGGTGTGTTTGACTTTCTTGATAAACTCAACCTATGCTAGTTGGTGAACCTTCAATCAAGATTAAGCAGCTATTTTAACAAGGTTTTCTAGTTGAGCTTTACAAAAATGAAGAATGACTTGCACGATTGATCATTGTTGTAATTGTAAGCATTCTTTGGTCTTGAGAAAAAATACGTGCATATCACTGTGTGGGGTAGAAGTGAGATATCGGAGCCAGAGTGGAGGCCCCGTGGAGCATTTTTGGCCACGATGCATCTCCTCCAACTGCTGCTCTATCCTGAGCAGCAGTAGCAGCAATAAACTCACATTAGTAAAAATAACCTAATGAGACAATTCTTCTGAAACGTCATGTGTCTTCCACCATTTCATATTCTGAAGGATTAGGTGACACAAACATAAATTGTCAAAATAATATCGTATTTATAAGACACATCTGAAAAATAATTTGAAGTTTTTAAATAAAACCCCTAATGTTCCTTTACAGATATTTTGACATGTGGCAAAATAGCCCTGCCTATTCTATTTTTGACAATTTCAGCTGGCCAAATTACTGTCCCTCTTGTTCAGATGGAGTCCTGTTGCTGCAAAGAAGAAGGCAGGTAAGAACAATGATAATACACAGTTGTTCATCAGTGTGCGGGAGAGAAAGAACAAACTGAATACATAGAAAAGGGGGAAATACAGCCTCAAAAACCTTTAGCTTTTCTATTTTAAGTTTTAACTTCCCCCAGAGTAGAAATATATGCAATCAATTTTAATTTAAAAAAAAGCAAGACAGATAATCCCATGTTTTTACTCATTTGAGAAACTTAACAGAGGACCATAGGGGAAGGGAAGGAAAAATAAGTTACAAACAGAGGGGGAGGCAAACCATAAGAGACACTGAGATACTGAGAACAAACTGAGGGTTGATGGGGGGGGGGTGATGGTTATGGGGGAGGGGGAAATGGGTGATGGGCATTAAGAAGGGCACTTGCTGGGATAAGCACTGAGCATTGTATATAAACGATAAATCACAGGAATCTACTCCTGAAGCCAAGACTACACTGTATACACTGTAAGCTAACTTGACAACAAAATATTTTAAAATAAATAAATAAATAGATAAAAATAAAATTAGTTAAAAAAAAACTCATAAAGCTTCTCATAAGTACTACTGATAAAATTTTATTAAGACTATAATTTTAGTCATGAGAGTATTTCTTAGACATGATTTTGCTCAAGTTTTCTGTCAATCTGACAGGCTTAGGTTGTGATGTTATAAAGAATAAACATCTGCTGTGAACATAATATGCCCTGCACTCAGAAGATAAAATAAATTCGGTTTCAGGCCTTGGCACCATCCTGCCAATGAAATCTTGTCATTCCAGGCAAAAGAAAGGAAAGTCACCTGATACACACCCTTCGAGAACATGTTAATTACGTAGTTAGTAGTGGCTATAAGCTACCACATCACAAATTCAAACTATCAATGACACAGCGAAGAGAGGCACAGACAATTATTTGCCCATGGCCTTTGTCATTCAAAATCATCACTGAGTGAGGATTTAAGTAACAAATCTGCCATTTTATGCCTCCAGCAAAATTCTGGCACATACCTAGTATCTCATTGTGATCAGTTCACATGGAGCTGGAATGAGGGCCACCTGAACATGATAGAGGCTACATAACATCCCTAAACACAGTTAAGTGTGGATTAAAACACCCTGTCCTGAGATGAAGAACACAAGAGAGGATCATGCAAAGGAGGAGATTACATAAGGCAAAAGTCAGCGGCAACCCAAGGCTCAGATTTTTGAGACTGTATTTGTACATAATATTTCATGGCCATTTAAGGAGACATGCAAAGGAAGGTACCTGTACACCAAACTTATTGCCGTGTAAAAAACAGCAAAGACAATAAATTCCCTGTACAGTAGTTTGTAGATGCTGCCTCTCCACTTGAGGAGTAACCTATGAAATCCAAAAAAAGTCGCATTTGCTACTTTACTGGAGTATGTGACAGTCATCTCGGATAGCTTTTTTTTTTTCTAGAAGAACAAGAAGACAAAACACAAGTAAAAAGCAATGTTTAAGATTGAACATAAATCTATGTCTCAAAGAAAACCCAAGCCATAACCAGTCAACCATCTCCCCATTTGGCCTTTCTCTGTTTAAACCATCTGGAATTTAGAGATAACCAACACCTCCATGTTAAATCTTTTGGTAGAAAAGGGGAGGAAAGTAGTCTCCAGAAGGAGTATTAGTAGTACTTGCTTTAATTTATAAATATTATTTTCAGGTTTTATAGTCCTTACTTAGTAATATTTGAATGAATGAATGAATATGATATATGAAATATTGTAGAATCGCCTGTCATGTATTTTCTTAATCCATGGGAAGACTTAGGGTATTGATATGCACTGGTCATACTCACTGATTGGGTCTTTACTTACTACAGTAGGTAAAGAGGTATTTATTTCACCCTTACATTTCCTAAGGGGAACTTACAGCTCTCTTAGAAATCAGGAGATGTTACTGAAGAGAAGAAAGGCTCTTCAGGGAATTTTACTGATGGGTCACTTTTGGTGGTGTTAGTTGGATGCGGGTATCTCTCTAGTGGAGGTCCGAGTGCTCGTTTAGCACCGTGTACACTTCAAAGGCAGGGCCACAGGGATAGCACAGAAGGCACACTTCCCACAGGAAGTCACGTATGAAAGGCTTTGGGAGGTTCTCTTTCTGTTTGGAGCTGACCAAAGTAATGTCATTATTTAGGGTTCTCTCCACTTGGATCTGCTCCATAGACACGAGTAGAATGAGAACTGGACCCCCATGCCTAATTTCAGCGAGTTCTCTCACGTTCCATTGCTTTTCAACAAGATATCAAACATTAAGGTTCTGAGACGGCCCTGAACTAATCTTTGTTTGAAAATCCTGTGCCACCTGAAACTGTGGTACAATGTTTACTTTCATACTCATTTAGCCCAAAATAATTGCCAAGCTTTCCACTGTGCTCCTGGATTTTTGAGCTGCTATCCCATTCATGACAAAATATACTGAAAGTTGGTAAGAGACAACTGAAGATGCATGAATATGATACATGTGAGAGGCATCTCCCCTACTTATATTTTACTTAATGAAGATTGTTTGCTTTTCCAAGTCTAATGTCTTGCCAAATACTGTGACTCACAGTTTGCTTTTGTTCAAAACAGTTCGCACTTTTTGCTAATAAAATGAACTTGAGAAAATTAAAAATTAAAAAAACAAAAAGAAAATCCTGTACCACCACTTTCTAACATGGAGCATATACAGAGAAAATGAAATTTCTTTGAAATCTTTTCTGTTGCGAAAGAATCTATGAGGAGAGTCTTCCAGAGCTACTTAGATGGAAATTATGGAGGTCCGAAGTAGAATTGGGCTAAACACAAGAAAGAAACCTTTAGCAGATGTCTTATATGAAGTGGCCTGCAACCCACCATTTATCTAAACAAGAAAATGTTCTGTCTTTCTTCAGCGGTGGGAAAACGATCGAATTCTAATTTGCCTCATTTCCCTAAAGAAATAAAACTGGCACTATGTTCACAAACTTAAGCATTCAGCATCACTGATTTTAGTAAAGAAACCAGGGCTTTTTGGCATAAGTGAGCGGCATTACGAGAGGATGGGAATCACGCCACAAAGCCAGTTTGGTTTTTCCATTTTACTTGGCCTCTCTGTGTCATGTGAGGACAGCTGAAACTGGGGGAAAGGAGGCTAATAAATTAAGCCCATTTTATAATTTGTTCTCGTGGACAGCATCGTTTTAAATAACAGTCCTCAACTTTTTTTTTTTTTTTCATTTAACTGTTTACCCTTCCATTTCAGCGATCAGAAAAATGAAGATCAGATAGAGGAGAGGTCAGAATTAAAACGCATCGATATACTCTTTGTGCACTAACCTATTTCTCTGGTTTCGAGTCTCCGATGGGAAAGGAAATCTTCCAATTTCAGGCTCCCCCTGAAGAGGTGCCCTCAGGTCCGTGTTGCTTTTGGCTTCACTATTCGCTCATGCACAGTCAGATTTTCTTTCCTCCCCTGGTCACCGAGAAGACCCAGAGGGTGACACGTACGGGAGTTGAATGTTTTTCCACTTGTGGAGGCCTGTTTATGCCAATTTGCCCACTGATGACAGTTATAGCCGGGAACAAACAGTAGCAACAGCTGCTGATGTAGCTTTTTTTCTCATCTATAATTATAACTCCACCTGCTGCCCAAAGTACCCCTTTGAATGAGAAGTCGGAGGTGACGTGAAGGAGATTGGGCCATTGAAGTCTGTTACTTTCACTTTGATTCTACCCTGGGATCAAGGGAGAAAGATCCATTTTCCCCTACTGGGTTCTGAAGAGGCTCCACTGGTCAAAGAAGGGAATTAAGACAGTCTGTATGTGCTTAAAATGAAGAATGAGTTGTTGTGAAGCTATAAACTGGGGCAGATAAGAATTTTCTCTCATTTGAGAGGTATTAAGAATGCTCCTCCATTAAAAGCAACAAGCTTGCATGTTTCAGTTGTGTGTGCATGCGCACACTCGCACGCGTGTCTCAAAAGAGCATAGAAAAGTATTACGTGTGATGACAGTGTAGCGGAAAATAACACACTGATTCATTCATTACATTTGTTGTCCTTCCATGTCAGCTAGGAAAAATTTTAAATTATTCAAACGACTTTCATAATTTCCTTCTTGAAAGAGGGTTCATTGACATTCTTTAGATAATGAAATAAATAATTTCAGGGTCAGTTCCTGGAGACTTTGCATTCTTCTAAAGTGATGTGTGCACCAAGCAATGCAACTTAAGCTTAACTAAAATGACTACAAAAAACATATATTTTTGTGAGAAAAGAAGAGAGAGAGAAAAAAAGATACTATTCTAAAATTGAGAATACGTACATTTAAAATGTGTGTTTTTTTTTTTTACAGCATTCTAAAGTTTTATATGCATTTGCCTGGTCTCTTTATCAAACTGTAAGTACCTTAGAGCAAAGACAGAGTTGTGGTGTCTGATTTCTTGCCTTCATCCCTGTTCATAGTTCCAGCATGAAGCCCTGTGTATAATGGATGTTTAATATGCATCTGTCATTTGATTATCATCTTGTCACTATGATACTTTTTTTGGTACATTTGGGAGAACTTATGAACATTTTACATATTTGTTTATCTATTTGAATTTGTGAACATTTTAAAAGCACATATTTTCTATTTGGTTGCCATGAAAAGTGGTTGGATAGACCTGATGTTGCATTTATCAAGGTTTGCAAGACTGATCAATGCTATAGAGTTTGAGCAAATCTAAACCCAAGTGCTGATGAAATAGGAACCTGGGAGGTATTTTTAAAAATTCTCACCCATGGGGTCTCCTGGGTAGCTCAGTCAGTTAAGTGACCAACTCCTGATTTAGGCTCAGGTCATGATTTCACGGTACAGATGACACAGAGCCTCCTTGGGATTCTTTCTTTATCTCTCTCAAAATAAATAAACATTAAAAAAAAAACCTCCCACTTTTATGTCTCTTACTGGGTGTGTGGTGGCCCTGAAACGTGGCATGATTCCCAGCATAACCATGGAGTCCGCCTCATCTTTGGGGCACTGTTGGCTGGTCTCGCTTTTAAACAAGGTTAATGATGTTCATATTTCCCATCAGGCTTTTTTGAGAAATGACTAATTAATGGCTGAGATCACGTTCTAGATGCAAGTTAGTCAATAATGACTAGATTAAATGAACAAACTCCCATTATTGGGCTCTGAGTCTGGCTGCTATTTCTAACACATACCAAAAGATGCCATTGAGAAATTATCTCATTAGAGGGGACAAGCCACTATAGCTTCTTTCAAAATATCCAACAAACACTAAATTGCAAAGTTTACTGTTTATATGGTTTTTTGAGGAAAACTTTAAGTTTCTTGTTTAAAATAGACATTTTCCAGATTCTGAAAGTAACATACGCTTATTAAAAATTAAAACAACATATAGGGACACCGGAGTGGCTCAGTTGGTTAAGCCTCCAACTTCGGCTTAGGTCATGATCTCATGATTCATGGATTGGAGCCCTGTGTCAGTCTCTGTGCTGACAGTTCAGAGCCTGGAGTGGGTTCGGATTCTGTGTCTTCCCCTCTCTCTCTGCCCTTCCCCCCTCTCAAAAGTAAATAATGAAACATTAAAAAAAATGAAAAAGCCCCACATTCATTTTAAGCTTTTATACTTGTATCATTGATGTGAGAAATCTTTGCCAAATTTATTTTGAGTGCTTGGTTGAACATGGTCATGTGCATGCAAAACTTTGCGTTCAAATAAATATTCCAGGTTTTGCTCATTGGAAAGAGCATGTGACTCTTGATATTGGGGTTGTGATTTTGAGCCCCACGTTGGGTGCAGAGAATACTTATAAATATTCCGAGGCCAGAAAATTTGGAGAATTTTATTCTGACTCTCAGACTTGTGGACGTTATTAAATGGAGAACAATAAATCGTAAACATTTTTGCATAGGAAAAGGCTTGAAAAAAATCTGTGTTGTAGAAAGGGGAGTCTGTGAGAAGAGAATGTGAGGGATTTAAATGGGCAGGGACTATAAACAGGGAACCAGTTTGGAGTTATTATGGCTGTTGGTGGTGGGGATGGGAAAGTGGAATGCAGAGGAAGGGTGGTGAGAGAAAGCCCAGAGGAAAACTAACACTGGGGGAGGGGGAGGAACGAGGGGGACGGGCGGGGGGGGGCGCAAAAGGAGGAGGAGGCGAAGTCTGATAGGACGCTTGCTTTGTCCGTTGAACCCCTTTGCTCATGAAGAATGAGAACCACAGAATATGATTTCAGATTTGTTCAAGTGACACAGTCCTTTGTAGGGCACCGTGTAACTTTAAGATGTTTATCCTGCAAATAACTTTTGATTAGAAAAAAATGGATGCAAAGTAAAATCACAAAGAAAAGCTCATGTATCCACCCAAAGTCAAGTTGTTAAATTGTGTTTGATTAGCTAATCTGCAGTGTTTCTGTTAACAATTCTGTTCATAATGATTTTCCCAGCACTTACTCATTTTGCTATGTGTTGGATCTCTCTAGAAAAAAAGACAGTAGTCAGTGCCAAGGCCCAAGAAAAATTCATATAGTAAACTTTTGATTCATTCATTCTTTTTTCCACATCAGAATACCTTGGTTCAGTTGGTTTGAGAACCACTCATGGTGATATTTTTTCCCTACAGATAATTTTTTATTGGCTCAGTGGTATTGTAAGCCTCTCAAGAACTCCTGCCTTACTCTTTCTTATTTTTCCCTTTATTTATCGATACCATAGCTGAGTGGCTGAGTGGGACAAGCCATGTGTCTGTCCAGATGAATGGAGGTTTCTGATATATGTCGTTGGTGATAGAACCCTGACAAAAAAATCAAATCAAAGGGGAATAATTAATTGTTTTCTTCTTGACTTCAGGGGACAAATAGAGAACTTCTAGGATGAGAAAGGCTATTGAATTTTATTACAGATGAAGCTCTAAGCTCGTAAGTGACTAGATATTTGAGGAGTCATTACTTTCCTTACACAGAATAATTGCCAACTCAGCAAAACAGAAATGCATTAGTTCAAATTCTGAAGGTTATCTTTTTCTAATGGGACATGCAGAAACTTTGTTCTATTTTCAGGATGAAAGCTCAGAGTCTAGAGAATTATTACTATGGTGCTTAAAGTGTATCCTGTGCTTTCTAATCAATGATATTTCTTAAATGGCTGGTACTGCTTAGCTCAGGTACATTCCCGATTGCTGAAGAAAGAAACCCCCTGCAACATAGACCCAACTAAAACAGTTTAGTTTTACATGAAAAAGTGTGCAAATCCAAGTATACCATCTGGTCCAAACCGTTGAGAAATTCTGTTACTTCACCACCGTGATGGCTATCATGTAGCTATGTGGGTAAAGGGAAGACACAGGTAAATAGAAAAATTCTATGTTAAATATCTGGATACATCTAAGACACCTTATTATCTGTGGTAAAATGTCTGTGGAGATGAAGACCCAGTTGTTGGTTCTTCTTCCATATGGTGGATTGCTCCTTAATGGCTACTGCTGGGGAGGGTAGTGGGTTTGGAGTAAGAGAATAAAGAAGAAACTTCAGTTTGGGCTCCATATAATTTTGCATTTTAAAAATACCATCCATATTTTCATATTTAATCATATGTAATAAAAAGTCTTATCTTAAATTTATTCCTCCAGCCCAGATCTTACACCCAACTCTAGAATATCCTTAATATTCTCAACAATATCTCAAACCCAAAAGGCCCCAAAATGGATCTCTGATCTTTTCCCCAAAACATGCTTTCTCTGCAACCTTTCATCTCAGTTGATAAAAATTCCTTCCTTCCAAAAGATGAAAAACCTAGGAGTCACTTCCATTTCCTCTTTTCCTTTCATACTGCTGTCCAGTCTTCCACAAATCCATCCACAAAGTCTCCACTGTCCAGATATATTCAGAATCTGTTACTTAATTCTCATCTCACACCCTTGTCTCCTCCCTTCCCACCTTCCCAGAGCCACCATCATCACTCTCCCAGCTTATTCCAGCAGCTTCCCAGGGGGGCTCCCTGATTTCCATTTGCTCCCTTCAATCTCTGACAAAAAGGTGGAGTGCTTACACTAAAAGTAAGTCAAGTGAGTAGTGTCACTCCTCTGCTCAAAGCCCCTCTATGGCTCCCTGTTTCTCACAGTAAAAGCCAAAGTCCTTCAGTGGTCCACAGGGTCTTTCATGACTTTTGCCATTTCCTCTCTGGTCTCATTTTGTATTATTCTCTCCTATCCCGTGGGCCACATTTCATCTCCTTTCCTTCCTCCAACATATCCAGCATGGTCCCATCCTAAAGCTTAGGAATAGCTCATCTTTCTGCCTGAAATGCCCTTCCTCCAGATATTTGTAGGGTGTCTCCCTCTTTCAAATCTTTGCTCAAGTATTTTCTCAATGATCTGATAATCCTACTTAAAATTAAATACTGAGCCAGCACACCTCTCTCCCCATTGCCCTCCTGATCCCCCTTATCCTTTTGCTGTTTATCCATGCCATTTATCTCCTTTAAATATACCATCTAATTGTATTGTATTTACTGTCTACTTACCCCTACTAAATTGGAAGTTTCAAGAGGTGTCTGTTTTGTTCACTGATGAGAACAAAGTGCGTCCAATGCCTAATTCAATAACTATTTATTAAATGAATAAATCTAAAAAGATTAGAGAGATTTCCACTTTTTGTCATGTAAATTTCATGAGAACAGATTCCATTATTTTGTAATTTGCTTTATATCTAATGCCCAGAAAAGTGTCTGGCACCTAACAGGTACCCAATAAATATTTGTGAAATGAGTAAGAGAACATATAGTTTTACTCTAGATTTTAGCACATCTTTTTCATAAAAATGGTTTTTATAGAATTAAAATGAAAATGAAAAGACTCAGAATTTTTCCTGTAGCAGTTTCACAGCACGCCAGAAAACCAAAGACGGATACCATTTAGGGACCTCTGAGTAAGACTTTGCATTCTCTCTATACTGCAGAATGCTACACTTGCATTGTGTGGTCACCTCTCTTCTGGGTTTCTTTAAAAAATTTTTTTTTTACTGTCTTTATTTCATTTTGAGAGACAAAGATGGAGAGCACGTGGGGGAGGGGCAGAGAGAGAGGGAGACACAGAATCTGAAGCAGGCTCCAGACTCTGAGCTGTCAGCACAGAGCCTGACGTGGGGCTCGAACCTGAGTCAAAGTCGGACACTTAACTGACTGAGCCACCCGGGTACTCTTCTGGATTTCTGTATCCTTAGATAAATAACTCAGGAATTTAAAGAATAGGGAATGACTTCTTCCAGTCATCCATCTGTAACTCTGCCTCTTATCTTTTTCCTTTTTCTTTCTTCTTTTTTTTTTTTTAACTGACCTCAAGGAGATTCAGACTAGGATACCACTGTACATTAAATAGCAATAAGGAAAGATGCAGAAATAAATTGATTCCTTCTACTTCCTATTGACTACTCCACAGCATCATTTTGTTCAGGCATGGGAATGAGCACTGACTTTGCTGGTGACAAATGCATTGCACACCCATTAAAATAGCAGTGTAATGAAAGGATGAATACAGTAAATGTTCTTTGATGATGGTCTCAGTGGTGGTGATATCATTCTTGTGGCTCATAAGGTGTGCCTTGCAGTTCTTGACTTTGAATGCCCTTCTGGGATAGAGGATAAGATTCTTGGTGAAGATTAAATTACAAAAGTCCTTTAGGGTAATTATAATGACTAAATCCCAATACCAGAGTAATAGTATCTGAGGGGTGTAGATATTCAGATCCACTGTTAAGGTGGTATTTCAGAGCACATTCTAATATATTTCAACATTTCTGTGACATAAAAGTGGCAGTAAATTGAGAATTAAGTATACCTCCTGTCTTCATTCCTTACCACCCTCTATATAGTCTGATAGCTTGGGGATGACTCATGTTCACTGTCATCTGTTTTTCACAGAGACTCATGATTATACCAAACTAAAAACACAAAAATGAGTTGCATAAAAGCAAATTCATAGAACTCATCTTCTACTAGACCCCATGGCATCCTATGAAAACTTGCCGTCAGGAAAATTAAGTCTGTCTGTGCGTGGACAAGACTACAAATTTTCCCTTAGCATAGTGTTATCTTGTTATAAAAGGACTAAAGAAAAAGATAAGTCATATGCAGTTTCCTTTTCCTCATGGTAAAACTAGGTAGATGGTTCTTTCTCTTGGGCTTACCTTCTGTAACCCTGTTTTAAAAAGTTTAATTTTGTTGGGGCATCTGGGTGGCTCAATTGGTAAAGCATCCAACCTCAGCTCTGATCATGATCTCTCAGTTTGTGAGTTTGAGCCCCACATTGTGCTCTGTGCCGACAGCTAGCTTCAGATTCTGCATCTTCCTCTGTCTCTGCCCCTCCCCACCTTGTGCTCGGTCCCTCTCTCTCTCTCTCTCAAGAAATAAATAAACATTAAAAAATTAAAAAAGGAAAACACATTTAAAAAGTTTAATTTTGTTATATTTATCATTAGATTAAGAGAACTAAATTGTTCTTTGCTAACTTCTTCTGTTCTTTTGCTATAAAATTACATATTAACTTATCTTTTGACCTAGAAATCCCATTTCCAAGAATCCATGCTGATGTATTCTTCCAATAATGCAAAAATGCATATGTACCAGGAAATTAATTGAAGCATTACTTGTAGCTGCAAAATGTTGGAAAGAACCTAAGCGCTTACACATAGGCAAGTGGTTGAATAAACTATGGTAGTCCGCAAAATGGAGCACTGCACACATGTACAAAGGAATAAGAATGATCTTTATAGATTGAAATGGAGTGACTTCCAGGATGCATTGGGTGAAAAAAACAAATGCAAAAGAGTGCCTATAGCCAATAAGCACATGGAATATACTTGACATCATTAGTCATTAGGAAAATGCACACCAGAACCACAATGAGATACACTTCACACCCACCAGGATGGCTATAATTAAAACAAACAAACATGGAAAATTTAGCATGTGTTGGCAAGGATGTGGAGAGATTGGGATCCTTGTATATTGCTGGCGGGGATGTAAAATGATGCAACTGCTATGGAAAACAGTTTGGCAGTTCTTCCAAAAGTTAAACAGAAAATTAACCTTATGACCCAGCAATTCTAGTCCTAGGTTTTTATTCCAAAATATTGAAAACAGATATTCAAACAAATACTTGTTTGAATGAATGTTCATGGCAGCACTATTCACAATAGCCAAAAGGTGGAAACAACCCAGATATTCATCAACTGATGGGCAGATAAACACAGTGCAGTAAATCCATACACCGGAACACTATTTAGACAAAAAGATAAATGAAGTACTGACACATGCTACTATCTGGGCGAACCTCAAATATATTATGTTAAGTGAAAGAAGTCAGACACAAAGGTAGCACCTATTGTATAACTCCATTTATATTAAATATCCAGAATAGGTAAGTCCACTGAGACAGAAAACAGATTAGCCATTGGCACGGGCTCTGGGGAAGGAGAACTGGGGAGTAACTTCTCAACGGGCATGAGGGCTCTTTGGGGAGCAATAAAAATATTGTGGAAGTAAACAGAGATGGTGACTACAGCATGTGAATATACTAAATACCAGTGAACTGCACACTTTTTTTAAAATTTTATTTTAAATGTATGTATGTATGTATGTATGTATTTATGATAGAGAGAGAGAAGAGCATGTGCGCATGGGTGAGGGAGGAGCAGAGAGAGAGGGAGAGAGAGAATCCTAAGTAGGCTCTGCACTGCCAGCACAAGGCCAAACACGGCGCTTGACCCCGTGAACTGTGAGATCATGACCCTAGCCAAAATCAAGAGTCAGACGCTTAATCAGCTGACCCACCCAGGCACCCCAAACTGTACACTTTATTATTTTTTTAATGTTTGTTTTATTTTTGAGAGAAAGAGAGACAGAGTACGAGCTGAGGAAGGAAGATAGAGAGGGAGACACAGAATCCAAAGTAGGCTCTAGGCTCTGAGCCGTCAGCCCAGAGCCCAATGTGGGGCTTGAAGCCACCAGTCGTGAAATCATGACCTGAGCTAAAGTTGGATGCTTCACCTACTAAGCCACCCAAGCACCCCCCAAACTGTACTCTTCAAAATGGATAGTTTTATGTTACGTGAATTGTACATCAATAATAAAAGAAAGAGTTCCTATAGCGTGCCTCCTTTCATGAAAGATAAAAGTGAGATAAAATAGACGTGTATCTATTCATTTATGCAAAAGAAATCCAGGAAGGACTAAACCTAATGAAATTGCTTACTCAGGATTGGGTGGGAGTCAGGTAGGAAGAATGAGGAGGCAGGAATGGGGTAGCAGGGTTGGAGGAATGACATTTACCTGATATTCCTTTTGCAGTTTTGTATGGTGCTGACTCTTAGAATCATGATAATGTTTCACATATCCCCAAAATAAAGAATTAAAATCAACCAGGGTGTGGGTGGGTGGGAGCCCAAATTAGAATAAAAGGAGTAACAAATGGATGTAAATGTATTACAGATGATTATTGTGACCATACAAAAGAAGTTGGGGAAGAACCAACCAACTCTAACTGTGTAATGTAAGGCTAAAGACAGAACTGTTAGCAAATATTATACTCTAGTTAGTAAATTTTTTTCTCGAGGGTATAGGTTAGCAATTCTGAAACTACTTTATACGTATACTAGGATTGAATGAGTAATGGGCTTCTTTGAGAAATAATTGATTCTAGGGAAAATATGAGATGAGTCAGGAATATCTTAAAGTCCCAGAAAGTATGGAAGTACTAAAAAATGATGGTGTGAAAATGATATGGGAACCAACTTGAAGGAAAGCGGGGACAAGTTGAGCTAAAAAATAAATAATGATGGTAATGGATTATGATGTAGGAAGTGAAATAAATATCCCTGAGTCTATAGTGACACAAATAAATACACAAATGGAGAGAAGGAACAGTTCTTCTTTAATAATAATAAAAAAAAGGAATGATAGGAATAGAAAATCACCATAAGGTAAAGATAAGAATAGCTGATGGGAGGGGCGCCTGGGTGGCTCAGTCGGTTAAACGTCCAACTTCGGCTCGGGTCATGATCTCATGGTTTGTGGGATCGAGTCCCGCGTGGGGCTCTGTGCTGACAGCCAGCTCAGAACCTGGAGCCTGTTTCAGATTCTGTATCTCCCTGTCTCTCTGACCCTCCCGTGCTCACACTGTGTCTCTCTTATTCTCTCAGAAATAAAACATTTTTAAAAAGTTAAAAAAAAAAAGCTAATGGGCACTTAAAAGTAGTGCAGGTAAGAATGTTGAGAAATAGGATATTTGCATAGTCTCAAAGTACATCCTCCCAAGATAGTTTTAGCAACAAAAAAATAAATAGTAAGTTTAGAGAGATGACACATGGCCAAATTGTATAACCAAGCTATGAAAGTCCGTCTCACCAGTAAAAAGTCAGTGGCATCAGAACCCTTAAGATGAGGTGCTGAGAAAGGCACACCCTCGCTTACACTGTATTCTTACCTCAAATGCGTCACCTCAGTTTAATCACAAGAAAACATCAGACAAATAATAAATGGAGGGCTATTCTACAAAATAATTGACCAGCACTCTTTGAAAGTGTCAAGGATAGGCGAGACAAAGAAAGATTGAGAAACAGTCATAGACTGGAGAAGCCTAAGGAAACAGGACAGCTGGATCCTGGACCAGAAAAAGGACCTGAATGGGACAACTTGGTGACATTTGGATAAGTTCTGCAGACTAATGAATAGCGCATCAATGCTCACTTCTTGGTTTTGACCGCTGTGCTTAGGTAAGATGTTAATATCAGGGGAAGCCCGGTGAAGGGTACATGCGGGCTCTGCACTGTCGGTGCAACTTGTCTCTAAGTCTAAAGTTTTTCAGAAGGATAAGTTAAAAACAAAAAGTCTTTCTCACTTAAACCTTTTGTTTATTTTGCTTGCTTTCACATTTAGCTGAGCCAAGATTTTGAAAATATGTATAGAGTGACATCATTCATTTTCTTTTCAAAGAAAAACTGAGGGATTAAGGAAGGAAATTGGGATGATTAAATTAAGTTGCCTCTGGTCCCTCTCCCTTCCTAGAGAAAAGATTTAATTGAAATAGGAAAGTGGTGGGGCAGGATGTGGATGAGGGGACTTAGTGGGATGGAATGATCTGGAAAAATGTCACTACCCCTATGCATGAATGAAAGAGGGGAGGGAGAAGTTAGTGGAACCCAGAGAGGGTAGCTGAATGGAAAGAACCCTGGAGAGGATTCGTGGGTGCCTTCAGGGACAGGACACGACCAGCCCACAGTAACCGACAGAGACTGCCAGGTGACAAATGGCCCAGTCTTACTCCTCTGCCTTCTAAGCTCCTGCCAGGGCCTCCTAACTGGCTGTACCCAACCAGAAGCTAGAGGTCAGTTTAAACACTTCCACCTCTAGAGGCTCAGAGCAGAGTGCAGAACTTTGGAAAGTGGATCTGGAGGGAAAAAATGGAAAGGCATCAAGTTCTGAGATCAGGGAGTATATCTCTTATATTTTGCAGACGAGAAAAACAAGCCTCAGCAAGGGAGAAAATGTATTACAGGTCACAGTAAAAGGCAGCACTGTAGGGCTGAAAACCTGTTGGTTTGCAAATTAAGACAGCTACATCTAGTCTTGGTTTGGTCACTACACTGTGCTTCAGTTTCCATATCTATGAATAAATGAGGTAGACTAAAGCAGTGGTTTTCAAACTGGGGTACACAGATCTCTGGTACATATGAGGATTTTGAGGTAGGAAAAGGGCGTGAAGAGTTTTAAGTGAATCACTTTTAGAGCCACAACTTCCTTATACATATGTATTCTCTCCTAAAGTTAATGTGCTTTCCTTTTCATAAATGTTCTCCTACTTGTAAAAGGAAAGCGTTCCTCTCAGCCATCTCAAATACCACTGTGATGCATTATTCCCAGATGTGACACTTTGGGGGCACCAAACAAAGGGACATTTTGAAAGTGCATAGCTCTTGAGGTATATACGTGTAACAAGTAACCAGAGACTTTCAATGAAGAACTGTGGAAAGGGGCAGCAGTTACTCAGGGCAAATGTGCATTCATATATTGTTCCTCTTAGAAGGGTTTGAATCTTACAAGTAAACGTTTCACATTTCAAACCTAAGGTGGAAAGCAGGTCTTTGCCATTTAGGAGGAAAGAAGTTTTGAGAGACAAACAAAAAAATCAGACTTGTAACTATAGAGAAGAAATTGATGGATACCAGAGGGAAGGCGGGGGATGGGTGGAAGAGGTGAGGGGGATTCAGAGTACACTTGTCATGATGAGCATGAGTAATGTATGGAATTGTTGAATTACTGCATTATACTCCTGGAACTAGTATCATTGTATGTTAATTGTATTGGAATTAAAAAATGTTTTTTAATAAAAAAAATAGGGGCGCCTGGGTGACTCAGTCGGTTGAGTGTCCCACTTTGGTTCAGGTCATGATCTCACAGTTGGTGAGTTCCAGCCCCTTGTCGGAGTCTGTGCTGACAGCCCAGAGCCTGGAGCCTGCTTCGGATTCTGTCTCCCTCTTTCCCTCTGCCCCTCCCCCGTTCTCGCTCTGTCTCTCTCTCAAAAATAAACATTTTAAAAAATTTAGAAAATAAATAAAATTGTGTCAAACATAACCTCAATAAAGCTGTTAAAACATAAAAAAAAACAATAAAGAAGATTCTAATCCGATTCTGATTCGGATGACGAACAGCTTGAGCTATTCCAGGAACTGGTCGTGCCACATCCCAGGGTGACTAGCACAACCACAAGTGACAATATGCAATTATTTCTATTTCTTCCATATGTGGTTTTATTCTTGCACAGAGCTCTTGTGTCTTCATGGAAAAACCAGTTCATGGTAAGGTGGAGGGAGCCAGAAGTTTCCACGAACAGTTGTCCCTTCCTTGGAAAACTTCTGTTTTTTTCTTTTCCTTTTTGAGTAAGAGAGAGCACGAGTGACAGAGGGAGAGAGAATCTTAAGAAGGCTCTGCGGTAATAGCTAATATCTCACAACTGCGAGATCATGACCTGAGCTGAAATCAAGAGATGGACGCTTAACAGACTGAGCAGCCCAGGCGTCCCCCTCTGAACACTGTTAAACTCAGACAGAGGAACTGTTGTGCCAGGTGGGCTTTGTGACTTATCTTGCTCTGCACTTGAGGAGCAGCAGTGATCTCTTTGATGCCAACTGTAAGGCTAATAACCTCGAAGTTTCCAGTAGTTGTCAATGACGATTCCAGCTTTCTTACATTTCTCTAAATAGCCCCTCTGATTCTTGGAAATAGTATTATTATTTTGTTAAACTGACAAAATGCCCACTGTAAAAATTCAAGCAACTCAGAATAGTGGAAAGGAAGGACAAAAACATCCTAAATTCTACCAGTCAACAGTAACCATTAACATTTGGTGACTGTCTTTCCAGACACACTCTATGCCTGGATACTCATGCACATTGTATTCCATCAACGAGACCATATTATACACACTGTGTGGTCATCTGCTCTTTCACAGAACAATGTGCTGTGATATGTATACTGCATGTCACATATGTTTGATGTATGAGTTCAACACTCTTTATGGAAGTCCATTTATGTTGCTTCTTATTTATCAGTTTCAAACAACACTGTGACAAATATCCTTGTGCATACTTCTTTTCGTGTTTCTGCAAGTGTCTCTGCAGTAATGGATTGTATTATTTGTAGATCTTGGACACCTTTGAGAATCTAATGAAAGCATGTATGGACCACCTCCTTTGCAAAATACACATATTCATATACCTCATTCTGACTTTGACTTTTTTTTTGTGTGGTTTCTAGATATGCCCTTTGGAGTTCATCCTCGCTAAGGATCCTTGCTAAATTCATGTCCCCCAGATTAAGAATAACTACTTCAAGGTTAATTCCAAGATGTGAATTTTAATAGCCTTTTAATTTATTTCAATTAATTTATTGCTTGTTGTGCAAAGTACTCATATGTCCTCTGTCTCTCTTAATTGAGTCTACCCTCCAGTCTAACTCTGGAGGTTTGGTGATATAATAAATAATCAGATTACATAAATTTCCATGGACTGTCACAGGGGCCAATGTGATTTTGAGCATAAAACTATGCATTCCATTTTATCTTATAGAAATTTTATTTCTATAAGATATCTTATAAAATTTCTTATAGAAATTTTAAGAAGTTTCATGAAAAAGTTTCATAGGTTAAAAAAATGTAGTTGAGGGTTTGATTCCTTCATTCAAAAAATGGATATTGAATAATAGCTATGCACCAGGCTTGTGCTGGGAGCTAAGAGATACAAAGATGAGTAAGGATCCATCCTTTCCATCGTGGATCCGCTGTCTAAAAGGACTTTCAGACATATAAGCAAGGACTTTCAGACATACAAGCACATCGTTGTCAGGTGGGGAGAGATTGCAATCTGATCTAATAAGGCAGCTAACACAAAGGTGTTAAATAGCACACACTCAGGGAACTTTAGGGGGTTTGTGTGACTGAGGGTAGTGGTCAGGAGGAAAGAACCATCCCCTCTGAGTTGTGTTAGCAAACCTGCTTTCTTTACATGGCCCATCTCCAGCCCCACCCATCTGAATGTTCTTCCCCTTTCTATACACAGTATTTATTTTACTTCTCAGGGAGATTCAATACTGACCTGAAATTCAACAATCTTCAGGATGGCTGAAGTGAATCAAGGAAGCCAAATGGTTCAAGAAATAATGTAGGTTACAACCAGCAATGCAGCTGGGTTGTTTGATGATAGCATTCACTTCTGCAGGTTTGCAGATATAGATGTCCTTGCTATTAAATCACTCCAGTAGATGAAAAGCAGGAGCAACCACACGTCAAGTTTACACATAAGTAAACTTAAATAGATAACTAGACTGCTTGCTGTCAGTGGAGTGTGTAAACCTTGTAAACACAAAGCAATAGGCTGAAAAGGTTTTTTTTCCCCCCACCATACTTTATACCTCTTGGCTTGGACTTAATAGTTTCAGTGCCCTTAGAAATACTCCATTTCATTTGTCTCCACCACAGCCCAGGGATCTCTTCAGTAGCTTGATTTCCTTTTGAAATAGGTGAATCTCACTGTTCACTACGGCAATCATGCCATTTCAGTCTTCATCTTGGTCCATTCCCTCATTTTTTTCTGTTGTCTCTGTTTCCTATTTCTTCACTGACTACCATCTCCTCTTTCTCTAGGCTTCTCACGTTTGGATTGCCATTCGTTGGTAAGTTCTTCTAGGTCTTCACATTTGCAACCATCTTCTGCTCTCCCGGTTATCGGCCTTCCTGAGTCAGGCCTGGGATTCCCAGGACACATCAGGAGCCTATCCATCAGCCACGGTTTTCCCCTATATTTGAAAGAAGAGGAAGGAAAGGAGTGTAACCATTTCTCCCAGTGTCGTATTTCTTAAGGACAGCATTTAGAAAAATATTTTAGTTGTATTGACTTCCTCTAGGATTTTAATGTAGGGTTGTTCTCAGGATAAAGACTGATTTAAAAAAAAATGTGTTAAGGGTGTGTGTGCACTTCTCATTCAAAGTGAAAGTATATATTGATGCAAAAAGGATGTTTTTATTACATTTATTATTCTCAACTATGAGTCACAGGCATCAGAAACCAAGCATTCAAGCCTATTGAGAATAGGGATAAGTGACATTGAAATAGGACAATGGAGGATGACCACTATAGGTATCAACGTCCCTGTCACTGCTGTAGGTCAGTCAGTGACAGTCTTTTTTCTAAGACTTCTAAAAACACTGTTTAAAAAATCTCTGAAATTTTCTTGCACATTCAATTTTGAATTTTTTTTGCACATTAAATGTTAACAAAAAAGTTTTATGTTAGTGTCTAAGGTTACTTAATTTTGTCTTTGATGTAAAATGTAACTTGTTTCCCTTAACATTTTATACTTCACTAATGTGAAAACACCTTATACTATGTTTCTCAAATCTGACTCACACCTATAGTCAGGGATCCTTTTTTTAGATTTGAATGGTATTTATGTTATGTTTTTATAATTGGTACAGTTTTTCTGTTTTCTCATCAGTAAATGGGAGATCACAGTAGGATCACAGGGTTGTAATGAGTTTAAGTGAATTAATACATATAATACAGCAACAGCCAACATTACTTGAATATGTTCTGTGTATTGGGCATCACTTTAAGTGATTTACATGTATTGCTACACTTACTCTTCCCTAGACCTCTGTTAAGTCCTGTTATTACTAACTCTTCCCTGTTTTTCACACCCAAGGAAACCGAAGGTACTGGGCATTTGAGTAATGTTCCTAGGGTACAATGTGGCAAATGGCAAAGCTGGGATTCACATTCAGCAGGTGGGCTTCAGAGCCTATACTCTTATCCTCTGTATCATACTGTCCTGCAGGTGAGCTAGTATCTAAAAGAACCAGGCTGTGGATAGGTAGGAATTTTTTCTAAAAATTAAAAAGTATAATCTAGAGCATGAAATGAATGTTTTTATGTTACTAATGGTCAGTGTCGTCTGGCTGGGGCATCTCTAACACAGCTGCTATTGTACTAAATGTTCCAGGTTCCTTGCTTTCTTGTTTTCTTGAATGCCTTTATAAACTTTTTTACTGTTTATTTTATTTTTGAGAGAGAGAGAAGCAGAGCATGAGCAGGGGAGGGTCAGAGAGAGAGGGAGACACAGAATCTGAAGCAGGCCCCATGCTCTGAGCTGTCAGCACAGAGCCTGATGTGGGGCTTAAACCCACGAACTGTGAGATCACGATCTGAGCCAAAGTTGGACACTTAAACCACTGGGCCACCCAGGTGCCCCCTCGAATGCCTTTAAATATCTGACTTCAATAGGAGCGTGTTAGTGAAAAGATCATGAGGTTTAGAATCAGGAAGTGTTTGACTCTTGGCCTTGTGCAAATTACATGCCTGTCTGAACTCCAGTTTTCTTATCTGGAAAAATGACAATACCAGCTGCTTTAGGTTCTACAACAGGAAGCATAAAATGATTAAATATT
This sequence comes from Proteles cristata cristata, assembly GCA_017311185.1. Classification (NCBI taxonomy): domain Eukaryota; kingdom Metazoa; phylum Chordata; class Mammalia; order Carnivora; family Hyaenidae; genus Proteles; species Proteles cristata. The sequence continues at coordinate 114,312 of JAESUZ010000972.1, read as the reverse complement.
CAAACACAGAGGAAGACAGAGAACTAAAGCAGTGAATACAGAATTCGACACACGACGACCAGAACTGACAGCATGGTATGGTCTTCGCTTCCTCCCTGGCTCAGAGTTTTGTCAGTTCTTGATGAAGACAGATATTAATATCATGATCTCACTGGATATGAGAGAGATCATCATAAGCAACCAACTATTTTGTTGCTTATCTACTTAAGCCTTGAATTCTCTCTATAGAAAATTTTACATTACCCTAATTCCATAATCCATATAATAATTCTTAGTGGGTCTTTCTGCTATTTTTATCAAGTCTGAACATACAGAGCTTTTTAACATACACTATATATATTTCTAATTTGTCACATTAGTAAAAATGCTGCTGTATAGATGATATAAACAAACAATTCATGGAATAGAAAATGCAACTAGTTAGCCAGTATATGGGAAGCAGCTAAGCATCTCTAGAAATCAAAGAAATGCAAAACAAAACACATACATCATGTTTTGCATATGAATATATTCTGTGCTGGTGAGGGCCATATTTATTATTGATGGGTATATAAACTGGATGAAAGCCTGTTGGAAGGCTTTTTATAACATATAATAAGAATCTTAAATATGTTCATGTGTTTTAAGATAATTTGTTTCTGGAATCTAGCTTCAAGAAATAACATGCAGCATTGAAAGAGCTTTTAGATTAAAGCATTCATTGTGACATTGTTTATAAGAAGTGGGAAACAACCTAAATGCCTTCCCTATAAGCTGGGAATAGTTAAGTGAACAAGATGTTCTTTACATGATGGATTACTGTGCAGTTATTTAAAATGATGCTCATAAATAATGTATAATGACATGGAGAAATACATGTAATATAATTTAAGCGAAAAAGCAAGCTATATGTTTTATAGATAGAATGATCGCAACTAAGTAAGAAAAGTTATAGAAATACTTATATAAATATTTGGAACTACATACACTGAATGCAAATAATAGTTACCAGTGAGATGATGATTATGAACGATCTGTTTCCCTGCTTTTAACTTGTCTATATTTTTCAATATATATATATTCATGCACAATGGGTGCATGCTAGTTTACAATATCGAAACACAAAGAAAACGCTCTAGGAGTAAGGATTTTGTTGCGAGGATGGTTATCAGTATCTGCTCCGGGAGGATGCTTCAACAAAGCAATGTTCTGACATTGTGCCTCGTATTACACTGCTCCGTGGGGTTCTTGGAGAATTAAATATTCTCCTATGGATAACTGTGGCCCGTGTAGATTACTACCTGGTAAGACACTGGTACAGGACATTTAAATTTTACAGCCTTACCAGAGGACATGGGAAGGGCATTGTGAAGGGATTTTTTTTTTTTACATTTCCAAAGAATTCATAAGTTTCCTTAACTAGCTAGCTTTCTCATGCATTCCATAGCACGCAAACTCTCAAGATTATTTTCTTTTTGTGTCATGTGAGGGTACGTTTGTATGTACTGGCACCTCTATCAGAAGCACACCAAGAAAGAAAATCCTAATCTTAATTCAGCCAGTTGTTTTTAAAAAAGTTTTTACCACTTACTTGGGGGCGATAAGTAGGGTTTTTCCAGGACAATATTGTTCTACACGTTACCCTGGCTTAAGTGCTCTTGTCTTCTCTCAAAATTGCTCTGCTTCAGGGGCACCTGGGTGGCTCAGTCGGTTAAGTGTCCGACTTTGGCTCAGGTCATGATCTGGCAGTTTGTGGGTTTGAGCCCCGCGTTGGGTTCTGTGCTGACAGCTCAGAGCTTGGAGCCTGTTTCGGATTCTGTGACTCCCTCTCTCTCTGCCCCTCCCCTGCTCATGCTCTTTCTCAAAAATAAAGAAAAATTATTAAAAAAAAATTGCTCTGCTTCAGAGAATAAGTTCTATGATCATCCTAGCAATTTCGGATATGGGGAGAGGGGAGGAAAGACTGGTACCATCTGGATGCTGACTCTTGAGTGGAGGGGGGGTGTGTGTGGGAGGGACAGTTGGCTCCCAGCAGTCAGCGTGCGGGAGAAGGAGCGGCAGCTGCACTTAAAGGAACAGAAAGTAGCCCAGTTGCCAATAAACACTGGCCCGTGGGCTGTATTAATTAGGCTAATCAGCTTTATATCTATCACTTGATAGTGATTTTGATTCTGACAGCATTGGCTCTGCTTGAAGGTGGGCCAAAAAATCAATCTAGTTGATTTAAGGACACCAAAGATACACCTGCTCCAGGCTTCTTTCCTGTCAGCCCACTCTGGTGCTTGGCATTCCCTCCTTTACAGTTAGAACGAAATGGTATCAAAACAATTCAAATTATCATCTGGAGAGAACCGTGCAAAAGAACAGGGGGAAAAACAGTAAAGTCAAGGAGTTGGGAGGATCCTCAAACTGACTCCACTCTTCCCGGCGGAGTGACCCTGGGCAAAGGACTCAACTTCTCCAAGGCTCAGTCTCCTCAGCAGTAAGAAGAGGGAAATAAATCCTGCCCTGCCTATCCCTTGGGGTAGTAATGTGACCCAAGTGGTTATTGTATGTGAAAATGCTCTGCTAAGACAAAAGCGCTCTGCAAGTGTCAGGGACTAGCGGTAGCATGGAGTTTTTGAAATAAAGTAACCTATTAGCTTGAGCTAATAGGACTACTTTGGAATGTAGTGAGCAAATCCTGGGGGGGGGAAGGGGACACAAATTGGGCAAATTGGGATGGGTGGCAGCAGGAAGGAGAGAGAGGACTGAAGCAGGCTGGCTGATCATCTGAACCATCTGGAGAGGGTTTTAGGGGGAAAAAAGATTGGTGGGCTTCATCCCAAGAGCTTGAGATTTCAGTTGACTAGACACCCAGCCCAGCGAAAGCAGGATGGGGGAAGGGAGGGAGCTGCCAAGCAAGATGCAAAAGGGAGCAGACAGGGCTATAAAGAGAGAGGGGAAAGAAAATAATAGAACTCGGTTGCTCTGACACGTTTTCTTCCGAGCTGGCCTTGCTAGGAAACTAAGGGCTAAAATTAAGTTTTGAAATTTTTGGTTACTTTCCCTCCCAACCCACTCCCCTCCACTCTCCAATTCTAGAACATAAACTCCACGTTAGTTGGGATTTTTCTCCCTTTGCTTCACTGCTGAATCCCAAGCACTTTGAACATTTCCTGGCACGTGGTAATAATAAAAATTGCGTAAGTGAATATTAGTTGCCTGTGTTAACTGTTTCCCCCAACCATAGCTATAATTTAAAGCTGACTAACTTTGTTATTGCAGTTCTCAAGCTACTAAAAGGAGGGTTGTCAGACCACGTTTAGGAGGAAGGCCTTGACCTAGGTCACACAATGGTAGCTCTCACTTCTGGTAATTGCTACTTCCACAACCAACTTACATTCTTTGTTGGTGGCTGTCAAGTTCTGTCTTCATGGGGTCTTATTTAGGTTCTTCTTCTCAAGCCCTGGGGCTACCCGACCAAGAACAGAATTCTTTTTAAAGTTGAATTTAGTTGGTGGCAGTAGTCCCCCTCCCCGGCCCCCGCTTATCCGTAGGGGATACATCCCAAGACCCCCCCGGGGTCCCCAGAACTGCAGATAGTACTCAACCCTATACACACTATCTTTTCTCCTATCTACACACACCTATCATAAAGTTTAACTTATAAGTGAGGTACAGAAGAGATTCACAACAATAGTCCAGTCATAAAATAGTACAATTATAATATACTGTAATAAAAGTTCTGTGAGTGTGGCCTCTCTCTCTCTCAGAATATCTTATTGTACTGTGCTCACCCCTCTTGTGATGATGTGAGATGATACAATGCCGATGTGACGGCATGAAGTGAGGTGAATGACGTAGGCATTGTGAGGCCGCAGTACTCTATCACTGACCTTCTGACAATCTGTCAGAAGGAGGATCATCTGTCCAGACGGTGGTTGACCATGGGTAACTGAAACCTTGGAAACTGAAACTGCAGATGAGTAGTCCTTTATAAATTACCTTTACCACAGGCATGCATTTATAGGAAAAAACACAGCGTATATAGTGTTCAGTTCTATCCTTGGTCTTAGGCATCCTCTGGGGATCGTGAACGTATTCCTCACAGATAATGGGCGGACTACGGTATAGCTTCAACATTTAGTTTGCTATGATCTCAGTCTAGGTGCTTTAAGACAGGAGAAACAGAATCAAGGATTAAATTGGGGCCACTTTACTTGGGAAATGGCAGCCAAAGATGGTGAGGGTGAAGAAACCATGGAAACGGGGTAAAAAAGATGCAGAGCAATATGTTGTGACGTGTCACCACACTGGCTGCTGTTTCCTAACGGGCCTGGGAAAGACAAGGCAGGTGCTTGGTAGGTGTGTTGTCTGGCAGACAGGTCTCCTCTGGAAAGGCTTTAAGCAGAAGACTTACTTCAGAGCAGTCCTTTGCCAGAAGGAAGAGGGGAGGATTTTTCGGCTCATATCCCTCCTGCCTCTCATTTCCTATCAGCCATCATTCCTATCAGTTACATCATTGAGAGGTAACTCTTTATATTTTCAGCCCTTGGCAGCCACCAAAGAAGGAAATTGTGTGGCATTTCATCCAAATCTAGAGAGACGACTCAATGCAATAAGGCTTAGCATGTGGGTTCCAACTTGAACTCTAGCCAGCTCAGGAAGTTTAGCAAAGGCAATGGTTGCATTAGGGATACAACTGGGATGTTGGGGTTACCTTCAGCAAGAAGTAGTGGAGGAAATCAGAGAAGGTGCAGGAAGATTACATCTGATAGGCACACTTGCTTTACAAAGTGGAAATTTTGTAAAAATGGAATCGTACATATTGTTCTAATACTTGTTTTATTTTAATGCCATAGTCATTTTTTCCCTGTCAGTATGTTGTGATCATTCTTTTTAACAAATGCCTCAGATTCCAGAGAATGCATATGCCATAATTTATTTTGTCATTTCCTTATCGATGGACATTCACGTCGTTCCCAGTTCTCCACATTATAGTAATTATCCTGGAGCACTATGGGTGAGTCTCTTTGGAGGACATATTTAAAGTGCTAAAAATAATCTGAAAAGAAAGATCTTATTTGAAATCAGTCACCACACTTGTATGGAGCTTTACTGATCTGATCCTTGTGACTGCATTAATTATGCCCTATTGCATTTTGCCCAGGGTCAGGTATTTCTGATATTATGCCCATGACTACAATGTGCTGGCTTCTCAGATGGAGGTCCGCCACATTGATAAGGCATGCTACCCTCCAGGGAGGCTCCTAACTCAGAGAGGAGACTACTTTCCATTTTTGCATATGTCTAAAGCCTTTCTATTTGAGTTATTTTGTCAGTGAATAAGTGCCTTGAATAAATAAAGAAATGAAATTCTATGCATTCTGACTTGCCCAGCCTGGTCTTCCTAAGCGCTATCATCTAGGGAGATGTAATTAGTCAGGCAGTGGCCTAGGGGTAAGAAATTGGATAGGATACCAAATATTCCCTGACCAGGGGTTTGAAGTGTTCGTTGATAAGAAAAACACCACCACGTGGAAAATTTTACATATCTTCTATCTCAAGTTTCAGGCACACTTTGGAGGAAAACTCTTTTGCTTTGTGTTTTTATCTTGTTAATGCTCTGACTTCTTGATAGTTTTGAAGGTAATGACCCCTTATGGGGAACAACATGGACGCCACCTGCTTTTTCTCTTTTCCAGGCAGCGCATCCTCCTTAGTCTCCAGCACACTGCGACGGGCTCCAAAGACCATCACTCTGGTCTCCCTCCTCACTTACCCTAAAGGGGTTAACTACGGCATTTCTCAAATCTATAGTTTTTTGACTATAAAAAACCCATCACTTTGCTGCAAAAGTCAAAGTCTTTATCCTAGTACCCTTTTGATTTCTTTCTCAGAGAATCTTAATAACATGGACATGTTATAAAATATAAATCAAATTCTACATGAAGCTATTTAAAAAATTGATCAGACCAAATAGAAGAGATAAAATTGTGAACGTAACTTAGCCCTTCAGGGTGTCTGACTAATAATGTTGAGTAAAGAATGCTTCTGCAATCTTTAGAAAAAAACCAAATATGACCACTGAACTTAGAACCAAAACAGTATGTTTTTATTTTATGTGATATTATTTAATATTTTTAATTTTTTAAATGTTTTATTTATTTTTGAGAGTGACAGTATGAGCAGGAGAGGGACAGAGAGAGAGGGGAACAGAAGATCTGAAGCGGGCTCTGGGCTAATAGCAGCAAGCCCAATGCCCAATGCGGGGCTTGAACTCACAAACTGTGTGATCATGACCTAAGCCGATGTCAGACATTTAAACAACTGAGACCCCAAGGCGCCCCACCATTTAAGTTTTTAACTCACGTATCTTACACCACTGCATTGATTACTTACATTGACTACTAAGCCTGGAGAAGCAGTCAAAAATTTCAGCTGAACAACCATATTTGAGCTATGATAGTCTAGTAATGGAATACATTTTTGTGATTTTTAGTGATAAGACAACTTCATAAATTATAGACTATACCTCCCAGATTTGGTGATCTCTAAGATCAGGAAATGCCTACCACCTATCACATGATCAGCAGGAGTTCATACTATACCAGCTCAAAGCTAGAAAGTAAGGCATTTCCATTTGCTTGTGCAGGAGAAATTTCTCCTGTGATACAATTTCTAGGTGATATGTGTTTTGAAATGTTGAAAATAGTTTATTCAGCCGCGTAAGGACCTTTGCACATCCTGAAGCTTCCAGAGACCCCAGGGTGGTAGTCATTTTCTTAGGCAAGGTTTCATATTAATTCTTAGACCGTACTAATGTGAAACGTGTACCCTGCCTGATACTCTTCTCAAAGTGGCCTTAAAAAGGCAATTTCATAATTCTTATTTGATTCTGGGTTAGTGGCAGAAAACAACAGAGAATGATAAGGGAGGTTTGGTGCTTCTGTAGTTCCATCCTTGCGGAGTCACCAGAGGCTCATTGCCTCCAGAAGGTGACAGCTGCTATCAGGCAGCCATCTCCCTACAGTCCCCTTCCTGTTTCCTGGTTCAAGTAACTGCTTCCTTCCTTAAACGAATCCTTTAACAAGGCCTTCAAAGATGTATATTTGGTTTGTTTCTAGTATTCTATTGAGAAGAATGCTGCAGTGAGTAACTTAGTATGTATGCCATTTTTTCCCCTTGATACAGGATCAAAGGATTGTTGGGAGTTGGCGCACTAAAGGGAGTAGGTTGGAAAGATAGGAAATGAGATGTCAGAAAATAGAATGATAGAATTAAGATAATGAAGTTATTGATATTGACAAGGTCTGGAGCATGACTATGGGGTAATGACTGAGGTATGCTAAGACAACGCCATTTGAGTGGAGGTATTAAAAAAAACAGAGAGACAATGGTGTTGTCAGGATCACCTACAGTATTTATTAAAATCACCAAGAATTAAAAATAAAGAGAGATGATCAGACTATAGCTGATATCATTGAGAAACAAGAGCGAATGACCTATGTGTCAAAAGATGATGGCAAGAATGAACATTATTGGGTGAGCTAATCCGAAAACATGGGATTTGAAGCTGGGGAATTTTAGTGAGGGGAGTGAGAAAAGTCTGCAACTGACAATGATAGCAAGGAGGTGGCCTTCCCCACCAGAGGCCCAGGTATACGACTGTGGGAGAAAAACAGCCGCTGCACATGATGGTTGCCGGGGAAGTAGTACCCTCAGGGAAGAGCCAGGTTTCTAGAGCAACGAGGTGAGTGAAATGTTCAGAGAAGACGCTGAGGATACAGGGAATTAGGCTGATAATGGCTGAATTCCAGAGGACACAACGGATGGATTTGTTTAACTACGTAATGTTCACAAGCAGAACTTCTGCTCTAGTTTTGCCCATAATCTCCTTTTTGCCTGAAGTTCATCTTTTAGTAATTTTCTTAACAAAGGCTAATAGGAGCAATGTTACTTGGGTTTTTGCATATTAAAAATTCTTTGTCTCTTGGGGAGCCTGGGTGGCTCAGTTGGTTGAGCACCAGACTTCAGCTCAGGTCGTGGTCTCGCAGTCTATGGGTTCAAGCCCCACATCGAGCTCTGTGCTGACAGCTCAGAGCCTGGAGCCTGCTTCTGATTCTGTGTCTACCTCTCTCTCTGCCCCTACCCCATTCAGGCTCATCTCTCTCTGTCTCTCAAAAATAAATAAATGTTTAAAAAATTTTTTAAAAACTCTTTGTCTCTAGTTTATATACTTGAAAGGCAGTTTGGCTAGACTTAATCTCTTTGTGCCCATATTTGAGTATCATATATATGTTGCTCCAATGTTTTCTTATAATGAACATCACTGTATAGAAATGTAAGTCCAACCTGATAGTTCCCCTTTATAACTGATTTGATTATTTGTAACTTCCCATAAAGGATTATTGTTTTCTTTTTGTAGTCAGTAGCTATTCAAGTAAAATATCCTTGGATTATAATACAGTTTTTCAAGAGAAGAGTTGTCTTTTAATTGAGCAGTTTCCTTCAATTGTATCCTTAAATATTTATTTTGTTCCATTAATTTGGGGCCTTTTGGGGGGCACGGGTATCAATTATAAATTTTAGAAAATCTCCTTTACCTGTTTTCTGTGTCTATTATTTTATTTCTAATCTTTTGACTCTATTTGTCATTTTATGTGTTTTTCTCATTTCTTTCCTCTTTATTTTTATCTTTTCTTAAGTTTACTTTTTTCTTACTTTCCTTCTAATTTTGTCTTTATTTCTTTTAAGGTTTTGGTTTTATCTACTGCTCTTTTCTGAATTCTTCTATTTCTCCTTTCACTATATCTTCCTCGAGTCCTTGCATTTCTGCTTTATGTTTTTGTTTCTTTACTTTCTTTTTTTAACTTTTAAAAAATGTTTTATTTATTTTTGAGAGACAGAGTATGAGCAGGGGAGGGGCAGAGAGAGGGGGAATCTTTGTTTTCTTTTTATAGAGGTGATTCCCTCATTTACTTTTCTAATTCAGGGGAAGATATTCCTTCAAAAATATATCTGCCATAGTGACATTTTCCTGGTAGAGTGCTTCGCATGTTATGTTTTGCCCCCCGCCCCTTTTTTGTTTACAGTTTCTTTATATTGGTGCTGTGTTACTTCCTTTCTTATCTCTCATCGTTGGATGAAATGTGTTTTTCCTGGACCAGCGACTTACAAGACTTTCCATAGGTGGGAGTAAGGATGGGTAGGAGCTGGTTTTTACTAGGTATGGGCTCTATTCTATTCTGCCACATGAACAGATTGCTCCCTGCACACATGGCTTCTCTGTGTCATTCTTTGTGCAGCATCACCTGCGCTGTCATTCTGAATCCAACTGAGTACAAGGTCTTTTATTCCAGCATGGCTTGCCCCACATTCCCCACTCCCTTTTGCAGACAAAGGATAAAATTTCTTCAACTCAGGATGTGTTCCTTACATTCACGGGTTACATGTTTGCTAGCAGTGTCTAGCTGGGCCTCCTTGCTGTTGAAATCTATGTTTGTGTTTTTATTCTCTCTACTTTCTCCCATACAATTTCTACTCAACTTCAGCTGCTTTTCCAACTCCTATACATGCTTTAGAATCTGGGCCGTATGCTAGTGCCCTAGGTTGCAAAAAAGAAAAAAAAAAGGGTTTGTGGATTTTGGTGGGGGCGGGGGTGGTTAGTGTAGGTTGTTAGTCTTTGTAGCGCTTAAATGATTTCCAAAGATAGAAAGAGAAAATACTAATAAAGCTAGTCCTGTTCATACCAAGAGTTCTCTCTAATTCCTTGGAATAATAATACCACATTTTACAGATAATCAGAAACTCATGTGTGTGGTTTGAATTCTCTCCTAACGATATTCAAAATTATGGATTTTTAGGATAGTATTAATACTATCCTAATTAATTAGGATATTAATAGTATTAATAGTCCTTTAAGATTACTTAGTCAACTATTAATAAAATTAATATTAATTTAGACTAAGTCAACTATTAATAAAATTAGTATTAATTTAGACTAAGTAATTAAGATTACTTCGTCAACTATTAATAAAATGTACAACAGCCTACCAAAACTAGGGGTGACTCAGATCTCTTGGCTAGACCTTTACTAAAGCCTTAGAATCACAATATGCTGGAAATTTCAAGACCCCAAGAGACAGACTAATTAAGGGTTTATATTACTCATTTGCTCTGTATAAATACTATGGAAAGCAGTATTCAGGTATTTCCCATACTACTTCTAGTTTGCCTCAAGGTCAGAGTCTACAATTATCTGAGTCGATTGGGTACTGAGCTGGCATTGCTGGCACTGAATTGGGGACAGAAGTCCATTCTTTGCAGCCAAAAGTGTCTGCTTGTCTAGCTGGATTTATTTCACATGGGGATGATGTCAGAGTATTTCTGGTCCTGTAAAGTATTTACCTAAAACAGAAACTCACTGATTAATTTTGATTATGACAATGACAATATAGTTAGGTACATGACTGAATAGTTCTTGAGATGTCTGGACTATATTCAAGGAGGATATATACAGTTGAATTTCTACTCCAAGTTTTTGTTACTGATAGTTGCCCTCAGGCTGGATTGCAGTAGTTTCAGGAAAGAGAGCCATGTAGAGAGACATTTAGGACAATTTTGTGACTCATATGCCACTTCTCAAATTCTAATTAAATTGTGTCTTTGATAGTAGAGTTTCTTTTCTAGTCTATGAAATTAAATTCTTCTTGCCACAAGCTGCACAGAGAGGAGAGTTGCTTGGTAGTTAAAACACATCTTGAGGTTTGCGTGCCAAAAGCAGCTGCAGAAATGTAAAGGATGGTTCGTATTCATCAAAATCTGTGTCTTTGGAAACGTGGACTTTCTATCTACCAAAATAGAAGAGCAACTTCCCAAGATCTAGAATTCTATTAAGCCCAGTTGCTATTAGCTCACTTCACAAGCCTGGTTTGAGCCTGAAATCTTCATTTCCTGAAACAAAAGCCCTTCCTTTTCCCTGTGGTTTCAAGCTTGGTATATTCAGGTGTTTCATCAGAGCAGCAAGAAAGTGTATTCTCTTGGGCCACTGCATGTGTAGTAAGTGCCTCTGAGAGCCCTTTCAATTCCCAAAAGTCGTTGACTTCACAACGTCTCTTTCACTAGTTCCTTTAATCCAGCCTTCTGACTGCATTAAAACCCAGCTGTACAGTGTGTTTTGTCTTTGTCCAACCTGGTGATGGTGAAGGGCGTAAGTATGAAAAATGCTAACAGCCATGACAACTTTCATCCTTACACCAGGAAAAATATTGTACACAGCTCAGATCACAAGCTTGCCTGTTGAATGATGCAAGGAGGATCAGACTTCTCCTCTGTCTTGAGATAGTACTGAAGCATTCCCTCCCGCCCCACCCATTGTCGGTGCCCCTACTAAACACCCATGTTTATGCCGAAGTCCTCAAACTCCTTGCTGGCAGCTGTCCCTTAAAAACTTCCTGTGTTCCAACGGACCGGGGTCAATTAGGTCACCTGCTGCATTCCATTCCATCCATTTGGCACGTGGGCTGTGGATCTTAAATTTAAAATAAAATAAATATTTTTATATTGTTAACTGTGTGTGTGTGTGTGTGTGTGTGTGTCACAGTGGTTTGCAAACTTTCTTTCTTACATCTGGAAATTCAGTATGTAAAGGAAATAAAAGAGCAGCCAGCTGAGAATGAAAGGGGCCTGAGAATGAAAAAAGCACCCCCCCCACCTTAGAATGCAGCCTATTTGAAGCCCCTTTTGATTCATAGCCAATTTTTGTAAATAGTGCATGGGTATATGAAAAGGAGATGCAGTCTTATTCTCTCTCACAACTATGTATATATGTATAGACATGTATATAATCTACCTTATTGATTATGTTACTTAGAGCTTTTCTATCTTTACTTATTTTATTATTTTTTAGCTCTTGATCTGTTCTACATAATAGGTAAATTAATTAGTCATATTTCCTGTTGATTTCTCCTTGGACCTGCTATTGTTTTTCCTTTATAAATTTTAAATGCTATGCAATTTGGTGTATAGATATTTAGAAGTGTGAGATCTTAATTTTGGACTCATGCTTTATTGTTATAAAGTGCCTGTCTTTGTCTCATTTAATGCTTTTTCCCTGAATTAAGCTTTGTTAAAGGTAAAATTTTGATATTGGCTTCATTTGCTTAGTATACCCTCATCTATGCTTTTATTTTCGGTCTAAATCACTTTGCTTTCATTATCTTATGTATACAGCATAGAGTTGGGATTTGATTTGATATTCCATTTGAGAAAAAATTTTAATTGGTAAGTTTAATCTTTTTATATTTATTGAAATGTAAATTATGTTTTATTTTAGTCCACCTATCATATTTTGGTTATGCTTTTAGTTTATATTGTTCATTTAACTTTTTGACACTATAGGGCCTATGTACTCTTTGGTATGCATGTTTTTGAATTTGAAAGGTTTGCATTTTTATTCCAGTGGATATCTTAATAACTTTATAACTATATATTTTTTAGATATTATTCAAAGCAGTAAGCAGTCTATTTCTTGCTCCTCTTCTCTCATTCCTGAGTTACATTATTTCTGTAACGTTTACCGTGTTTCTCTTCTCTGTCAACTTCTATTGGTTGTTTCATTGCTACATTGTCAGGATTTACAATTTACTCTGTGTTCTATGACCATAATTCTCATATTTGTTTTAGACTTAATTCTATAGTTAGATGGATTCAAGGATCACTGTCAGGTTTTTTTTGTTGTTGTTGTTGCTTTGTTTTTTTGGTGGGGTTTGTTTGTTTTGATCCTAAATTCATCTCTTGTTTGGCTGAAGTTCATTCTCTACTACTGCCTTACATAAGGGTTCTTCATGAAAACCATATTGCATGCAAGTTCAAAAATGTTGTATATCAGATTTGTATTTAAACAAACTTCTTTGTTATAAAATTCTTGGCTATAAAATCTTTGGGGTCACATTTTGATCTTTTTTCCCTTTACAAATGTCTTGATCATTTTTATCTAGTTACCCGAAAGATTTTCATTAGCTTTGAAATCCAACAGCCTTTCTACAATAGGTCTTAGTTTGACTATTTATTCTGTGCCATTTTTTTCCTTGGGTTATTATATGTACTTATGTTTATAGTTTGGGTTTTCTTTTATTTCCGAAAAGTGTCTCAAAATATTTATCTAAGTTTTTTTTTCTGCTTCAATATCTAGATTCTTTTCTTGGTTTTATTCCTTGATTATGCATACGTTGGGTTTCTTTTGTTTCTCTTCCATATATATAATCTTCTCTCTAATCCTTGCTGACTGTTCATTTCCATTTCATTCTATTTGCTTTTCTTAATCTGGTATTCTATGACTCTTTAAAAATGCTTTATTTTTTTATTTTTGTCCTTAACAAATGTTTATTCTTCTTTGTGCTGTTTCCAAGTTTGCCTTCATTTCTGAAACAGTTTAATACTTTTCCTCCTTCTCCTTCAATTTATGTTTAACCACTCGTAGTGGTTTTGCTTCATTCTTACAACTTTCAAGTAAACAGAGTTAAGAAAGTTGAGTTAATCATACTTATCAGTTCAGGCCACATTATCATAATTGATCACGCAAGGTTAGTGTTATTATTTTCCTTTTTATTTCTATTCCTATCCTTCAGACAGGCAACCATTCACATGTGGTAGATGTGCATCTTTTTATGTGTTTTTATAAAATGTCTATTTTTATGTATATACTTTCTAATGTACATACATGATATCGATCATACATCTATTTTTTTTTTCTACTTAGCACAATGTAGGATCTGTGCACGTTGCTTTGTGGCCTTCCAATCAGTTGTTTCTAACTGAGGTATCATGGTGGATGTTCTCTCCCATTGTTTACCTATTTACTCTCTTGGTGATAAACACTAGAGTGCTTCCAACTCCTCCACCACAAATAGCCCTGCTTAGTCCATTTGGGCTGCTGTAGCAAAATACCATGAGCTGGGAAGCTTATAAAGAACATATTTCTTTCTTTCTTACAGTTCTGGAAGCTGGAAGTCCAAGATCAGAGTGCCAGCCCAACTGGGTTCTGACGAGACCCTCTTATTAGAAGAAAAGTTATACCTTTAGCCTTTAAAAATTACGGCTATAGGTTTGGTTAAAACTTTCTTTTGCTTAATGGCAAGTTTTTCAGATGAAATTTTTAAGTTGGCGTTTTTTCCTGTTCCCTTCTTTTTTCATGTTTCCCGTCTTTGCATGCTGGTTCCTTCCTGATTGATTTCTCATCTTTGAAGCAGGAGAGGTTTCTCAGGTTTCCAAGACATACTACTCACAGAAGGTTTGTGCTGAGGAGGGGCCAGGACTGGGAGCCAGCCCAACAGAGTCCTTAGGATGCGAAGGTTGTGCATGAGTGCCCTTGATTCCTTCTTCCAAGAGGCCGGCAGTTACAGGGCTGCTCACATTGCTGTCTCTTGTCGTCTTGCCTCACCCACAGAAGGCGCCCTGCGCACATGGCAAGTCTGAGCATTCCTCCGTCATCGGTTCCTTCCCTCCCTCTCTTTTAGAATAAATCAGGTCCATGGAAGAGCCACTGCTGCCAACCCAGATAGTACTTGATTCGCTGCTTCAAATGCATGATTCTTGATTTTGCCCCTAAGGTAAGCCACTTAATTGTGTGAAAGTGTGCTTTCCTGTTTTCTGAGATCGATAGCCATCGACATCTTTTATCAGATTCATTAAGCCTCAGTCACATGCATACCTTTGAGGAGGCCGAATTCAGTTCTACCTGAATCATACGGACTGAATATGGCAAAAGGGCACTTGCCCAAATAAAATCACTGTGCTGATTTCAGAAAGGTATAATGCATGCTGAACAGGAAAGCGGGGAGGGGGAGGGGGGAGGATTCGAATCACTTGTTGCATCAACAAATGCATCTTTTGAAACATGTCTCCTTTCCCATACGTCTTGCAGCACAGGCACTCATGGATTTCATAGCAGCTTCCTATCTAATCTTCTTGCCCCTCATCCGCCCTCAAGTACTTTCTAGGCCTTGCCATCACATTACTCTTCTCAAAGCATTGTGTTGACCATTTCACCCTCCAACTCAAACTCTCTCAGGAGCTTTCTCCTGACCCCCACATTCCTCGGTTTGGCGTTCAGAATCTTCCGCAGTCTGGCTCCCACAGATTTTTCCAGGCACTTGTTCTGCGTGCCAGCGAATCTGCAGTGCCCACACACTGCACACATCACACGTTTTCCTTAAGATGCCTTTGTTCTATTGTGTCTTCTACCCCGCCACCATTTCTCTCATCCTGAGTCTGATCTCAGATGATGGGCCAGAAACTACTATATCTGTCCCTAATATCTGTTCTCTTTTTCTTTAGGGTCAGAACTATTTAGCAGGGCACATGGCGACTCAGTAGAAATGATATGTGGGTGGCTCTGTTGTTTGAGACTCCAACTCTCGATTTTGGCTAAGGTCATGATCTCACAGTTCATGAGTTCGAGCCCTACATTGGACTCTGTTGGTAGTATAGAGTGTGCTTCAGATTCTCTCTCTCTCTCTGTCTCTCTCAGATTCTCTCTCTCTCTCAAAATAAATAAATAAACTTAAAAAAAGGTGTTAAGTTCTGACCAATAAGGAGTAAGTGTAGTGATGTTATACAACTTCTGCAAGGTTGTAGAGGGGTGCGTCCTTTTCTGCTGGCTGGAAATAAGCATGTGATGGCTGAAGCTTGAACAGCCATTATGGGTCATAGGTAGAAGCTGCATGTTCAAGATGGCAAAGCCGCATGATAGAGAGAGCCTGTGTCTGTGTTGATCAGAGAGCTACCATACCAACGCGGAACCGTCTACACTTACATAAGAGGAATACATTTTATTTGATTTAAGCTACTGCTATTTTGAGTTTTTAACTGCTACAGACACCAATCCCCCCATTAAAATACATTGTTTAGGATAATTTTCTTGTGGCCAATGATAGGAATCCATTGAAAATCTAAGCAAAATGGCAGGATTAAGCATACAAGGATTTGTCACAGAACCTACGAGTAGAAATGAAGAAAGTCTCAGAAATAGACTGGAGCCCGGGATTATGGGGAGTCCAAGAAGTCCTCTCATTGTGTCTCACCTCTTCTTCTCTTCTCTTTTACTGCAGGCTTTTACATACCTGGCATAGAAAGTAATAAATAAATATATGTTCAATAGATAGCAATTTGGGTATCTATAGATATGAAGCCAATTACCAAAACTTTCCCTTATGTGTATGTAGCTTGTTAAAGTGATTCTTTTGATGAGAACCATACTTTTTAGAGTCTAAGCTCTTCTGTTACCTTTTTCTCTCAGCTTTCTGATTTTTTGCAGTTGTTTATTCCAACATTAGAAAAAGGGCCTGAAATGCACAGCTGTCCATAACTGATCTAATAAAAGACACTTTTGAGACAGCTCTGCTTTTGTACAGGAGTTGCAAAAGCCAGTTTTTGTGGGAATGCAAACACTGGTTCGCAAATAATTATTTTGCTAGACAAGGAAATGATTGATTATTTTTGGTACATTTTCTCCTGTAAACAGCTCTTTCTTTTTCTCTTTCTTTCTTTCTTCCACTTTGCATCTTTATTATTTACTGTCTGGGTTCCTGCTTTTACCTAGGTTTTTTGCCCTTGAGCATTTCTTATGTTATCAGCTTAGTGATATGTTTGATAAGATGTTTTATATATTTGATCTAGTACTTTGAGTTGCTTTTGGTGGTGAATCAGCCAGTCTCTAGTCTGCCATACTGCTGGACATGGAGTCTGGTATGCTTTTTAGAGTTTTAACTTCATTTGTTTGTAAGATATTACCCTGTATTCTGAAGACCATGGCCCTAACTTTGGTGATCCAAGATCCCCGTTGGTAAGAATGAAGACTACCTTTCTACCTTTGTCAAATTGTTTTTTTTTTTTGTAAAAGACTTGTGAGATGATTAGTGTAAAGTTTGTTTTAAACTGGAAAGTACCCTGTACATATACATTTTCTAGACTTGGAAAAACGAAAGAGGCAAATGAGCAATAAAAAGTGGTAACTAATGACTTGTTCAATCTAAAATTTCTAGATACTTGCATTTGTCTCTTTCATTTTCTGATCTCAGGTATGGATGGGAAAGTTTCAAGATTTCTCTAAAAAATACAATATTATCTTACGCATTTGACATTGTGTACTTTATTTTTTAATGAAAGAGACAGAAGGCACTGCAAAATCTATCATCATGTTTTTAAAGTTTGTGAAGTGTCTGTCT
The DNA here is from genome assembly GCA_017311185.1 of Proteles cristata cristata. NCBI lineage: Eukaryota > Metazoa > Chordata > Mammalia > Carnivora > Hyaenidae > Proteles > Proteles cristata. The sequence continues at coordinate 97,123 of JAESUZ010000972.1, read as the reverse complement.
CTTTAATAGATGGGTGAGCCATCTAACCTAGGATGCTTACAACACTTTATAGATTTTGTAGGCTGAGACTCCGAGTGTCTCACACTTTACAACACACCTTGGTCTCTGTGCTGCAAGGACACTGAAGTGTTATTACAGGTAACTACTCATATGGCTCTTCTCATTCTGAAACTGTGCTGCCAGGTTAAGTATGTGAGGGGCAACACCTCTAAGGACATTCCAAAGAGCCTCTTGGATGGTAGGCAATTTGCAAATGGACTAGCCTGGGACTCAGGCATAAGGCTGCTGCTTACTATTTCCTGTAGATGCTTGATGTCTTAACTCCTATGCAGAAGAGATCACAGGGCCTGTCCTTTCAACATTTATATGCTAGACAATGTGTCGGTATGTATGTCATTTACTCATCTGCATCTATTGAGCCAGTTCTACTACGTGTCAGGTCTTGTGCTTGTTCTCAAGAAGCTCATAGTTATTAGGAAAATAGACAAAACTACAATTACCATTCTATGTGATAACTGCTAGAAAGAGACAAGGTCCTATGGGAGCACAGTTAAGAGCACCTAACCCATACTGGGGTGGGGTAGGGCTACATGCAAGCAACAGGGAAGGGTTCACTAGAGAGTTCATGCTTAGTCGGAATTATGGAGGATAAGCAGGAATTAGTTAGGCAAGAAAAAGATGGAGGGTCAGGACATAACAAGACAAAGGAGTTGCATGTGTAAACATGACATGCATGAGAGAGTATGACAAGAATGGAGAACTCAAGTAGTTTGCTGTATGTGGAGTTTATTCATTCCACCTCGTTACAATTATGCTTGTCTCCCTTGCTGTGTCTGAGTTCTTGTGGCGAAGACTGTGTGTAATGGTTTCTTTGTCCCCAGGTCCAGCAGTAGGCACAGAGATGGAGCACAGTAAATAATGAATAATAGTATTCATTCAGGACATGGCATGAATGGCAGGGGGTAAGGGAGAATAGTTAGGAAGAAGGTTAATGGAAGAAAGTTATTGTCTAGTGTCAGTGAATAGGAAATGGGATAGGTTTAAGAATGACTTGGGAATTAGAATGGATAAGACTTGCTATATTGGTGAAAGTGAATAATGACTTTTCAGGTTTCTGCTTGGATGATACATGGATGGTAATAATGTTGTTAATAATAATAGCTAATATTCATTAGACATTCTGCATCATGCAGTATACCATTTTACATGTACTAAACCATTTAATCTCTCACAACTCAGAGAGATATATACTCTTATTATCCCCATGAGAAAATTGGGACTATTAGAGACCAACTTGACCAAAGTCACCCAGCTAGCAATAATGATTTCAATCCCAGAAATTCTGATTGCTATAGTCATACACATAATCTACCCTTCCTTACTGCCTCTAACAGATGTGATCAGTATTAAGAATGATGGTCCTATTCAGTATATCTATCACATAACTTGCATGGCTTTTACTAAATACAGAGACACATATGGTGATCGCCTCTTATTGATCAGATTTTGGGAGCTTGGTTCTGGTTTTTCACTTTTCCTACCTGGAGAAGTGCGGTGGAAGTTTGATAAAAGAGTTGACACAAAAAAATGAGAGAAGGCGGGTACAGAAGGGACATTCTCGAATGCTCAAGCTGCTGTTCAAACGATGGAATCTGGTTCTATGAGACTTCCTCTGCTCCCATCCCTAGTCATACCCGCACGCACACGTTAAGATATATATGGACGCCAAGTTTCAGGTTGGTTCTAGTAGTCCTCAGCTCACATCGTAGTTCATTTCCCACCTCCTAGACCGTCCAACACGAAGTTAACACGAGGCCTCCCATCCAGCCCAGGGAAGCTTGGCTCCCAGCCGCGGGTGCTGGTTCCCAGGGCAACCGCCCGCGGAGGCACCTGGGGCACGCTCCCCGGCACCTGCGAAGAGCCCCGCCTGGCGCCAGGGGGCGCGGGAGTGCGTCGACTCCTCCCGCCCCACGCCAGCCCCACGCCAGTCCCGCCCCCGCCCCGCCCCCAGTCCCGCCTTCCCTCCACCGGGCCCGGCCGCTCCCGGCTCCGGGCTCCGCTCCCGGCGCAGGCGCAGTCCCGCTCTCCTTCGGCGGCTCCCAGCGCAGTGCGCCCACCTCGGCTGAGTGTAGCGGCGTCGACCGGCCAGCACTCCTCTTCCTCCTCTCGCTGCCTCAGGGCAGGCTCTGTACAGCGCTGCGAGCGCCCCTGAGCGCAGGCAGCGACCGCGGTTGTTTCGTCAGGTGAGTGCAGCCGCGGGAGGGAGAGGCCCCGGACTCGGAGTACCGCCCCCCTCGGCGCCCGCGCGCCCGCCTCCCTCCCGCGAGCCGGCCCGGAGGGGCGGCCGCGGCAGGTGCAAGTGCGGGCGCGGCGCGCGACGACCTGGCCCGGCCGCCCCGGCCCGGCAGGCGCGCTCCCCCATCCCGGCACGCGGGCTCGGGGAACCCCGGTGGAGGCGGCGGCGGGGTGTCGGCGCCTCGGGGAGGCTGGGGCCGCTGGGGCGTCGGGCGGCGGCTTCTCCCCCGCCCCCCGGACCCGGGCGCGTTACTCATTAACTGCGCGGTCCCGAGCGCCCGCCGCTGAGAGCCGGGATCCCGGTTACCTGCCGGCCGGGCGCGCGCGGCGGGGAGCTGGCGACCTGCGGGCGCGGAGGGGGTGAGGGTCTAAGAGAGTTCTCGAACAAGTGTGCAGCCCCGTGCTGCGCGGGACCTGGAGCAGGGCGAAGCCGTCGGCTTGGACCCGGGGTCGCAGTAAAAGACAAGCGAGGCTCCGTGCCGAGGCGTAGAGGTCATCCTCGGCAGGTTTCGGCGAAACCTGGGGGGCCGGAGCGAGCGCCCGGAGTCGCGCGCCTTAGGGTGGCCGCGCATTTCAGCCTGACTTTTGTTTCGGGGAGTTGAGGAGAGCTGCACCGACGTAATTGTAATTACACTGCCCTTCCAGCGTGGACAACTCTCTGACCGCCCTGGGACCAGCCGCCTCTAATGGACTGTGGAAGTGATGATCTTAGGCGGAATCTGCCGCACGTGAAGAGTTGCCAGTTGTTATGGGATTAAGAAAAGAAATCTATAATGGCTAAAGGGTAAGGTCTTGAAAATTAAGAATGCTGACTTAATCCTGGGCCCTAAGAAGTAGACAGTTTAGTTTCGTGGAAATGGAGCATATTCTGAGGCTACCTGTTTCACACTCCTGTTTCCCCTCCAACTCCTTTCAGTGGAGGAAAAAAGCCCTGTAATCGTTTCCCGTGGAATGATTACATAATTGGAGGAGACCCATAAGCGGATTAAAACAAAACTGTTCTATTGTAAATCTGTGGAAAGACCCAGTTTCTGTTCAGTATCCTGCTCCTTATTTTGTTGTCGTAGGGTTTTTGTAAAATGGTGGATGACAAATCAAGAAGAAAAGAGGCAGAATAGATTTGTAGTCTGATCACAGTAAATATTTGATATTGTTAAATATTCTACCAGTTTTATGGGGCCTTGTTCTGTTAACATTTGTTATTTATTTACTAGTACTGTGCATTTTGATAGGACTTTTCATGTTTGGACAGACATTGAATCCCAACTATGGTTTATGTGATCTAATCCTAAAGCCCCTGTGGAATTTATAGAAGTTTGTTTAGCAGTTCAAGTTTGCTACAACAGTGCATTTCTTACTACTGGAAGAAAAGCTTTTTCATTTTTTCTTTTTCCACTGCAGTAAAGTTATGTATCAGTCCATACCTTTGTTAACCAAAGTGGAAGCTTTGCCTTAATGTAACTCTTCCTTGTGTGTTTGGCAAGCAATTAAGCTGTGGTATTGAATTCCTCTGACTTTTCACTAGGATGGACATTGGCTGTTCAGCTACTTGAGGGGTTTCTAATTAGATCCAGTTGTACTTTTTGAATTAGTATAGTTACGCATATGCTTCCTTTAATATGCTTCCTTTAACAGATTCCTTTAATTTGTTTTTCCTATAATTTTCTCTAAACTCTCAGTTCGTCACAACACACACCGACATTCCACAGATAATTTTTACAATGCAAGTTTTCTTAGAAATCAAGGTCCCCATCAGTTTTTAATAGGCAGAACAAAAACTTGTAGATTACGGTAGTTTTGCATGTATTGTACTTAGTATACCTTTTTCTTTTTCCCTTCCTGAGAGGGACTCACCGAACCAGTTAGTTAGCTAGCGAAATGAAAAATTATTAATCTGTTTTAAAGTTTTAGCTTCATTACTTACCATGCATGTGACCTTGAGTAAATCATGTAATCTTTCTGAGCTTATTTTCTCCATTTGTAAATGAGATAGAGTGAATTTGCTAGCTTTCAACTATTTTCATCTATTTATTTTTAAATACATTTTTAATTTATTCATTTAAATAATCTCTACCCCCAACTGGGGGCTCAAACTCACAATCCCCAAGATCAAGAATTTCACAGTCTTCCACCTGACCCAGCCAGGTGCCCCTGGACTGTTTTTGATTTAGTTCAACCTGATATGAATATCGTAATGGTGGGATGAGAATTAAATGGGATATTCCATGTGAGGTGGGGGGGAAAGGAACAGATACTAGCTTGGTAGTGGGCCATACACTGTGCTTGTTGACTTATATTACCTTGATTCCTTTGGTTCTCAGGACATTCCTGGGATGTAGATGGTATCACCACATAATACAGATCGGGAAATGGACGCTCAGAGAGGCGAAATAACTTGCCTGTGGTTACTTAGTTGTTAGTGGTCCTATAGGTCATTAGTGGCAGAGCCAGGATTAAAAACTCAGTGTGACTGCCCAAAATGGAACTCCTAACATGCTTTCTCTTTCCATTCCTTTCTATATCTTCTGTGGAAGAGTTTCATAATTATTGGGAGACCTCAGATAAAAGGTGTTAATGTCATTTGTATTTCTGGCTAAAAAGTATCCAGGTTTTTTGGTGATGGTGATACCACTATTGCTACTATTAATATTGAAATTATAACTTACTCTGTGTCAGCTTCTGGTGTAAACAATATACCAAGTCACTTACTCTTATAGTGACTCAGTGACTTAGGAGTTAGCTAATACTTTATCCCATTTTCTTTTCTTTTTTCTTTTAGAAAGTATGCAAGTGAGGAAGAGGGGAAAGTGGGGGAGAGAGAGGGGAAGAGAGAAAAATCCCAAGCAGGCTCCATGCTCAGCAGAGAGCCTGATGTGGGGCTTGATCCCATGGGATCATGACCTGAGCCTAAATCAAGAGTTGGACACTCGACTTAACTGAGCCACCCAGGCACTCCTGCTTTATCCCACTTTATAGTTGAGAAGATTGAGACCCTGAGAGATTATGTAGCTTGCTTAAGGTCACACAGTTAATTAAATGATAGGACTAGATGAGAAATCAGGCAGTTTAAGCACTAAGAGCAGTGCTCTTAATCACTTTGCTCTGCTACTTCATGTGTAGCTTGTAATGCTGAAGAACTGTTTTTAATTAAGTTTTTATGTGATACTTAATATTAGTATAATAAGTAATTCTTTATGTGTCACCAGAGATTTTTAAATCAAATATTCATTGAGCATCTACTGTGCAAGTCACAGTGGGGGTTAAAGGAAAGTATTCATGGCGTGTGAAAGCCAGACCTTATAATCATTCCCGTATCTTTTATAAGTTCCTCAAAATTTGGAAGGCATATGTGTCTCTCATGTATGTGTTATTGTTCTAATTTTTTTCTTGGTGTTTGTTTAATTTTTGAGATAGAGCCAGAATGTGAGCAGGGGAGGAGCAGAGAGAGGGAGACACAGAATCTGTAGCAGGCTCCAGGCTCCGAGCTGTCAGCACAGAGCTGGACGCGGGGCTTGAACTCAAGAACTAGGTGAGCCACCCAGGTGCCCTGTTGTTGTAATTTTAATGAGTGCCAAAGAACACAAAGTGCTATAAGAGTTGGAGACTGGAGGGGTGCCTGGGTGGCTTAGTCGGTTAAGCATCCGACTTTCGCTTAGGTCATGATCTTGGCGGTTCGTGGGTTTGAGCCCCGCGTCGGGCTCTGTGCTGACTGCCAGCTCAGAGCCTGGAGCCTGTTTCAGTCTGTGACTCCCTCTCTCTCTGACCCTCCCCTGCTCACGCTCTCTCTCTCTCTCTCTCTCTCTCTCTCCCCTAGAAATAAGTAAAAAACATTAAAAAAAAAGAAATGTAACTGCTACAAACTGACTAAATTTATTTAAAAAAAAAAAGAGTTGGAGAGTGGGGAGAAAGGATGAGTTGTGGGTAGAGATACTGTGTCTTGAGGTAAAGAGGGAAAGCTTTCAGGGTATTCTGAGGGGGTATGCTTTTTTAACTGCAAAAGCTTTGTCTCACGCAGAGTTTCGGTTAAGGTATAGTTCAGTAAAGGATAGTGACTTGGTTACTAAATTACTTAAGCACATTTGATATTTAAAAATAAAATAACTGAACTTTTGAAAACTCCTTTCTAGCTAATTTCTCCTTTTCTTTACTGATCTCCTTAGAGATTTTTTTTTTTTTTGGCCAGGTAGTACCTTTTTTGCCTCTCTTTTATTCTTCCAGAGCACTGGGTACATGCCTCTATTTTGATATTTATTAGTTTTAGGATTCATACTGTCTTGTAAATTTTGTTGACAGTGAGTTCTCTTTCTCTAGTGTGCATGTGCTTTGAAAGCAGGACTTAAGTCATCCTACCCCATGTTGTAGTGTTTGCAGTGGGCCTGGAACCTTTAGGTAGTGGGCTGTGTTTGGTGATGGGTGTCAGTGGAGAAATGCCAGGATGTATTGAAATTGACCTAGCAGTAGTAATGGAAATGTGTTCAGAGGGAAAACTGTGTGGGCAAAGGGAAGAAGGAGAGGGATGTTCCAACAGGCAGTATTAGCTTGCTATCTTTGTTTTTCCTCTTCGGCTTTCCCTTTCAGTTTACAACAAACGAGGTAGTTTCATAAGCTTCAGTTGTATCTAGTCATGGTTAGAAAAAAGTGATTTAGCTTAGAATATCAGCAACACAGAATTAGATAGCTATAGCCATAAGCTGAGATTACTTAGAGGAAAAGAATGAAAATTTCTGTAGTTAACAACAGAGTTGTAAACATAAGCATAATGGAAGCTGATAGAATTCTACATATATGAATTGACAATCTAGTATAAAGAAAATCTATGCAAGAATACGAGAGTACCTTAGAAGCTTAAAGGAGCATATGAATGATAGCCTTGAACCAATTAAGTGAATTGTAATTTGATGTTTCCAGATAACAGTATTGAGTATTTATTTTGGGGCACCTGGTTGACAAATCAGGGTAAAATACAAAAAATGCAAGCAAAATAAATTCAAAAAACAGTAAGTAAATATGCATTAATTTCCTGTTAGGAAGAGAATTATGTTTGAACTCTATACATCAGAAAAAAACCTTGTTTTCCCTTTTCTTCCTTTTTTTTTTTTAAAGTTTATGTATTTTTAGAGAGAGTGTGTGTGTGTGAGCGAGTGGGAGAGGGGCAGAGAGAAAATCCCAAACAGGCCCCCCACTGTCAGCTCAGAGCCCCGTGTGGATCTCCATCTCACAAACCTTGAGATCGTGACCTGAGCCAAGATCAAGGCTCAGACACTTAACTGAGCCACCCAGACGCCCCAGAAAATGATTTATATATATATATATATATATATATATATATATATATATATATATATATATATAAATAACAAACAGACACTGTTTTGGTTTTTTTTTTCTTATTTATGTATTATTTGAATAAATCTGAAAGCTCTCTAATGGAGAATTTCAAGTAAAATAAGTAGCTGCAAAAGTATAATGGACCTCACAGTTTCTCTCATTTAGCCCCAGTAGTCAGCAAGAAGAGTCAGTCCTGCCACATCTATTTCCCTTCTTGTATTATTTTGAGCAAATTCCAGGCATTGTATACTTTCATCTGTAAGTATTTCAGTGTGTTTTTTTTAAAAGAGTGAAGGGAATTTAGCTACTTTAAAGAAATTAACACTAGGGGTGCCTGGGTGGCTTGGTCCATTAAGCATCCTACTCTTGATTGCAGCTCAGGTCATGATTTCACGGTTCATGAGTTTGAGCCCCGTGTCGGGCTCTATGGTGACAGCATGGAGCCTGCTTAGGATTCCCTTTCTCTCCCCCTCTGCCCCTCTCTCACTCATGTGCACACTCTCTCTCAAAAATAAATATTAAAAAAATTAAAATTAAAATTAATAATTCCTTAGTATCAAATATCCACACTTTTTTGAATACATAATAAGGCTTCTATAATAAAATCAAGTTTCTGTTTGTTTTTCTTTGTACATTTCCTTTCTCCCCCTAAGTTCTTTAAGAGGCTAAATAAATATTTTAAATTCCACATAACAAAATAGAGGAGGAAATGGTGATAGCAAAGAGAATGTGGGAAAAAATAGAAAGAACACAACACAATAGCAAATGCTTATTTTAGCCATGCATTAGAGAAACTTTAGTTTTTCCCTTTCTGAAAGTAAGTACAAGGGTTCAGAGATTAAACTGTAGTCTTCTGTTTAGATTGTTCACTCACTTATGGTTGATTGGGTGAGACCTGGCCTAGAGAACCTCTGTTTTGATCTGCCATTTATCTGAATCCGGCCTCTTCCCCCCCCCCGTCCCCATCAGTTTTATCTTTTAAGTGATTCTTGAATGTAGTAGAGTCAGGTGTCAGAATCAGACACAGCAGGACTGAATCCTAGCTGTTATTTATTGACATGTTTGACCTGGATGAAATTAATTATTCTGTCTGAGCTTCATGTTCTTTTTCTGTTAAAAAAAAAAAAAAAAAGCTAAGAGGGGCACCTGGGTGGCTCAGTTGGTTGTGTCCAACTTTGGCTCATGATCTTGTGGTCTGTGAGTTTGAGTCCCATATCGGGCTCTGTGCTGACAGCTCAGAGCCTGGAGCCTGCTTTGGATTCTGTGTCTCCCTCCTTCTCTGCCCCTTCCTTGCTCTTTCTCTCTCTCAAAATAATAATAAATAAACTTTAAAAAATTAAAAAAAAAGTAAGAACCCGTTCAAAGGGTTGCTGTGAGGAATAATGTATATAATGTGTATGTGTGTATATTACACAGAATATATGTGTGTATATGTGTAATGTATGCATGCATGTATGGGATGTATAAATACAAACGACACTATTGGAATGTTTTTCGTGTGTGAAGAGACCTCCATCCCTACCAGTCTCAAAGTATCGAGATTGACACTAGATCACACCTTTGTAATCTGTTGACTAGCTTGTTGCAATAACCTCTTAACCAACTGCTTCTAGTCCCTTCTTTCTAAAGTCCTTACTGCCTTGGGAGTTATTTTTTCTAATCCACACGAACTACACTAATCTTTACTACATCAAAGTGTATCTACACTTGCTGAAATGTAGATGTGAGCCTCTCTTCAGGATAAACAACAAGCAGCATTTTCCATGTTAAATGATGCTGTTAATGATCTGTCGCATACCTGCCTCTCCAGCTTGATGTTGTGTCATTCTCTGCTTTGTTAGTTTTATCAGTACTGAACTGTTATTCCCTTACTATCTTGTCTTAACTGCTCTGCCTTGTCTATTTATTGAATTCCTACACAGCGTCTAAAATGTAACTTATATTTTGCTTCTCCTGAAACATTTCCTTCCCTCCCTCCCCCCAGCCCTCAGGGTAATCATTTAGTGGCTCACGACAGGCTGTGCACCATCTCTTTAGTCCATTTTAATTGAGCCATTCTTAGAACTTGGTGCCAGGATTTGCCCTGCAGAGTTGAAGCTGGCCATCATCCTTCCATTCCAAATAGAATTAATAAAATTGATTTTAAAAATGTTATTATATACACTAAATTATATATGGATAAAATGTACTTAATATGTTTTAAATATTGGTTTTTAAAGAAGTGACTTAATTGTTGGAATTTGTAACACTTTAATTCATTATACACTGTTGAAATAGCAATCTAATCTTTAATGGCAGAGGCTGTTTTCCATAATTCATGCTGAATTAAGGAGTCATTGGGAATTAATAAAAACATCTGTATCTTCCGTCCCTGCTTTCTATCCTCCAGCAGTCTCTCAATAAGTTGAAAGAGGAAAATAGTACATATGTAAACATTTATGTATGTTATATATAGTATATATAGTATAATATATAGAGGCTCGCTTTGGTGAGGAAGAACATTTAGAACAATACACTTAAAATTAAAAAAAAATTTTTTTTTTAACTTTCTGAGAGACAGCATGAGCAGAGGAGGGTCAGAGAGAGAGAGACACAGAATCCGAAACAGGCTCCAGGCTCTGAACTGGCTGTCAGCACAGAGCGCCCGACGTGGGGCTTGAACCCACAGACCGCGAGATAATGACCTGAGCCAAAGTCGGATGCTCAACCGACTGAGCCACCCAGGCGCCCCACAATATTTTTAAACCAAACCAAACAAGCATTGTTTTTTTCTCTTTGATGATGTTTGTGCTGATACAGTGTGACAGAATATTTGGCAGGTATTAGAGGATACCTTAGAGATGATTTTAATTAGTAATAACTAATTCTAAAGTGGCAGCTGTGGTAGTAAGCCCTTGATGTGTATTGTCTGACTTAATTCTCAGGCAGCCCTATGAGATAAGTGTTATTACCCCTGTTTTTCAGGTGAGAAATTTAGACTTAGGGCTCTGAGATCACATTGTTAGTAACTGAGCTATGATTTGAGTCTACTTCCAGAGTACAAGCTTTTTGTGAGGTGGCAAACACTGGTTAATTCTTCCCATCAGAAGCTCAGACTCTGGTCTTCCTTCTAACCTACAGATACACTTACCCACCACTTTATAATCCAGATCTTTGGTTCCAATCCCATCACTAAATAGATGAAGATGTTGGAGCTCAGAGAAGTTTAATTCACCTGCCCAAGTTTGCAGGTATAGGTTAGAGGTTGGTCAGAGCTAAAACTTGAGCTTTCTTCTTCAAGTACTGGTGTTTCTGTTCTGTGGTACATACAGCTTGGAGGAATTTTAGTAAATATAGAATTAAAATTATTTAATTTTCAGATATTAAATTGATAGAAAAAAGATTAAAATTATAGCTTTAAAGTTTTTTTCCTTAGAAGTAAATCCTTTGTTTTTTACTTGTTAAGTAAGTCAAATAAGGGGAATATGCTTTTTGTAGGAAAATGGATTTTACTCTTTTGGACTATAATAGAAATTGAGTTTCTTGATTTCATTTAAATTGTGTACATATAGGGGCGCCTGGGTGGCTTAGTCGGTTAAGCGTCTGACTTTCGCTTAGGTCATGATCTCGCGGTTCATGGGTTCGAGCCCCGCGTCGGGCTCTGTGCTGACTGCCAGCTCAGAGCCTGGAGCCTGTTTCAGAGTCTGTGACTCCCTCTCTCTCTGACCCTCCCCTACTCATGCTGTCTCTCTCCTAGAAATAAATAAAACATTAAAAAAAAAAATTGTGTACATATATACATTTTATCTGAGTGCTTTAGTTTTTAATTGAAAATATTGTAGCACCTATTCATCTTAATTCCTTGAGTTATCGTACTGATGTTTTTTATTTTCAGTTAGAAAATTCACTTTAAATAGAAAAAAAATTTTATGACAAGTTACTGGACGTTTTCTAGGCATTTATTTAGTAAGTTAATACATATGAACTTCTTAGCAACAATATCTGACACGTAGTTAACATTAAGTAAATATTGGCTGCTGTTTTTTCTATGATAATACTGACTTCTAAAAAGAAGAAATAACATGAAATACATATGGGTGATCAGAAATACAGTTTTGGAGTACTTGGGTGGCTCGGTTGGTTGAGTGTCTGGCTCTTGGTTTCGGCTCAGGTCATGATCTTGCTGTTTGTGGCTTTGAGCCCCTTGTCGGGCTCTGTGCTGACAGCGGGGAGCTGCTTGGAATTGTCTCTCTCTCCTCTCTCTGTTCCACCCTCCCTCCCTTTCTCTCTCTCTCAAAATAAATAAAAACTTTTTAAAAAAAGAAGTAAAGTGCTTTGATCAACTTTTCCTTATGATTCGAGGTCAGCTTTATTGCTTAGAATTGAGTAAATAATAGGGGCGCCTGGGTGGCTTAGTCGGTTGGGCGTCCGACTTTCGCTTGGGTCATGATCTCGCGGTTCGTGGGTTCGAGCCCCGCGTCGGGCTCTGTGCTGACTGCCAGGTCAGAGCCTGGAGTCTGTTTCAGTCTGTGGCTCCCTCTCTCTCTGACTCTCCCCTGCTCATGCTGTCTCTCTCTCTCTCTCTCTCCTAGAAATAAATAAAACATTAAAAAATTAAAAAAAGAATTGAGTAATAATAAAGGCAGATAGGCAGTGTTGGTAATTCACCCATAAGAATTTAATGTCAACTTTTTCACACATTGGTAGTGGTCCTTCACAGGTTTAGTTTATGGATTAGGGTATTTTCCAAAAGAAATCAGTTTTTTGAATTACTCATTACTTGATGCAAAGAATACTACTGCTTAAAAGTAGCAACTTATTTTACTCATATGAAAACTTTGAATTTAAGGTAAGTCTTAAAGTTTCCATATATTTTATTTCTTTTTTAAAACGTTTTTATTTTTAATTTTTTATGTTTGTTTATTTTTGAGAGAGAGAGAGAATGAGTATGAGTGTGAGCAGGGGAGGGGCAGAGAGAGAGGGAGAAACAGAATCTGAAGCAAGCTCCAGACTCTGACCTGTCAGCACAGACCAGACGTGGGGCTCAAACTCATGAACTGTGAGATCATGACCTGAACCAAAGTCAAATGCTTAACTGATTGAGCCACTTAGGCACCCCTTAAAATGTTTATTTTTGAGAGAGATAGGGCGCATGTGTGCGAGTGAGGGAGGGGCAGAAAGAGAGGGAGAGAGAGAATCCCATGCAGGCTCTGGACTGTCAGCAGTGAGCCCAGTGTGGGACTGGAACTCATGAACCATGAGGTCATGAGCTGAGCTGAAGTCGGATGCTTAACTGGCCAAGCCACCCAGGTGCCCCAAGCTTCCATATATTTTAAAGAGCAAAAGATTTTCAGACCAGTATTGGGTGGCTGATTACTAGCTAAGTTACATTTTATGGAAATTGCATATGGTTGAAAAAGCCACTGAATTTAATCTTAAAATAATCTTTTCAGAACGACTTGAATTTAAAAAAAGTTTAAATGTATCCTCCAGAATGAACACTTCTAGGTAGAGGCCCTGCCCAAGGGTGCTGTCCTGTGTGTTATGTACATTTCTTTTATTTCTGAGCATATAAGGTAGAAAACCCAGGTGCAGACTTTGAGATGAGAAAACCTAGGTTGGCCCAATAATTTGACAGAAGTGGGATTCAAACCTGCCTCGCTTTGAGACTTGCATTTTATGTTCGTTACTTTTGCTTCAGTTTATAGTCTATTTGTATTCTCAATGGATGCTTTGCTTTCACACCTTAGAAATGCCTGAAAAGCGCTTCAAAGGGCTTTATCTTTCTCGTTAATTCCTTGTTCTTTGGGTCTTTTCTTAAGCTTTACTTTTTTTGGAAGTCTTTCCTGTGATTCATTTGCCCCTCCTGTCTGGTCTCTTAATACCCTTTGTGTCTTCTGTGGCATTTTTTTAATACTGTAACTTGCTTCTCTCCTATTTTCTTCAGACTGGGAGCAGAGACAATTTTTCATCTTTCCGTAGAGCCTGGCACATACTTGTTGAAAGAATGTGCCCTCAAAATACTTGTTGAAAGAATAGCTGAAATAGTATGTTTATAGGTCAGAAAAATAAAATAGATGTTGCAGGGGTGATGGATTTTATTTCAGCCTAAGAAACGTTTTTACTCAAACGTCTAACAGTAGAATGCAAAGCAGTTCAAATGGTGGTAGTATGTTGTGGTTAAGAGCTTGGACTCCAGAGTTCAAAAGACGGAGGTTTTCACCCTGGCTGTCTTAAGCTGCAGTATCCTTATAAATGCATGGGAACTACACTTGGTATTTAATAAGTGCTCAAAAAATATTAGCTGCCATTCTGAGAGAAACTGCCTTATAATCCTGTATGATTGGGACTTGTAGTTGGATGGCTCACATCCCCAGTCTCTCCTTCTCCTCTGGGTTATTTTGAAGCAAATCCAAGTAATTTTCAGTACATGTCTCTAAAAGGTAAGGATTTTTTTTTATGTAACCATGATATCATTATTCCTAAAAATTGACAGTAATTCGTAATATCTGTGGTATCCAGTGCCCAAGTTTCCTTGATTGTCTCATAATTTTGTTTTTACAGTTGACTTTATTCACGTCAGAATCCAGACAAGATCCTCACATTGTACTTAGTTCTATCTGTTAATTCTCTTTTTAAATTTGTAAGTTCTCTCTACTTTTGTTTTTTCTAGTTTATTGAGAAAAACCAGGTGGTTTGTCTAGTAGAGTTTCCCCAAAGTCTAGGTTTTGCTGTCTTGTCCCTGTGGTGTTAATTTAACGTTTCCTCCTTTTCTGTATTTCCTACACGCTGCTGAAGACCTACCTATAGGCTTGATTGGTTTGGGATCTTTTTTTTTTTGAACGTGGCAAGAATGGTTCATGGATGGTGGTGCTGTCCCTTGTTTCGCCATATAATCCCATAATGTGCATAATGTGTTATTTTTTTCCTTTTTTTAGTAAGAGGTCAACAGTGAGTTCAGGTAGTGTTCTGATTCATTAACTATAAAGTTGCCCACATAGCTTTTTAGCTTTTGGCTTTATTTTTTTTTTAATTTTAATGTTTTTATTTTTATTATTGGGAGAGAGAGAAGCAGCACGAGCATGGGAGGGGCAGAGAGAGAGGGAGACACAGAATCTGAAGGAGGCTTCAGGCTCCGAGCTGTCAGCATAGAGCCCAACTCTATGTTCGAGCAGAGCTCGAACTCACAAACTGTGAGATCATGACCTGAGCCGAAGTTGGATGCTTAACTGACTGAGCCACCCAGGCGCCCCTTACCTTATGGTTTTAATAGGTATTAATTATTAATGCCTAGGCCCATTTTATTAGAATTGCAAATTCATATTTATTAAATGGGATTCTTTTAAAAAGAACTTTTTCTCATAAACTGTTTAGTTCCTTGATGTACAGGAAAATCAGGATAAATACCTGATTCTTCTCTTTATTTTGCCAGTTTTCAAAATAATGAATTGGCTTCCTAGCACCAATCAAAGGGGATCAGTCAGATTTTGTTTTTATTTATGATAATGAATTTCATAGATTTAAAAATATTTTTGTCTCAGTTCCTTATAGATAATATCTTTTTGATGTTCAGATTGTCTCATCTTTGGTTAGTGGGACTCCTTTTGATACCACTCCAAGAGTCTTTGATGGCTTTCTTCCTGGTATAACAGGATGTTCCAGGGTCTTTTTGTACGTTAACTGCCCTTGGCCTGGAAATCAGCCATTCCTCTGAGGAGCCCTTGTTCTGTTTTTGTAGGAAGTGGTATTACTCTGGGCATAAGGGGCATTCATTGCTCCTGAGTTGGCTACTGTTGTTACACCACCTCAGTAGATACATTAGGAATTTTTTGTTTCAATAGAAACTTTTTTCCTGATTTTTCTGATTCAAATTTAGAACGTCAGAGGTTTTGGTTCTTTGATTTTATATTTATATCTCTTCTCATGTGCTGAAAATCTTAATTCTAAATGACATTAACATAATAACTTATTTGCCTGATATTATAGAAAATAGTTTCAGAATAGGAATATCAACATTACTGATATGATTACTGAAAATAGTTTATAACTTTTTTCACATCTTTTATCTTTAGAATATACTCCTTATAGTTTTATGTTTTAAAATCATTTGCAGTAGCTCTTTTCTATGTTGTTAAGCTACCATCTCAGTATACAGCCTGGTTCATTTGTTTTATTTTTAGGGATTCTTTTTTAAAATTTAATCTTGTTTTGTCATTTACGTGGTTCCAAGGTCAAATTCAAATCTACAAGGCAAGGCCCATTTGGAAAAGTCTAGTTTTCATGCCTATCCCCTCTTACTGTTCTCTCCCTTTTCCTGTAGATAACCATTTCCATTAGGTTTTGGTTTATCCTTCCACTTGTAAAACATAAATATATATACATAGTAATACATCTGTATGTCATATATACATAAAATTACATATGTATGTCATATATCCATATAAATAAATTTGTATTTTCTCCTTTTTAGATGAAAGGTAGCTTCCTGTCTTTTGGATGAAAAATAATGAGTTTTAAACACTTTAAATTCCTTGTTAATGTGACCATCCTTTGGCATAGTGAATATTTTGGGTGAAAAAACAAGAATTAATTTCATTTTGAAGACTTAAATTATTATTTGCTGCAACAAAAGAAACACTGGATTTGATATTTGGCAGTTTCAGATTTAATAGCTATAGCTTTCATTGTCTATATAGATCCTTGAAGGTTTGTGACATGTTGTAATTGTACTTTTAAGAGATTATATATTAGGTCACCTCTCTTACTTGCCAGTTTTACTGCAGCCTTTTTTTCTACTTGTCTTATTTTAAGCACTTTTTTTTAAAGAATATAAAAGGGTAGAATTTTTCAGCTTAATGAAGTTCTCTGTACTTTATGAAGAAATTACATGCCACATTGGTGCTTATGTTTGGGAATTTTGGTAGGATATCACTCATGATTATCAAAGTTTTATTGTAGGAAGGAAAAACTTGGGAGACAGGTTGGGCTCAGATCATTGAAGACTTGGTTTTCAGGCTGTTTAGTTTGGACTTTATTCTATAGACAGTGAAAAATTAATAAAGGATTTAGAAGATTTCTTTCACATTCAAGTGAAAAATTTGAGTGGTACAGTTTTTAGTTTTAATGTAAACTCTGATGTAATTGAGTGGTTACATAAATTACTTTTTGCTTACAGAGAAGCAGAAATATACGTGTTATTGTTAATGGCCAACTGTGGTAACATGTTTTTTGAGGCCATACTCTGTGCCAAGTACATAGTACACTACTAAGTGCTTTGTTTGGATTGCCTCCATTAATCCTTATAGCACCTTGGAGAATGGAGAGAATGTTGTCATTCCTATTCTCATACCATCAGAGTAGAAATTTAAATTTGTTAAAATGTTTATTCATTTATTTTGAGAGAGTGAGAACAGGGGAGGTGCAGAGAGTGAGGGAGAGAGAATCACAAGCAGGTTGAGTTGTCAGCACAGAGCCTGACGTGGAGCTTGATCCCACAAACCATGAAATCATGACCTGAGCAAAAATCAGCCTCAGATGCTTAACCAGCTGTGCCACCCAGGTGCCTCAGCAGAAATTTAAGGTTTAGAGAAATGCAACATTATCCTAGATTGGATCCTGGACCTATAAATAAAGCCATTATTGGGACAATCAGTGAAATTTAACTGGGGCCTGTTGATTAGATGGTAATATCAATCAGTGTTAACTTCCTAATTTTGATTGTTTTGTGGTCAGACGGGAAAATGTCCTTGCATTTAAGATACATATATTGAGCTATTAAGCGGTAATGGGCATCATGTCTGAAACCTATTTTCAAATGGTTCCAAAATGTTAACAGTTTCATAATCTGCGTAAAAGATATAAAAACTCTGCAGCTCTTACCTGAATTTGAAATCATCAGTTTATCCTTGAACAACATGGCTTTGAACTATGTGAGTTCACTTATATGTGGATTCTTGGATAAACACAATATAGCACTGTAACTGTATTTTGTTTATGGTTTTAATATTTTCTTTTTTATAGCTTTATTGTAAGAACACAATATATAATGCATATAAGTACAAAATATATGTTAGTTGACTATGGTATTGGTAAGGTTTCTGATCAAAAAGAGGCTGACAGTAGTTAGAGATTTTGTGGAGGCAAAGGTAACATGTGGATTTTCAGCAGTTGGTGCCCCAACCATGGTATTGTTCAAAGGTCAGCTGTGTAGTATAATATATATCTATCTCATCTTAAGTGTGTGTGTGTATATACATATCTTTACTGGATCTTCTGCTTACTCTAGCCAATATCATATGATAGAAAAGTTAAAAATATCAAGGAAATTTTAATTTCTTCCTCATTGTTACTTATTAAATTACTCAGTTTAACAATGTTAGCTCTAACTTTCAAGTTTATTCCAAATCAGATTGCATTTTGTAGTATTTATACTCTGAGATCACTTAATAAATGTTAAATGATTATAGTATTTTTCTTTGTATTTTTCTTAGAAATTTATAGTTTATAATGAACTCTTGTTAATAGCACATTTTATAAAGAGGTGCCTGGGTGGCTCAGTCAGTTAAGTGTCTGGCTCTTGGTTTTGGCTCAGGTCATGATCTCATGGTTGGTGAGTTCGAGCTCTGTGTCGGGCCCATTGCTGGCAGCATGGTTCTTCTTTCTCTCCCTCTCTCACTGTGTGTCTCTCTTCACCCCTAGCTTGTGTGCATGCTCTATCTCTCTCTTAAAAATAAATAAACATTAAAAAAAACATTTTATAGGTTATATATTTAATTTTAATTTAATTTAATTTTGTTAATATAATTTTAAGTGTCACTATTAAAATAACTCCACTTTTTGTTTTAACATAGGCTATCTTATGATGAGGCTTTTGCTATGGCTAATGACCCCTTGGAAGGCTTCCATGAAGTAAACCTTGCTTCACCTACTTCTCCAGACCTTCTTGGTGTGTATGAATCAGGAACTCAAGAGCAGACTACCTCACCAAGTGTCATCTACCGGCCACATCCTTCAGCTCTGTGCTCTGCCCCTGTTCAGGCTAATGCCTTAGATGTTTCCGACCTTCCTACACAACCTGTGTATTCATCCCCCAGACGTTTAAATTGTGCAGAAATATCTAGTATCAGGTAGGAGATCATCAGAATACTTATTGTGTAGTATCATATTAAACAAATGACAGTCTGCTTGGTTGCCTTATTTTCAGTTTTAATATTTTAGAAAATTTCAATACTAAAAGCATGTCCATGAAGAGAACAATACATGTTAATGTTCAAGACCAGGGGTCAGTAATCTTTTTATGTAAAGGACCAGGTAGTAAATATGGTAGGCTTTGCTGGCCATAGAATTTCTGTTGCAGCTATTGAGCTCTGCCTTTAAAATGTGAAAGCAGCCACAGACAGTACATAAATGAAGAAGCGCCAATAAAACTTTACGAATGGACAGTGAATTTTGAATTTCATGTAATTTTCCCATGTCACAAAATATTTTATTTCTTCCCCCCAGCCATGTGAGAATGTAAAAATGAATCTTAGTTTATGAGCCTTGTAAAACAGGTAGCAGGCTGAATTTAGCCTACATTTAATTTGCTGACCCCTGTTCTAAAGTAGCACTATCTGATACAATTTTCTGTGATGATGAAAATGTGATAGCCATTGGCCATATGTGGCTATTAGACTTGAAATGTGTTAACTTTGCCTGATTTTAATTTTTTTTAATCAATACATAATTTATAAATTAATTTAATTTTAAAACTAAGGCTATTAATTAAATATTGTGGCTATCACATTGGATAATGCAGTTCTAGATGTTTTGTGTTTATGCTAGTTCTGTGTGAGCATATGCTGATGTTTTCTGAACTTTTCTTTATAGCATCCATATCACAGATCCAGCACCTTGTTCTACCTCTGGAGTCACAGCTGGGTTAACTAAGTTAACTACGAGAAAGGACAACTGTAATGCAGAGAGGGAGTTTTTACAGGGTGCTACTATACCAGAGGCTTGTGATGGCAGTGATGACATATTTGGGTTGAGTACTGATAGTCTGTCCCGTTTACGAAGCCCGTCTGTTTTGGAAGTCAGAGAAAAGGGCTATGAAAGATTAAAAGAAGAACTTGCAAAAGCTCAGAGGGTAAGCAGAAAAGATGCTTTATTCTTCCATGTTTTGTATTTGAAATTAACATTTACTCATGAAGTGGGGAAACTCAAATAAAATCGTTGTAGCTCTGCACCTACCTTCTCATATGCATAGCCTCAGCTCCGGTTGGGCAGCATGTAGGAATCTCTGAGATTGGTGGAGTAACAGTAGAGAAGCTCATCTAAGAGTACTAACTGGAAAAATGAGAATCTGAAACCACTGCATTGCCTGCTCTTTGTCTTACATTAATATTAATGCAGATTTGGTAGGTTATGTTGCGTGTGTGGGTTTTCCCCTTCTTGTATATGGTTGACTTTATGGTCCTTCACTTGAAGTCATTTAGTCCAAGTCATTTTGTTTTTGGGGAATTGTTTTAGTGATAATTACCTTTGACATTCAGCTGGGGTTAAATATTTTCTATATCTTATCTTGGAGAATTTTCCTTTTTTGGCAATTTGTTGTGTTTCCCACTTGGTC
The DNA here is from genome assembly GCA_017311185.1 of Proteles cristata cristata. Taxonomy (NCBI): domain Eukaryota; kingdom Metazoa; phylum Chordata; class Mammalia; order Carnivora; family Hyaenidae; genus Proteles; species Proteles cristata. Next base: position 76,911 of record JAESUZ010000972.1, on the reverse strand, counting down.
ATCTTTAAAAATTCTCCTATATATTCCTAGACTTGTGGCTATGTCATACTCTTTTTCCTGTGACTGCAATTAAATTTCAGACGGAAATTTAGAGTACTAAATATTCATAATTAGAAAAAGGAAAAAGTCTCAAATCAGCATCTTAAGCTCTCACTTTAAGAACCTAGAAAAAAGAGGCACCTTGGTGGCTCATTTGGTTAAGTGTCTGACTTTGGCTCAAGTCATGATCTCAGGTTCATTGAGTTCAAGCCCCACATCAGGCTCTGTGTTGACAGCTCAGAGCCTGGAGCCTGCTTCAAATTCTTTGTCTCCCTCTCCTTCTGCCCTTCCCCCACTTGTGCTCTGTCTCTCTGTCTTTCAAAAACAAATAAAAACATTAAAAACATTTTTAAAAAAAGAACCTAGAAAAAAATCACAAAATCAGAGCAAGCAGAAGGAAGAAAATAATAAAGATGAGAGCAGTAATCAATGAAATTGACAACAGAAAAACTAGAGAAAATGAATGAAACAAAATGCTAATTCTTTAAAAATCAATGAAAATGACAAACCTCTCACAAGACTAACAAAGACACAAATTATTAATAGGAATGAAATGGGATGTCACTGCAGATGCTGCAGACATCATAAATACAAAAAGGAATAATATGAATAATTCCCTATATAAATTTGACAACTTAGGTCAAATGGACCAATTCACATTTAGAAACTTGAGATAAATGTGTAATTTTTAACATGTTAGGACATTTCACAAACATATATCCTTGCCCTCTGGCTACCAGATTTGTCTCTTAAAGAGTGTAAATTGTTGTGCTAAGCAGAATACAGTACAATGCCTGACATTTATGTTTCCTTATAAATGCTTCGGTGAATGGCTGATAGCTAAAATATCAGATATGTTGAAACATTTTTGTTTAAATATATCTTATCAAAAAGAAAAATCAGTTACCTTTTTATCTTTTTCCAAAGTGAAGGGATATGTGATTGTGTTTGGCTTCTACTGTCTGGATCAGACTCTGTTGTCTGATCACAGTAGTGAGTGAAATCACAGTTTATGTAGAGCTGAACTACTGAGCGTATATATCCATCATTGAGAATATGTTGTTATTTGCTGATCAGAACAGATGTCTAATTTCTTAGCTCAAGTTGAGAATTTCTTTTGAAATATATTATTTGCTGTATTTAGAGCTCCTGTTGAGGTAATTGAAATAGTAATGACATGTGAACACGTACATATGGTAAATTATGAAGAACACAGACAGTATTAATACTTAGAGGTTAAGTCTTGAAAGTGTCTTAAATATGAAAATATTTCTTGATAATATCAACCTGTGAATTAAAATTATGTCAACAACCATTCTCTTCTGATTATTCTTTTAAGAGACTACAGAGAGTTACCAGTTTTCCATTATTTTACTTTTTAAAAATTTATTTTTATTTTTTCATTTTTTTTCCATTATTTTACTTTTAACCTATATTTATCTTCCTGTATAAAGTGAGTTTCTTGCAGGTGGTATATAGTTAGGTTGTGCTTTTTTTTATCCATTCTGTTAATCTCTGCCTTTAATTGGTATGTTTAAACCATTTACATTTAATGTGATATTAATATGTTTTTGTTTATATGTGGCATCATTACTATTTTGTTTTCTCTTTGTTCCTTCTGTTCCTTTTTCTTCCTTTTCCTTCTTTTATGCCTTCTTTTGGATTTCATATGTTTGCTGATTTCATCTTGTCTCCTTTGACTTATTAGCTATATATTTTTGTGGTGCTAACTCAGTGATTGCTTTAGGGTTTATAGTATACATAATTGATTTATCCCTGTCTACTTTCTAATGATGTTATCGTACCTCACGTATAATGTAAGAACCTTACAAAAGTGTACTGCCTGTCTGCTTTTCCTGCCTTTGTGCTATAATTGCTGTATGTTTTACTTGTTCATATGTTTTAAACTCCACAATGCAGTATTGCTGTTTTTGCGTTGAATGGTTGCTTATCTTTTTAAGAGATTTGTGTATTTATGTTTTTACGAATAGTTTATTGTCAAGTTGGTTTCTTTTCTTTTTTTTTTTTTTTTTCAATGTTTTATTTATTTCTAGGAGAGAGAGAGACAGCGTGAACAGGGGAGGGTCAGAGAGAGAGGGAGTCACAGACTGAAACAGGCTCCAGGCTCCGAGCTGGCAGTCAGCACAGAACCCGACGCGGGGCTTGAACCCACGAACCGCGAGATCATGACCTAAGCGAAAGTCGGACGCTTAACCGACTAAGCCACCCAGGCGCCCCTGTCAAGTTGGTTTCTGTATAACACCCAGTGCTCATCCCCACAAGTGCCCTCCTCCATGCCCATCTCCTCCCTGCCCCCCACACCCATCAGTCCTCAGTTTGTTCCCAGCATTCAAGAGTCTCTCATGGTTTGCTTCTCTCCCTCTCCCTCACTATTTCTCCCCTTCTCCCCTATGGTCCTCCATTAAGTTCCTCCTAATCCTCCTATATGTGCAAACATATGGTATTTGTCCTTCTCTGCCTGACTTATTTCGCTCAGCATAATACCCTCAAGGTCCATCCATGTTGCTACACATGGCCAAATTTCATTGTTTCTCATTGCCATATAGTATTCCATCATATAGATAAACCGCGTCTTCTTGATCCATTCGTCCGTTGATGGACACTTAGGCTCTTTCCATGTTTTGGCTATTGTTGAGAGTGCTGCTATGAACATTGGGGTACAGGTGCTCCCGTGCATCAGCATTTCTGTATCCCTTGGGTAAATTCCTAGCAGTGCTATTGCTGGGTCATAGGGGAGTTCTATTGTTAATTTTTTGAGGAACCTCCACACTGTTTTCCAGAGGGGCTTCCCCAGTTTAAGCTCCCACCAACAGTGTAGGAGGGTGCCCGTTTTCTCCACATCCTCGCCAGCATCTAGAGTCCTCTGATTTGCTCATTTTAGCCACTGTGGCTGGAGTGAGGTGATATCTAAATTTGGTTTTGATTTGTATTTGCCTGATGAGGAGGGATGCTGAGCATCGTTTCATGTGTCTGTTGGCCATCTGGATGTCCTCTTTTGAGAAGTGTCTGTTCATATCTTCTGCCCATTTCTTCACTGGGTTGTTTGTTTTTTGGGTGCGGAGTTTGGGGAGTTCCTTATAGATTTTGGATATTAACCTTTTATCTGATATGTCATTTGCAACTATCTTTTCTCATTCTGTTGGTTGCCTGTTAGTTTTGTGGTTTGTTTCCTTTGCAGTGCAGAAGCTTTTTTGATTAGGTCCCAGTAGTTTATTTTTGCCTTTGATTCTTTTGCTTTTGGGGATGTGTCAAGTAAGAAATTGCTGCGGTGGAGGTCAAGGAGTTTGCTTCCTGCTTTCTCCTCTAGGATTTTGATGATTTTCTGTCTCACATTCAGGTCCTTTATCCATTTTGAGTTTATTTTTGTGTATGGTATGAGAAAGTGATCTAATTTCCTTCTTCTGCACGTTGCTGTCCAGTTCTCCCAGCACCATCTGTTAAAGAGGCTGTCTTTTTTCCATTGGATACTCTTTCCTGCTTTGTCAAAGATCAGTTGGCTGTATATTTTTGGGTCCACTTCTGAGTTCTCAATTCTGTTCCATTAGGCCTATGTGTCTGTTTTTGTGCCAATACAATACTGTCTTGATGACAGCTTTGTAGTAGAGGCTAAAATCTGGGATGGTGATACCTCCCATTTTGGTTTTATTTTTCAGTATTACTTTGGCTATTCGGGGTCTTTTGTGGTTCCATACAAATTTTTGGATAGTTTGGTATAGTTTTGAGAAGTATGCTGGTGCAATTTTGATTGGGATTGCATTGAATGTGTAGATTGCTTTGGGTAGTAAATGACGTTTTAACTATATTTATTCTTCCTATCCATGAGCATGGAATGTTTTTCCATTTCTTTGTGTCTTCTTCAATTTCCTTCATAAGTTTCCTATAATTTTCATCATACAGATCTCTTGTATCCTTGGTTTGGTTTATTCCTAGGTACTTTATGGTTTTTTGTGCAATTGTGAATGGGATCAGTTTCTTGATTTCTCTTTCTATTGCTTCATTGTAGGTGTATAAGAATGCAGCCAGTTTCTGCACATTGATTTTGTACCCTGCAACTTGGCTGAATTCTTGGATCAGTTCTAGTAGGCTTCTGGTGGAGTCTGTCGGGTTTTCTAAGTAGAGTATCAAGTCGTCTACAAAAAGTGAAAGTTTGACGACTTCTTTGCCAATTCTGATGCCTTTGATTTCCTTTTGTTGTCTGATGGCTGATGCTAGGACTTCCAGCACTATGTTAAACAACAGTGCTGAGAGTGGACATCCCTGTCGTGTTCCTGATCTCAGGAGGAAAGCTATCAATTTTTTCCCATTGAGGATGATGTTAGCTGAGGGCTTCTCATAGATGGCTTTTATGATGTTTAAGTAAGTTCTTCTATCCCAGCTTTCTCTATAGAGTCTTTATTAAGAAGGGATGCTGTATTTTGTCAAATGCTTTTGCTGCATCTGTCGACAGGATCATATGGTTTTTATCTTTTTTTTCTTGATGTGATGTATCACATTGATTTGCGAATATTGAACCAGCCCTGTCACCCAGGAATGAAACCCACTTGATCTTGGTGGATAATTCTTCTTATGTGCTGTTGGATTTGATTTGGAAGTATCTTATTGAAGATTTTTGCATCCATATTCATCAAGAATATTGGCCTGTAGTTCTCTTTTTTTGCTAGATCTCTGTCTGGCTTGGGAATCAGAGTGATGCTGGCTTCATAAAATGAGTCTGGAAGTTTTCCTTCGATTTCTATTTTTTGGAATAACTTGAGAAGAATCAGTATTAATTCTGTTTTAAATGTCTGGTAGAATTCCCCAGGGAAGCCATCAGGTCCAGGGCTCTTATTTGTTGGGAGATTTTTGATCACTGATTCGATTTCTTCACTAGTTAATGGGTCTGTTCAGATTTTCTCTCTCTTCCTGTGTGATTTTTGGTAGTGTGTGTTTAGGAATTTGTCCATTTCTTCTAAGTTGTCCAATTTGTTGGCATATAATTTTTCATAATATTCCCTGATAATTGCTTGTATTTCTGAGGGTTTGTTGTGATAAGTCCATTTTCATTCATGATTTTGTTTGTTTGGGTGCTCTCTCTTTTCTTTTTGAGAAGCCTGGCTAGAGGTTTGTCAATTTTATTTTTTCAGAAAACCAACTCTTGGTTTCATTGATCTGTTAATTGTTTCTTTGGTCTCTATGTTTATTTCTGCTCTGATTTTTACTATTTCTCTTCTTCTACTGGGTTCGGGGTGTTCTTGTTGCTCTGCCTCTAGTTCCTTTAGGTGAGCTGTTAGATTGTGGACTTGCGCTTTTTAAATTTCTTGAAATAGGCTTGGAGTGCAATGTACTTTCCTCTTAGGACTGCCTTTGCTGCATCCCATAGAGTTTGGATTGTTGTATTTTCATTTTCATTTGTTTCCATGTATTTTTTAATTTCTTCTCTAATCGCCTGATTGGCCCATTTGTTCTTTAGTAGGGTGTTCTTTAACCTCCATGTTTTTGGAGTTTTTCCAGACTTCCTGATTGATTTCAAGTTTAAAGCATTATGATCTGAAAGTGTGCATGGTATGATCTCAATTCTTTTTTATTTATTGAGGGCTGCTTTATGTCCTAGTATGTTATCTGTCTTGGAGAATGTGCCATGCGCACTTGAGAAGAAAGTGAATTCCCTGTCCTCAGGATGTAGAGTTCTGAATATATCTGTCAGATCCATCTGGTCCAATGTGTCATTCAAGTCTATTGTTTCTTTAGTGATTTTCTGTCTGGTTGACCTATCCTTTGCTGTAAGTGGAGTATTAAAGTCCCCTACTATTAGCACATTCTTATCTATAAGATTGTTTGTGATTGTTTTAAATATTTAGGTGCTCCCATATTTGGTGCGTAGATATTTATAATTATTAGTTCTTCCTGATGGATAGACCCTGTAATTATTATATAATGCCCTTCTTCATCCCTTGTTATTGTCTTTAATTTAAAGTCCAGTTTGTCTGATATAAGTATAGCTACTCCAGCTTTCTTTTGACTTCCCATAGCATAATATGTATTTCTCCATCCCCTTACTTTTAATCTGAAGGTACCTTCTAGTCTAAAATGTGTTTCTTGTAGACAGCGAATAGATGGATTTGGTTTTTTTATCCATTCTGCTCCCTATGTCTTTTGATTGGAGCATTCAGCCCATTTACATTCAGTGTTATTATTGAAACATGTGGGTTTAAAGTCATTGTGTCCTTTGTGGGATTCATGCTTGTGGTGGTGTCTCTGGTATCTTGCATTCCTTGTAACACTTCCCTCAGAGAGTCCCTCTCAGGATTTCTTGTAGGGCTGGCTTAGTGGTGACAAATTCTTTCAGTTTTTGTTTATTTGGAAAGACTTTTATCTCTCCTTCTACTCTGAATGACAGGCTTGCTGGGTAGAGGATTCTTGGCTGCATATTTTTTCCATTCATCACATTGATGATCTCCTGCCATTCCTTTCTGGCCTGCTAAGTTTCATTAGATAGGTCTTTCACCACTCTGATAGGTTTCCCTTTGTATGTTAGGGCCCTTTTCTCCCTAGCTGCTTTCAGAATCCTTTCTTTGTCCTAATATTTTTCCAGTTTCACTATGATATGTTGTGCGGATGATCGATTCAAGTTATGTCTGAGGGGAGTTCTCTGTGCCTCTTGAATTTCAACTTCTACTTCCCTCTGCAAGTTGGGGAAATTCTCTGCTATAATTTGTTCCAGGACTCCTTTAGCACCTTTCCCTCTCTCTTCCTCTTCTGGAATTCCTATGATACTGATATTTTTCCATTTGATTGTATCGCTGAGCCCTTGAACTCTTCTTTCATGTTCCTGGATCAGTTTATCTCTTTTTTTCAGTTTCTTCTTTTTCTATAATACTGTCTTCTAAATTTCCTTTCTGCCTCCTCAATCCATGCATTGGACGCCTCCAGTTTATTATGTATCTCATTTATCGCATTTTTTAATTCACCGTAACTATTTTTAAGCTCTATATTGTTGGTAGCCATAGTTTCTCTGATGTCCTCCGTGCCTTTTTCAAGCCCAGTGATTAATTTTATGATTATTGTTCTAAATTCTTGTTCAGTAGTGTTGCTTACATCTGTTTTGAGCAGTTCTCTAGCTTTCATTTCTTCCTGGAGTTTCTTTGGAGGAGAGCTCTTCCATTTTGTCATTTTTTGTTAGCTTTCTATCTCTCGTTAATTTCAAAAGCTTATTGTACACATGGCCCCTGCGATTTCTGCTGTATTAGGACTCTTTTGACTGTTCCGGGCCTGACTGTTCAGGAAGTGTTCTTTGGATGGTGTCTCTTGGTTTTTCTTGTTGAGCGTTTGGTTATTTTGTTTCCCTACTGGTAGTGGTATTTGGGACTCTCCACCATGTGTAGTTTGGCTTGTTTCTTGAGGCAGCCCTGAAGAAAGAAAACAGACAACCACAGAGGGAACACAGGTACACAAACGCTCAGAGAAAACCAGTAAACACGCAAACCCAGGCTCAGGTAAAAACAGCTACAACAACAACAAAACAGCTATCTGGAGGGGATGAGCGTGGTTTGCTGTAGGCAGGTCTTGTTTCCACTGTGTCCGCTGGCCTCCCTGAGGCCCCTCCTTGGTTGTGTGGAGAAGAATGGCGTCGCTCCATTCCCTTCTCAGACAAGCGTTGCAAATCACTTCTTCGGTCCAATCTCTCTGTGCTGAGGATGTGGCCAAAGTGGACTGAGTTCTGTGCCCCTCACCCTGCCTATTTCCAGGTCCCAGTCTGCGGGCTCCCGCAGGTCGCTGCTTCCCTGTTGCCGGGGGTTGAGTGGGGGGTGGGGGAAGTGTCGCAGCCTCAGATCCGCTGGGGTCAAGCAGGGATATAACCCGAGTGCGTTCGGGGGATGTCCACTTCAGGTCCGTGGAGTCCGTGTCGCTGCAGCGTGCCGTTGCTGCAGCGGCCACCGCTGCTTCAGTGGGCCGCTACCGGGCGCCGGCATCGCTTCAGCAGGCCGCTGTTGCGTCAGGCGTTGCTGCTGTTCACTGGGCCGCAGCCGCCATGGATGGTGCCGGGCGCACAGCAGTTCAGTTTTTCCTGGCACCTTCTGGGACCAGGGCACCTAGTTTAAAGTCAGCACCCCAGCCAGATCTAAAAAAACACTGTCTTTCCAAGCCGAGGTGTTTTTTTCTCTTCTCCAGGGACGGTTCTATGAGCAATCTCAGCTTCTCTTTCCTTTTCTCTGGACTCGCGGCAGCTCGCCACCACTCACCGGTGACTCACTCACGGCAGCTGCATGCAAGCCGGGTTCCCTCCCCTCCCTCCATATCTCAGGGTCCCTTCCCGCTTTTATCTTCCGCAGTTCACACGCACGCACTTATGAGGTTTCCTTCCCAGTATTCTCTGTCTCTTTCTCTTCCCAAACTCCTGTGGCTCAGTGTCCTACGACTTCAGGCCTTCTCTGTTTGAGAGATGGGTGCAGGCGAAATGTACTGAGCTCCTTATTTCTCCATCTTGCCTCCCTCCCTTTTTAAGAGATTTAAATGATAAAAGAATCTCTATATTTATCCATGTAGCTCCCATTTCCAGTGTTCATTTCTTTGCCTGAATCCCAGTTTCCATCTTCTAATCATTTTTGTTCTACTGGAAGGATATCAACATTTTTTGTTGTGCATGTTTGCCAGTGATAATTTTAGTTGTTACATATCTGAAAAGGTATCTTTTCCCCACCTTTGGTTTTGAAAGATATTTTCACTTGATCAAGAATTTTAGTTTCATGCTTTTCCCTTTCAGTACTTTAAAGATGTTGCTTCAGTGTCTTCTAGCTGTCATTGTTTCTCACAAGAAGTCAGGTGTTATCCTTTGTTCCTCTGAATGTAATGTAAGATTCCTCTTTATCCTGGCTGTAAACAGTTTAATTATGGTGTAACTTGGTGTAGTTGTGCTTGGGGTTTGTTTAACTTCTTGAATCTGTAGATTGTTAATATTCATTGAATTTGGTAAGTTTGGACCATTATATTTTGAAAAGTTTTACCTACCACCCCTATCTCTGCTCTCCTTCCACACTCCTATTACATGTTCATTAGATAGATAAAAGTTGTCCCACAGCTCACTAGTGCTCTGTTCATCTATGTATCTTTTTTTCCTCTTTGTGTTTCATCATGGATGTTTCTGTGTTTCTTTTGCTGTCTCTTAAATGCTACTCCTTCTTCAGTATCTTATCTGTGAATTCTGTATAGTGTTGTTTTTTTTTTTTTTTTTAACTCAGACATTGTAGTTTTCATATCTGAAGTTTTATTTGGGTCTTTAAAATATTTTTGTGCTCTGTTTTACAAGTTCAGTCTTGCCTTTAGCTTCTCAAACATATGAAATTCAGCTTAATAACTGTTTTAATCCATATCTAATAATGCTTTCATCTCTGGGTGATAAGCTGGGCCAAATAGTAGGGCTCACCTAATTTGTTTCCCATATTTGGAGGGGCACTGTCTTTGCTGCACTGGTGCCCAGTGTCTTAAATTTTGTATTCTGTATTTTTACCAGTTTCCAGTTAGTTGTGTCAGGTGGGGTTGTACATATGATCACTGTTACTGTATCTTGATTGGGAGTCAGAGTCCTGTCTCTCTGTTTTTGTATTATTTGTTCTGCACCATTCCACTAACACAGAAACTTATACACATGCTCCAATAATTTTGAGCTTCATGAGGATAAAGATTACTAGTGTTTTTTGCTCATGATTATATTTTGAATGCATAACTGGTTCTCAGTACATTTTGTTGATTAAATGAATGTACACATGTGTATGCAGTTACATCATTGTATGAATAGATACACATAATTAGGGACATGCTAGCTGATTGTAACCACTCCCAAATTTTAGTAACTTAACCTAAAAAGTTAATTTTTATTTATTGAGCATTCTGGAACAGATGTGAATAGTTGATAGGCAGGTCTTTATGAAACAACCCAAGGCTCAATTTTTCTCTGGCATGGATATTTGTAATCTTTTGGGATTTCATTGTTATCTGTATTTAACCAGTGAGATAAAGAGAAAAGAAAGCTTGGAGAAGGCACCCCGGCTTCCAAAGGACCTTGACTTAGAAGTGACACACATAACTTTTGCTCACATTCCATTGCAAACCAATTTCATGCTGATACTTATATGTGTGGTGGGCTGGGAAGTGTAGTCCTTGACTGGGCAACCACTTCCCAGCAACAAATCTATATTGTGTGTAGGGAGACTACTAATGTGATCCTTGATTTTGAGGTACAGAGATATCAGAAATGAAGATGTAGTTCTTCACTTGTTTGGCTTTCTGTAGGTCATTGCTGAAGAGTAGAGTTGATGGAATTCTGAGGTAGAAGTTGGGCTTTAGTTTATCTTTTTTAAATGTTGCCTCCTGGATACCACTCAAAGCAATCTGCATATTCAGTGCAATTCCTATCAAAATAACATCAGTATTCTTCACAGAGTCAGAACAAAGACTCCTAAAATTTGTATGGAACCAGAAAAGAATCTGAATGGCCAAAGCAATCCTGAAAAAGAAAACCAGAGCTGGAGGCATCATAATTCCAGACTTCAAGCTGTATTACAAAGCTGTAATCAGCAAGATAGTATGGTACTGGCACAAGAAAAGACACATAAATCAGTGGAACAGAATAGAGAACCCAGAAATGGACCCACAAAGGTATGGCCAACTAATCTTTGAAAAACTGGAAATAATGTCCAATGGAAAAACATTTCTTCAGCAAATGGTTCTGGGAAAACTGAACAGTGACTTCCAGAAAAATGAACCTGGGTCACTCTTATACCATACACAAAAATAAGCTCAAAATGGATGTAAGACCTCAACATAAGACAGGAAGCTATCAAAATCCTAGAGGAGAAAACAGGCAACATTCTCTTTGACCTCAGCCACAGCTGCTTCTTACTTAGCATGTCTCCAGAGGCAAGGGAAACAAAAGCAAAAATGAACTATTGGGGCCTCATGAAGATAAAAGCTTCTGCAGAGGAAACAATGAGCAAAACTAACATGCAACTGACAGAATGGGAGAAGATATTTGCAAATGATATATCAGATAAAGGATTCGTATCCAAAAATATAAAGAACTTATCAAAATCAACACCGAAGAAACAAATAATCCAGTAAAGAAATGGACAAAAGACATGCATAGACAGTTTACCACAGAAGACATCCAGGTGGCTAACAGACACTTGAAAAATGCTCAACATCTCTCATCATCAGGGAAATACAAATCAAAACCACAGTTAGGTACCACCTCACACCTGTCAGAACGGCTAAACTTGACAACTCAGGCAACAACAGATGTTGGCGAGGATGTGGGGAAAGAAGATCTCTTTTGCACTGCTGGTGGCGATGCAAACTGATGCAGCCACTCAGGAAAATAGTATGGAGGTTCCTCAAAAAATTAAAAATAGAACTACCCTATGACCCAGCAATTGTACTACTTGGTATGTATCCAAAGAATACAGGAATGCTGTTTCTAAGGGGCATATGTACCCTAATGTTTATAGCAGCACTATCAACAGTAGCCAGAGTATGGAAAGAACTCAGATGTCCATCGACTGATGAATGGATAAAGAAGATGTGGTATACACACACACACACACACACACACACACACAGTGGAATACTATGTGGTAGTCAAAAGAATGAAATTTTGCCATTTGCAACAACGTGAAAGTGACTGTATTATGCTAAGCAAAATAAATCTGAGAAAAACAAATACATGATTTTGTTCATGTGCGGAATTTATGAAACATAACAGATGAACATAGGAACAGGGAAGCACAAATAAGATTAAAAACAGAGAGGGAGACAGACCATAAGAGGCTCTTAAATACAAAAAACAAACTAAGGGTTGCTGGCAGAGTATTGGCTGGGGGGAAGGGCTAGAGGGGTGAGAGGCATTAAGGAGGACACTTGTTGGGATGAGCACTGGGTATGCAAGTGATAAATCACTAAATTCTGTTCGTGAAATTATTATTATACTATATGTTAACTAATTTGGATTTAAATTAAAAGTAAATAAAATAAAATGTTGCTTCCTGGACTCTACCCCAGATTCTGCCTAAATAATAATACTGTATTTAGGCTGGAGGATATGCATCTTTAATACACTCCCTTGTTGTTTCTTAAAGTCACTAAGTGTGAGACCCTCTAGTGTAATGTGTTACTTTCAACTTTTAATTGCTCTTTCTTAAAAGAGAGTGAAATAACTTAGAAAGTAAAATTCAGTGGAATGGTTGCAGCGAGATAAAAGCACTCAAACACATGTACCTGTATCAAATCCATATTCAGCATGGTTCTACTAACTCTGGCCATGGATGTTCATAAACATGTACTATGTTCTTTCAAAAACAGATCTATTTCTTGAGTAACTAAAGTATTGGCAACATTGTACAAGGCCCTGTAAGGGGCAAAAATAAATTAGATTTGACCCTGTCTTTAAGGTGTTTACTATTTGGAAAGAAAAGACATATATACATGGTCATGTTTACCGATTCTGAGTTGTACATTTTTTTCCCCATTTTAACTCTTATGACACTCACCATTGCCTACTTGTGTGTGAACTTGATCATAGTTGTTCATGTTGTGATTAATTCAGTTGAATTCTCTGAGATAGGTTTATTTGTTGGTCTTAATTACTGGCTTAACTATCTTAAAAGTGACTTCATTATGTTAGCATTAAAACAGGAAAATATAAAAAGAAAGAATAAAAGTCTCTTTCAACTTAAAAGAGTTCTTCCTATGAGTATAAAATGAAAATTCTAAGTGGGGGAAAAAAGACAGTTTCATTGACAGCACAATTTCTTAATGTGTAAAATGTTTATCTTAAAAATGATAGTCTTAAGTTTGGAATATACTTGATCAGTCCTAATGTTCTGTGATTTGAATATCTCTCAAATTTCTTTTCTTCAGTACGACCAATCTAAATTTGTATCTACTGCCTAAAATATACCAGTAATCAGTGAACTGCTTTTCTTGTCTCTAGTCTTTTTTTTAACCTCTCCACACTTCCAAGTTACCATTTTGAATTGCAGATCTGATTGTTGCTTTTCTGTTAACATCTTTCAGTGACTTCCCATTTGACTTTGAGATAATTTCCCTGTGTCTTTAAAGGAAATCCTGATTTACGAGGCAGTGCTTTTCAGGACAGGCCATTAAACCTAACTTCCTGATACTGTCTTTTTGTGGTTGCCATCCCTCCTCATCTTTAGCTACTATAAAACATACTCTTTTATTCCTTCCTCTGCATTTGTCAAACTCCTCCGTTTCCTGATGTGTGTGCATCACAACTATAGCCCTTATCAAATAGCCATGTGAATCTGTTTAAAGATTTGCCACCCTGAATGGGAAAATCATTAATAGGGGGCTCACTCCTTTTCTGTGTCTCCACCTAGATGAACGCCTGATACTAACAGAAGAATTAGCATTCAATCAACACAAAATTAATGTTTGTTGAAGGAATGAAATTTGAATAGCTATATTACAGTATAACATTCTGATAATGAAAAGTACAAATTCTAAGAAATATTCACATGAATTACAAATTCAACTTCATATAGGTAGACTGAGGATAGACCTTGAAGCATAGAGAGAAAGTAGTCAGACGTTTATGGGGAAAAGATTAGACCAGATGGATGGGCTCAGATGGGAAGTGAAACGAGTGAATCAGACCAGTTTAACTCTAGCTTTAGAGTGTGGATCAAAGAGATAACTCTGAAAAGGGAAATTGAGTGCATGTTTAAATATTAGGGTGAGGTTTATGCCACTTTGATAGATGATAGGTGGCTATTCAAGAATTTTGCCTTCATTGGGGCGCCTGGGTGGCTTAGTCGGTTGAGCGTCCGACTTTCGCTTAGGTCATGATCTTGCAGTACGTGGGTTCGAGCCCCGCATCGGGCTCTGTGCTGACTGCCAGCTCAGAGCCTGGAGCCTGTTTCAGTCTGTGACTCCCTCTCTCTCTGACCCTCTCTTGCTCACGCTGTCTCTCTCTCTCATAGAAATAAATAAAAAATTAAAAAAAAAAAGAATTTTGCCTTCATGAATGACAATGTATTGCTGTAATGGATTGGAGATTTCTCTAGGGGCAGTGTCTTACGTGGTTTTGTATCCTGAGGAATTACCATAGTGATTGCCTAGTGGGAAATGTTGAATAGATTGACTTAGTTTTCATAGGATATTGTAAAATAGTGAAATTTTAGAGTTTGAAACAATGTGGCATTAAATTTATGCAGTACAGATTTACAGTTGTATATAAAATTATACAGTTTACAGATTTTGGCATCTTTATGATGTCTTTCTACTCAAGAACATGGTATGGCCTTCCTATTTGTTTAGGACTACTTCTATATTTTTGTATTTGGCAGTATTTTAATGTTTTCATTTTGTATTCTGATCTTTAGCATTATGAAGTTTTCTTTGTCATAAGTAATCTTTGCCCTGTATTCTGTCTAGTCTGATATCAGGATTCAGATTCCTATTTTACTTTTATTTGTATTCTATTTTTCAGCATATTTTTGCCCATTCTTTTTTAAATCTGTCTGAATCACTATGTTTTAGGGATGTCTCTTATATAGAGTATAGAGGTAGAATTTGTTTTTTTATGCCAATCTGAAAATCATTTTCTTTTAATTAGGTGAGTTATGTCCATGCACCTTTATTGATAAATGTGCTATGTTTGGGCTGGTTTCTGTCACGTAGCTTTCAGATGTCTCCTTTGTGTGTATACAGACCCTTTCCTTATGTGCTCTGTTTTCTTCGTGTCCTCTCCCTTTTTGTTATTTTGTATTTTGGAAGGCTTGATTTCCGTTCAGGTTGTTTCTGTTCTTTAATCAAAGGTATATATGTACCTCTTAGCCTTTCTTTAGATACTTCCTTTGTTCCCTGCTCATAAGCAATACTGAAATTATCTAGTTCCTGTTTATTTCACTTATATCATTTAATTTTAAAGCTTTATCTCAGTGTTAATCTCTTACTCTTAGATAGTTTAGGTTTATACTAGTTGTGAGCCTCAAGTTGTATACTTTTGCTCCCCATTAATATTTAAGAAGTTTGTGACTTTAATTTCACCTTTCTCTTATTTGTGTGTGTGTTATTTTTATATTCCTAAAGCTCCTAACATTTAAGTAATGGTTTTGTCAGTTCTACCTCTTTTTTTTTTTTTTAATTTATTTTTAGGAGAGAGAGAGAGAGACAGAGTGAGCAGGAGAGGGTCAGAGAGAGAGGGAGTCACAGACTGAAACAGGCTCCAGGCTCTGAGCTGGCAGTCAGCACAGAGCCGGACGCGGGGCTCGAACCCACGAACCGCGAGATCATGACCTAAGCGAAAGTCGGACGCTTAACCGACTAAGCCACCCAGGCGCCCCAGTTCTACCTCTTTTTAAAAAAGAGAAGTTTTTTATTTTTTAGAGCAGTTTTAGGTTCACACTAAAACGGAGAAATACAGAGTTCCCATACACCTGCATGGCCCCTCAGCACTATCCACATCCCATCCCACGATGATACGTTTATTATAATCAATGATCCTATATTGGCATCCTCCCAAATTCCAGAGTTTATATTAAGGTTCCCTTGGTGTTCTGTCTTCTATGGATTTTGACAAGTATATAATGACATGTATTGACCATTGTGGAATTATCCAGAATAGTTTCACTGCCCTAAAAATCTTTTGTACCTGTTTATTCGTCCCTGCCCCTAAATTCTAGCAACCATTGATATTTTTATGGTCTCCATAATTTTACCTTCTCCAGAATGTCACATAGTTGGAATTATATAATGCGTAGCATTTTCAGATTAGATGCTTTTATTTAATAATTATGTATTCGTTTTCCTCAGTGCCTTTTCATGGTTCACTAGCTCATTTCCTTTTATGACTGAGTAATATTCCATTATCTCTGTGTACCACAGTTTGTTTATTCATTCACCTACTGAAGGACATTTGGGTTGTTTCCAAGTTTTGGCAGTTAAGAATGTATAAACATCTCTGTGCAGGTTTTTGTGTCAACCAAAGTTGCCAGCTCTTTTGGGTAAACAGTAAGAAGTGCAGTTGCTGGATCATATGGTAGGAGTATGTTTAATTTTATAAAAAGCAGCAAACTGTCTTTTAACATAGCTGTGCGATTTTGCATTCCCAGCAGCAATGTCTGAAAGTGCTTGTTGCTTCCCATTCTTGTCCTCATTTGACATTGTCAGTGTTCTGAATTTTGGCCACCCTAATAGGTGTGTGGTGGTATCGTTGTTTTAATTTGCATTTCCCTGATGACCTATACTATTGAATATCTTTTCATATGCTTATTTGCCTTCTTTATGTCTGCTTTGTTGAAATGTCTCCTCAGGTCTTTTGCCCATTTTTTAATACTGTTGTCTGTTGAGTTTTAAGAATTTGTATGTTTTTGGTAATAGTCTTTTATCAGATACGTCTTTTGCAAATATTTTCTCCCGGGCTTGTCTTTTCATTCTTTGGATATTCTCACCTTTTAGTTGTAGTTCTACAGTTAAATATGTTTGTTTCTTACTGCCAGTCCTTGGTGTTAAAGCTTCTCCAGCTTCATTGGGATTATCTGAATGTCATTCTTTACTTGATCACTCAGTCACATTCATAGGAGAAAGATTCTGTAAAGTTTTGTCCCTGACCTTATACTTGGCTGAATATAAAATTCTTATTTTACATTTTTCCCTTTCAGTATCTTAGAAATGTTATTTTGGGGGCACCTGGGTGGCTCAGTCAGTTGAGTGTCTGACTTTGGCCCAGGTCATGATCTTGTGGTTCGGGAGTTCAAGCCTCACATCTGGCTCTCTGCTGTCAGTCTGTCAACACAGAGCCTGCTTCTGATCGTCTGTTCCCTTCTCCCTGCCCCTCCCTCACCTGCACTCTCTCAAAAATAAAATAAATATTAAAAAAAAATATTATTCCCTTGTTTCTTAGCATAAAATGCTATTGACAATTTAATACCAATCTGATAATAGGTGACTTAGCTTGTGTTTAACTTTTTTTATTGCGGTAACTTCACATATTTGTGTTTGTTTTCCATTTTTAAATGAATTGAATTTCCCCGGACTACTAGGATGAGATTCCTGTGAAGGAGTAGGATAAACCAAGATAGACTTCTCAGTTTTACGTTCAAACGCTTTCCCTTCTGTGCTTAGTGGTGTATCTGTCTTTCAGAGGTAAACTTTGTTCAGGAAGATATTCTCCTCTAGCCCAGTGTCTCTGCAAACTTTACAGGCTTAACGTTAAGTCTAGAAATGATATTTCTAGATAGAAGAGAAGATAATTCTTTTTTTTCTTACGCTACTTTCTGTGATCTGTTTCCTTTGAAACCTTGTCACCCTCTTTCTCCTTTATTATTTGAGCCTTCTTTCTCTCTGTGTCCATTATTCCTTTCCTGCAATTTGGTTTCATATTCCAAGAGTTTTACCTTTGGGGTGGGCTTTATACTGGAAGGGTCTTTTTGCTGAACGCTGTATGATTCCTGAGAGTTCAGGGCCTTACACTACTGTGTGCTGCGTCAGGACTGCATACACGTTTTTGCATTCCACCTGCAACTTGGAGCCTGTAAAAACCTTCCTCAGTTTCTCAGTTTGTTCTCATACTTGTTCTCCCAGTTTCTGGAGAGGCCGAGGCCTGTCCTTCGGAGTATTCATAATGATTTTTGGGTTCTGAGGCCTCATAGGATACGTCTGTAGTTGCTTCTGCTTCCTGCTGTCCCTTCTACATACATAGCTGCTGATTCTGTGGTGTTGGCAGTGTAACCACGTCCTCTCACAGCCTAAGATTTGTGGGGATTTCCTTACATAGTTTTGTTGAAGATGTAGTCAGTGGGTTCTTCTGATGATTCTAGTTGATATATTTGGTTTTCAGGAGTTGTCCTTGGGGGATTCAAAAACTATGCTGGCACCGCAATTAGAAGAGAACTGATCCATTATTTCATTAGTGTAATTGTGACCAATATATAGGAAGCTTGGATTTTTTAATCCCTAAATTTGAAAAATTAATTTAGGATGGCATATAAAATTGCGTATTATTTACATGTTAATAAAGGATTTTTTAAACATCTATTTGATACCTTTTGAGAAGTCATGTATACATATTAGGAAGTGATTTTGTCATCAACATTTTTCTTAGTTTTAAATGCAAATATGTATCATTTACCTCTGGTTATGGGGCTAAATGGATATAACCTCATAATGGAAATTTAGACTAATTGCCATTTGTTACATAGTTATCTGTAAGTGAACAAATTTTAAAGTAAACATGAAGAAAATCCAATGAACTTTTATTGAGATGGATGAGTGCAATTAAAGAAATTCCTTCCTGGATGGAAATAAGTATGTTGAGAGAAAAGGGAAAAAAGAGTGAAGTTATTTAATTGTTTATTTTCACCTGTAGTATATAATCATACTTAATCTATGTATGTCTCATGAAAGAAACATGAAAATTTAAATATGTAAGTTAGAAATAATTATAATTTTAGATTTGTCTCCTTTTCTTTTGCCCAGCAAGTACTAGATCAACATCTTTAGTTTGAACACTGTAGGAGGGGACAGTATAAATATTTCGTAATTTTATTGGTAGAGATTATGTAGTCTGTTGAACTAACTTCAAACTATGGAAATTCAAAGTAAAATGATCAATTTCTCATAGGAACTGAAGTTAAAAGATGAAGAGTGTGAGAGGCTTTCTAAAGTACGAGATCAACTCGGACAGGAACTGGAGGAGCTCACAGCCAGTCTGTTTGAGGTTGGTCTATTTACGTGTTGGCCAAGAGCACCGTCTTGCTTCTTTTATATTGATGGAATTATTTTTTGAGGGAATGTTGGAAAAGTAACTCTTAGCTTCACACATACTTTCTAAGTCGTCTAAGAAAAATTACATCTCTAAGAAATTTGGAGTCTGCAATTTAAAATGATGGAAAAAGGGAAAGATACTGTTGGCTACCAGTATCTGGTTGTTTAAAAATGTCCATGTGGGAAGAAAAGATGTAAAATTTAGTTTTGTTTTTATCAAGTATTTAGAGGCTACTTTAAGATAAGCTTATGACTCCAGAATAAGGATGGGAAACCCTTGTAGCTCTCTGATAGGTGATGGTTTGAGGATTGTTAGAAAGCACAACTACTTGTTAGAAGGCACACTTTTTTTTTAAAGTTTATTTATTTTTCAGAGGAAGCAGGGGGAGATGGGGAGGAGTGGGGAGAAAGGATCCTAAGCAGACTCCTTACTGTCAGCACCGAGCCCAACATGGGGCTTGATTTTACGGCTTGTGAGATCATGATCTGACCTGAGATGAAGAGCTGGATGTTTAACCGACTGAGCCACCCAGGCGTTCCCACACTTATCTCCCGCCCACCAACAGGACCAAAATTTTTGCCCAGCTCTAGCAGTGTTTCTCATTAAGGGTCCCATTGATACTGTCATTTTGCATTTTTTGATGTATTAGTGAGGGTTCTCAGAGACACAGAACCAATAGTACGTGTCTGTGTGCCGACACAAGTATAGAGAGAGAGACACTGAAATAAAACATTGGCACACGCGATTGTGGAGACTGGCTGTTTCCCAAATCTGCAGGGTGAGGTAACAGCCTGCAGACCCTGGAGAGCTGATGCTGTAGTGATAGTCCAGGTGTGAGGTTTGAGAGCCTGAGAACTGATGGTGCAGTTCTAGTCCTGAGGCTGACGGGCTTGAGGCGCAACTGACGTTTCACTTGGAGTTTGGAGGCCAGGAGAATTCTCTTGTACTCCGTGGGGATCAGCCTTTTTGTTCTGTTCAGTCCTTCAACTGATTGGATGAAGCCCAACCACATTGTGAACGGTCTGCCTTATTTCATATACCAATTCAGATGTTAATCTCCTCCAGAAACACCTTCATAGAAACACCCAGAATAATGTTGGACCAAATATCTGGGCATCCAGTGGCCTAGTGAACTTGACACGTAAAATTAACCATCATACTTAGTTTTGGCCCTAAAATAAAAGTTCCTTATTCAGACAGGTTGATGTGTTACTGGAATGACTAATGTCATTATCACTTATCAATAATTTCTTTTTTTCCCCTCTAAAAATTTGTTTTTAAAACTTTGTAGTAAAAGATTTTAGAAAAATTTCTTGCCTTTTTGTTATTTTTATGTATGCAACATCTTTCAGTTTTAGAAGTGTGCATATTTTCTTACATAATTGTAATCTTAATATATTTTGTATTTTTCTTCAAATAACATGTTTTCATGTTAATTTACATGGTCATTGTAGTGATAGTCCTAATCTATCAACTTGCATACTCCACCATTTTTACCATTACAAGTAACGGTAACACGGGGGTTTCTTCAGATGTAGACTTTTTGTGCCCCCACGGCTCCATACACCTTTGTTCTGTCCTCTGTCTTTTTTTTTTTTTTTTAAATGTTTTATATATTTCTAGGAGAGAGAGAGACTGCTTGAGCAGGGGAGGGTCAGAGAGAGAGGGAGTCACAGACTGAAACAGGCTCCAGGCTCTGAGCTGGCAGTCAGCACAGAGCCCGACGCGGGGCTCGAACCCACGAACCACGAGATCATGACCTAAGCGAAAGTTGGACGCTTAACCGACTAAGCCACCCAGGCGCCCGTGTCCTCTTTTTTAGGATCATTTCCTTTCATGATCATTGAAAAACTGATTTATTATTATTTTTTGTTATCTAGTCTTCAGAGACCAGAGAAAGATAAACATGAGGATGGGAAGAGTGGGGAATTAAAGATCTAGAAGATAGGAGCTATATGACTTGTCACATTTTTGTTTGTAGAAGGGGTATGCAGAAACCTTAGACTTTCTCTTCCAATATTGTCTAGCCAAAAAAATTTTATAAAGATGTATGGGTACTAAATAAGAAAGCAAATGTGTTAAGTTTCTCACGTGCCTGCCCATAATTTTAGCCTTGCTTACTTCCTCTCATTTGCACTTGCATGGATATTGTATTAGATGAAGTAGGAGGAGAACAAACAGGAGAAACTTCTCCCTGTCCATCATGGGATGTGAAGGAACAAAAATGCCATTTTTGCAATGAATGAAAAAGTATGCCAAAAAAAATTTTTGGGTCCCTGATCTATCCCTGACCTGCTAATGGCTAATAACCTTGATAACTATGTATTCTTTCTGGGAAAGAAATTACATTAATTAAAGATGATTTTAGTAATGAAGAAAATTGTATTCAAACCAGTTATTTATGAATTTTGTAAAAAGGTGCTAAAAGCTCCTCTGTGGTCTTTTTGTGTTGTCATAATCTCAGTTTACCATTGTATTATGAAAAAATTGTTTGCTTGCATTTTAGGTGTATATATATATATATATTTTTTTAATTGAAGATTACTTTGAATAAACAATTTGTACAACTTTGGTAAACTTAACATGTAGATTCAAATTAGGCATTTGTTGTGTATGGATCATCTTGGATATAATTATACTTTGTAGCAAAGTTGTGCCTTAAAATAACTATCAAATACAAGAACTCTAAAGTTATGTAGATGTATTCCTACCTAGTAGCTCAGATTTTGAGGTCATATAAAATGAAATTAGTTGAAAGAATGCTTTACAAAGTAGTTTTCACTTAACATGGAAAGAAAAGAGGGGTTATTCTTAAGATTTTTTTTTTTTTACATTTTGTCAAGACTTTTAGTAAATGTCTATAATATACCTAGTTTTCTCTCCATAATGTTATGAGGCATATAGTGAAAATTATTGTCATTTTATCTGTGAGGAAAATGAGGCATAAAAGGTTAAGGAGCAATGTTGGGATTCAAATTCATAACCCCAACCCTTGCTTTAAGTACTCTGAAAATTGTAAATGGGGTTTCCGTTTGTATCAAGCTACAGAAAAGGAGTCATCTCCTTTATCTCACATTCAGACTGTATTTTATAAGCCATTAGTATTTATTACCCAGCCCAGTAGATGCCACACTTTTTGATCATGTACTCAACCTATAAAAGAACAATTTGAGCATGTACCTTTATTATGATGAACATAAGTAATACTCAGTTACCTATGTGATAGGCACTGTTTTAAAAGCATATATACTTACTTATAAATTACATGTACATGCTAAATTATTATATAAATTATAAAACAACAGTTTTAAAAAGCAAATCAATTGTAAATGCTTTTTTAATAGTAGTACAGAAGTATTTTGTTCTCACTAAAATATATTGTGTGTATGTGTATATTTTTTTAGTGAAAGAAGTACACTTGAGTATGTTACCTTGTTCTTGAAAATCTTAATCTTCACAATTTATGATTCAGATGGAAGCTCTGGTCTAAATTCCATGTTTTAAATTAGATGTAATGCAGCTAATAACTCACAAATTCATGGATCCAAATGGAAGAAATACATCTTTCCCTATATTAAATCATTATACTGAATTTTCAGTTTCATTACTGGTTATGTGAAACTTTTTCCAGAGCATTCTCTAGTTAATTTGTACTCTCTAATACCAACAAATTATTTGTGAAGTTTAGACATTATTTGAAAGAAAGACAAAAAACCTTCTTCATTTGAATCACTGCTAACCAGACAGGAAAAAAATTCTGTTTTCAAATTCTGGAAGTGTATAGACAGGAATGTTTATATCAGAGGTCTGCAAACTACAGCCTGTCTTTTGTGCAATCTTATGAGCCAAAATTGGTTTTTACATTTTCGAGTGGTTAGGGAAAAAAAAACCAAGAGAGTATTTTGTGACATGAAAACTGAAGTTCAGATTTTAGTGCTGATAAATGTTTATCGAAATGGCCACGTTCGCTGTTCATGTGTTGTCTGTGGCTGCTTTCACACTGCAGCTGAGTATTACAGCAGACTGCATGACTCATAAAGCCCAAACTGCTTACTGTCTGACCCTTTACAGAAAAAGTTTGCTGACCCCTGGTGTATGTGATACTTCTATTTTTTTCAGCTTTAGAATGGCAGAGTGATAGAAAATTTTCCAACTCTTTCTGAATCTGCTTTTTGATGTCTTATGTCAACTTGCGAAATCCAATGCATTATCTTTTTAGCTGTTGCTTCTGCCTCCTTCTAGGTCTCTCTTCTTTCCTTTTGGGACTCCTAGTACTAGTATGTTACACCTTTTTATTGTGTCCCTCATATTGCTAAGGGAAAAGGCACCCGAGATTCCAGCTCTTTTTGGGTTTACATCATCTACTGGATCTTGGCCCCCTAGTTCTTTACTATTTTGTTAGCTCTCTAATGCCTTCAGACACATTTTAAAAAATCTTGTCCAGCTTTTCTAATTATTCTCCGTGTAAGGTTTGGTCCAAATTGCATAGTCCACTGTTATGGAAGGCAGAGTCCATTTCTAAACATTTACACAGATATAATCTCTCCTTCACATGTTTTGCATTTATAGTTAAAATGTCACTTGTCCTGAAGGGTCAGATGAGATATGCTTATTGTTTTGAAATAGCTTCCAAACAGAGATCTGTTGACAGCCACTTGTCAAAAAAATTCAGCAAATCTGGAACATTTGTTATTTTTAAAAGAAAAATGCTTACCTCATTATTAAATTGGCAGCTCTTAAGGACTTTGATAAACAGCGTAATTGTGCTTGGAAGATTTTCACAGTTAATGTCATCTCATTGTAAAGCATTGATAGTAAAGCATCTCTTATTTAAGCTAATGTGATCTGTAAATTCATATCACGGATATGTAAACAAACTGCAGTTCACTATAGTACTAGAAAAGCAAATGAATAAATGGGCGTGCAGCTGTCAGACTCTGATGTGGAGAATGTCTACTCTTCTGCTGAAAAGTTGACAGACTTAGGACGCCATTGTCAAACACGTATTAAATGTCTTTGAAGCGGATTTCTTTCCTCTCTTCCTTTCTCCTTCCTTCTTCCTTTCCTTCCTTTCTCCCTCTCTGCTTTTCTTCCTTCTCATAAACTGTAAATTGGAGTCCTAACATACATGTCCTTAAATACCGGGGGATTATCTTGTACACCCTATGTACTGTTCCAGTTCATCCTTAATCCTTTGTGGGATTATTCCATACAGTAGAGTGATTTTTAAAAAATAATAAGATCAGTGACTGTCTTCCTTGAAAGATCATCAGGCTTCATATTGCACTGAAAATAAAAGCCAGAATTTTTACTTGGACATTTTATTTGATTATTACAATGTAAACTGAATATAAGCTCCTTAAGAGACAGGGACCCTGTCTCTTTTCCCAGTATGTTATCAGCACCTGGAACAGTACCTCACCAAGAGATGTCATGAGTAAATGTTTGATGAATAAATGTAAGAAAAGAAAAAGGAATTAAATGCCCAGAGTTTCATAGTTATTGTACAAAAAATTAAGACCTTATTAAAGGCTAACCTAAGATTTGCCCTTTTAGATTACTCTGCACAGAATTGTCACTTGATATCATTTTGTGAATGTTTTCATTGGAAGCCCTAAGGCTTCTCAGCTCTCATTCCTACAAACTGCAGCATTATTGACATGTTAACATTTTTACCTGTCCCTTCACTGTGAATATGAGTATACATATGTGGCCATATTCACTATGAATATGAATATACATATGTGACCAAATTATAGAAACCTAACTACTGAGAATTTGTGTTTAATGGGTGGGATGTTTATTCTCCTTCTTCGCATTCAGTCTTTTACGCAAGCATTGATCAGGAGGATTGAACTCAACTTGGCTACCTCAGTGATACTACTACTAAAAGAAGGTACCTAATCCTAATTCCTGCTAGTTTCTCTAGCAGGTGACAATTTCTGTTTCAGGAGTTGACATGGAATACTTAATTTTCAGGTTAAATATTGGTAGTACGTTTTTGCTACAGTCATAGACACTTTTTGAAAGATTTCTGAAAACAAATGCTAAATACGTTGTTTCTGAATTTTGAGATTTTGCCTTTTTCAGGAAGCTCATAAGATGGTGAGAGAAGCAAATGTTAAGCAGGCAACAGCAGAAAAGCAGCTAAAGGAAGCACAAGGAAAAGTAAGTTTTTGCTGCTTTCATAGTAAAAAAAAATATAAAGAAATCAGGTGATTACTGTTTTAAGGATACTCTAATGTTGATGATTGCTTTTGTTCCTATCGTAAACTAGTGTTTATTTTAGAAGACTTGGAAACTGCAGTAAACTATAAAATAGAGACTAACCATCACACAGATACAATTAATAGTGAGCAGTTGGGGTTCACTGATATTAGAATCAAAGGATTTAAAGTCTTGTGAATCACATGTATTCTCAAAAAGACTAGATAGTCATAATCGTACACTATTCTATTTTGAAGATTTTGAAAATTCACATGAATTATGTGTTAGACATTTTGATAATTTAAAAAATTTCCTTTAACATTGTGAATAACAGCTGAATCCAAACTGTAAGAAACGTTAAAAGATTTTTTTGGTTTTACTTTCTTTTTATTACTCCACAGCAAATACCAATAAGCTTATATTCATCTTTGAAAGCAAAGTGTTTTGACCAAATTGCTGACATTTAGCTGCATCTGTCATAAAACATACTTAGTGTATGGGACTGTGTTGATTTCTTTTCAAGATTGATGTACTTCAAGCCGAAGTGGCTGCTTTGAAGACACTCGTATTGTCCAGTTCTCCAACATCACCCACACAAGAGCCTCTGCCGGGTGGAAAGACACCTTTTAAAAGGGGGCATACAAGAAATAAAAGTACAAGCAGCGCCATGAGCGGCAGTCATCAGGACCTCAGTGTGATACAGCCAATTGTAAAAGACTGCAAAGAGGTAACGCGTCAAGGACTGTACCCTCTGACTCTGTTGATCCTTAGTAGTTCTCATCACTGACGTATCAGTTATGATTTTTGCCAGCAAAACTTTTAGTACAAAATATGCAATATTAAGATGGGGGAGGCTTTATCTAGAGCTGGCTGCTTTCAGGGAATCTCCAGTTCCATTCTCTACTTGGCTGACTTTGGAGTACCTGCTGGAAACTTGGTAAGTTTCTTAATCTTGCTATTTCATTTAGGGAGCAAACTGTCTTGTGTTATGTAAAGGAGAGTGGGTGGCTTTAATGATCTGGCTGGTCAGATATACTGGTAGGGTGCTCTAACTAAGTGTGAATAGAAGAAATGTGTGAAAATAAGGTGATTTTCTTTCTTTCTTTATTTTTTAGGTGATTTTCTTGAACAGGCCGTTCTTTTTACTTAAATTCTAGGAGAGGTAGAATTTTATATTCTTTCACTGAGAGAGTTAGAGTTTATTCAGATAAGTAAGTAACAAAAAATAGAACTAGTGGTAGCCTTATCATTTTAAAAGGTATGTTAGGAAGGTGACTGAGACAATTTGGAAATATTTTGAGCTGTTTTTAGTAAAATTGTATGATTATAAAATATTTTTTGATTTGGTCATTGAGATGAGAAAGCATTTGCAAGGGGATTGATCATGGAGCGGCCATCCCTCTCCCCACTTTTTTGGAGCTCTGTTTTACATTGTTGTATTCAGGTTCACCATTAATCTTTAAGAATTTGTATTTGCTCATTTGGGTAAGTTTTTGCATGGAAGCCAGGAATTTGTTAAATTGAATAACCAGGGTGGTTATTTACTTTAATTGAATTGCATTTTTTTTGGTACTTGTTAATAAAAAAGATGCTAGTGAGAGAGAAGTTCAGTATGTGGCCAAATCTGAATGTGACAGAATCTAAAATTCATGTTTGTGAAATATTTAAGAAACTTTTTAAAGTTATATCCTTAATATCTTTGAATTTAATTAACATTTTAAGTTGCTTAGTACAACTTGTATTTTTGCTGTGATTTCACAGTGTGTGATTATATATCTTGTTTTCTGTTGTTTACACTAACGAAATTTAAATGTTTTCTCATGAAACGTTTTAAAGTTTTTAGTTTATGAACTCTTAAAATATGAACAGGTAACATACAACTTTTTGCTTTCCAGATATATCCTGTACCCTAATGTTTTGTGAAAACTTATCAAAAAGTGTTTTTTTTTTAATGTTATTTATTTTTGAGAGTGAGCAAATGAGAACACATTTGAATAGGAGAAGGGCAGAGAGAGAGGGAAACAGAGAATCCCAAGCAGACTTGGGGCTAACTTGGGGCTCGAACTTACTAACTCACTAAATGTGGGATCATGACCTGAGGCGAAATCAAGACCCTTAACTGACTGAGCCACCCAGGCACCCCTCAAAAAGTTTTATTAGACAAAAGAAACACACAAAGTTGACCCGTGTAAGCCTTAGAAGAAGGTAAAACAGTTGGAAAGAAAGTTAAACATGCCCATGCTTCTATAGAAAATATGACCATTACGACATTTGCAGCATATCTGCTGAAAGCACTTAAAACACATGTGCATGCATGTATGCATACACTCACATTATGTAAGACTTTGCAGTCAAGTCACTTAGACATGAGTCTGAACTTGTACTGGTTTCTTGATCTGTAACCTTGGGCGAGTTACTTCACCTCGCTCAGCCCTAGTTTCTCTCTCTAAAACAATGAAGATCAGAATGTCTGTGTTGCACAGCTGTGAAGTGTTTGGGGTGTGCTTAGTGTAGTTCCTGGCACAGGGTCAGCTCTTAATAGTTTAAATTACTGCCTTTAAACTAGAATCATTCCCTGGAATACCACTTAACCTGCTTTGGGGTTTATGTCCATTAAAGGGTAGATTTTACAAAGAAATTGAATTTGGAAATGTAAGTATTATTTATCTGCTTTTTAAAAAAAATCCTTTTCTCTTTAGTTTTGATTCAAAGAATTTATGGATCGGGATGAAAAAAATTCACACTGAGATTACCATTATATGCCTTTAAAAAAAGTCTGTCGGAAAGCTTGGATAGACTCAGCCTTTTATTACTTCCATGGAAACCACCTACACATGTGATTAAGCTGTCCTAGAGGCCAGAGGTGTAGTCAGTGTGTCGTTTATGGTGTGTCCAGGGCTTCTGGACGAGAGGGGCTTAGAGCTGGATGAGGGGCACTACCTTGAGTGGGTAGCTGAGGGCAGGTGTGACTCTGTATGTGATAGGTAGTATTGAACTGAGTAGAAGGCATCTGGAGGGAAAAATACCTAGGGAACAGTTTATTAAAGAGAGGAGAGGAGAAGAGGAACAACTGGAAGAGTGAATAGGGAGGCAGATGCCAGCCTGAATTATTGTTGATAATTCAGACAGTAGTCACTGATGTTGCTGTGGCAAAATAGGTCTTAATAAATGTGTTTTATGATAGTCACTTTAGGAGGGTATATATGTGCTGCCTTTAGACCTGCTGCTTATATAAGAAACATTTTCAAAATTCTTTTCAAAGTGCCTTCAGGTAGTAACAGAACAGTTAGTGTCACTTTTGACCCAAACTAGGTTTCACAATTTAGTCTCCATTTAGTTAAGCACTTTATTTAATTAACTTGGCTCCAGATTACTTTTGGATTATGTTCAGAAAACACTTCTCTGCATTTGTTTTATATTCAGAGCAGTGCGCACCTGTGTCTTAAGAGGAACTCAGCACTTCGGAGGGACAGGGTGGAGATCATGGTAGCATCACTGGCCACCGTAGTGGGTCCTTGGAAAAGGGCTGGTCATTTGAATTGGTTTGAGAGTTTGGATTTTTTAAAGAAAGTTGGTACTGTGTATTGTAACTAATCAAGAATGGTTCAATTCATTATTTTAAATGAAAAGTAAACATTACTTTTTCAGTAATGTTTTAATTGGGTTTTGGTTTTATAAAGTAATTTTATGTTTGTACCTTTAAAAAGATTATTTTATGTTTTCTTTGGTTTGTTTGTCAGGCTGACTTATCTCTGTATAATGAATTCAGATCTTGGAAGGATGATCCCACAATGGATAGA
This sequence comes from Proteles cristata cristata, assembly GCA_017311185.1. Taxonomy (NCBI): domain Eukaryota; kingdom Metazoa; phylum Chordata; class Mammalia; order Carnivora; family Hyaenidae; genus Proteles; species Proteles cristata. The sequence goes on along the minus strand of JAESUZ010000972.1, from coordinate 48,084 downwards.
TCGTGTCCTTTCTTAGACAAAATTTATCAGGAAGATATCTTTCCATGTTTAACGTTCTCAAAAAGTGAGGTAATTTTTAAAATTTTAATAGGAATGCATTAGAGTGTTTCCTGTACCTTTTGCTAAATCATATTGTATATCTTCTGTTACATAAATAAATTATTCTAACATGATTTACCATTTTCTTCATTCCGTATTAAAATCATGATAATTTCTTGGCATTCAGTTACTGAACATCTTTGCTTATTTGAGCGAGGATCATTCATGTAGTGAAGTGTTTGTTGCACTGGGGTGAAGTATTAAATGTGTATTGGGGGGTAGGGCTTATTTCTTGATTCTTAGTCCAAGGCTCAGGGTAAGGGAAGTTCTCTACACTCTGAGGTGTTTATTGGGTTTATCTCTACATGATAAAAAAAAAATCATACTTAGTTCCTTCATCTTCAGAACGGAAAAAAATGGCTTCCTTGCCTGTGTCACAGGGTTGTTAAAAGGTTAAAATGAAGCGAATTAGTACATAAGAAATTTTTTAAAAAATATAAGGTACTATACCAACATAAGGTCATAGATTTAATTTGTACATATGGAAGGTTTGCCTATAAATATCCTGTCAGTCAGTGTCTAAGAAATGTAATCCTAAGAGTTTTATGTTAAGTCTTTAGAGGATTTAATTATAACCTTACTTGTCAGGAGAAGTTAAAATGAACAGTAAATCACTTTGATATGTAGATCTGTTATTCACTGTGCCTGTGTGTCTGTTTCTAGGTAGGCCATTCCATGTTAGTAATCTGCCAGACTACAGCAATGTGCCGGTTTCAGCTGCTCTTGATCACTTGCTACCATCTCCATCTGGGCATTTAATATTTGATAATTCAGCTAGTTCTTTTGTGCACATAGATACAAGCTCAGAAAATACATAGCTGTAATTAGTATATATTGCTGTGTTATGAATGACTATTATTCAAAAATATGCATAAATTTAGCAAAATAAGGCATTAATTCATCTTTAAGTGGCATTAATAGTGGATGTTAATTGTGGGTAAGAGATGGACAGAGATTGGAATTAGTATCTTCAGCTGTCTTCCAGATAATGAGATAAATTACTTAGTTATAACTGAATTGCCCTTCATAACAACATTTGAGTTATAAAAAATAACTCAAACCAAGATTGTATAGTTTCTTTCTTTTTCATTGGCTAAGACCAAGCTTACAGTAGCACTTAGGGAAAGAATAATTTTAAAGATCAATTTGTTATAGAATACAGTTTTAATATTTTTATGCTAGTATAGCTTCTGATACTTTCTGTTTCTTTTAAAGTTGGCTTCAGCTGTTCTGGAGGCTGTGGAAAACAATACTCTAAGCATTGAACCAGTGGGATTACAACCTATTCGATTTGTGAAAGCTTCTGCAGTCGAATGTGGAGGACCAAAGTATGTTTTTAGTACTGTGTCTTGTAGAAAACATGGAGTTTTAAAAATTTTATATGTTGCAAATATTTTGTTTTCCTAGTTTTAAATGGTTACATTTCTTGTTGGTTTTCTATTTTGTGCAACTAAAGACAAAATCCTCAGTGCAAGATGTAGTATTTCAAATTTAGCATCAAGGGGAGAACCTTTTAATTAAAAGTATACATATATGTTGGCGTAGGTGTTAGAAGCATTTTTTTAAACCATCTGTTGTGACTCATTAATTGATCATAAAATCAGTTTAGTGGGTCATAAGCTGAATTCTTGTTTGTTGTACACAAAGCTGTGTGTACTAGGTTTCATTGTAAAATATTTCCTCCTGAGGTTGCCATTAAAAATAGTTTAGGAAGACCATGAATTAGACCAGATCTTATCAAGCATGAAAACAGGGTACCAAAAAAGACTTGAATAGTCTTTTTGTTTCATACTGTCGTATAAAGGACTCACACGTGGGCAAATAATCGGCTCTATCGTCCATACTTGAAAGCTACTTGGCAGTTATAAACCTTCAGAGGTAAGACTCCCACATTTCATAGCAGGGCAGGCTTTTTTCTGTCCAGTCCTAGGAGAAGGAAAGACTGAAACCAGTGATGCGGCACCTGGGTGCCTCAGTCAGTTGGGCATCCGACTTCAGCTCAGGTCATGATCTCACAGTTTGTGGGTTCAAGCCCCATGTCGGGCTCTGTGCTGACGGCTCAGAGCCTGGAGCCTGCTTTGGATTCTGCCTCCCTCTCCCTATGCTCCCCCCCCCCCCCACTCGTTCTCTGTCTCTCAAAATAAAGACATAAAAAAACAAAACAAAACAAAAAACACTTTGGCAAAGCACTTTCAAAATCAGACAAAATACTTGACAAACAGATACATGTCTGTTTCTGAAAGAGTAGTATATAAATTGATTTTTATCAGTTCAGTGCACTTTTCCTTCTTGTTTAAATTATCCCTTTGGAAGTTCCAAGGACTTTAACACTTGTGCCTGAAATTTCTTGATCTTTTATCCTTCCCAAGCTAGTAGTTAGTATTATAAAAATATTATTATAGATCATTAAAGGAAATTTTTTTTAGTAAAAAACATTTTATCTTAAATTTTATTTTTGAGAGACAGTGCAAGCAGAGAAGGGGCAGAGAGAGAGGGAGACACAGAATCTGAGATGTCATCACAGAGCCAGATGCGAGCCTCAAACCCATGGACCATGAGATCATGACCTGAGCTCAAGTTGGACACTTAACTGACTGAGCCACCCAGGTGCCCCATGGAATTTTCTAAGAAAGGAGCAGTGAGGCAAACTTTGTTTGAAAAGATGAGGATTCTTTTCTGGTTGGAATGGTTACCTCCAAAATTATCCTATTTTAAATACACATTCTCCATCTGTTTTCTTTTTTTTTTTTTTTTTTTTTTACATATAGTTTATTGTCAAATTAGTTTCCACATAACACCCAGTGCTCATCCCCACAAGTGTCCTCCTCCATGCCCATCCCTCCTCCCCCCCACATCTATCAGTCCTCAGTTTTTGTCAGCATTCAAGAGTCTCTCATGGTTTGCCCTCTCCCTTTCCCCCACCATTTCCACCCTTCTTCTCCCCCTTGGTCCTCTGTTAAGTTCCTCCTAATCCTCCTATACGTGCACACATATGATATTTGTCCTTCTCTGCCTGACTTATTTCGCTCAGCATAACACCCTCAAGGTCCATCCATGTTGCTACACATGGCCAGATTTCATTGTTTCTCATTGCCATGTAGTATTCCATGGTATAGGTAAACCACATCTTCTTGATCCATTCATCTGTTGATGGACACTTAGGCTCTTTCCATGTTTTAGCTATTGTGGAGAGTGCTGCTATGAACATTGGGGTACATGTGCTCCTATGCCTCAGCATTTCTGTATCCCTTGGGTAAATTCCTAGCAGTGCTATTGCTGGGTCATAGGGGAGTTCTATTGTTAGTTTCCTGAGGAACCTCCACACTGTTTTCCAGAGGGGCTGTACCAGTTTACATTCCCACCAACAGTGTAGGAGGGTGCCCGTTTCTCCACATCCTCGCCAGCGTCTTCTCCATCTGTTTTCTTAATATGGAGGCACATTTGTATCATATTTCTTATAAGTATAGCTAAAATTTAATGTTCATGTAATGTATTTTTCTTTAGTACATACTTTATAATGTTATTTAAAACGTTGGCTACTTTATTTTAGTTACAGCTATACTCATGTCGCATTGAGAGGGAAGGGTAGTTGTGTTGAGCCGCGGTCCTAGCTTAGGAGGGAACCAGCTGGGTGCCACAGGTCTGCCCTGACAGACAAGCCAGTGTCATTGTATTGAGCTGTACAATGACCGGGGCTCATCACTTAGCCAGCAGTTATTGAATGTCTGCTCTGTGCCAGGCACATGCTTGGTGCCTGGTATTTAAATATAAATAAGATACAGTCCCCGCCCTCAAGAGACTCATAGCCTTATTCCAGCCAGAAAGCCTTCATACTAGGTCTTAGAGTCCATAGTCCAAACCGAAAGGATGATATGTCTGAATATAGTGTACTCTGTATAGTTATTGAGGGTCAGTATTTTTGTAAGGTGGCTTATTCGTCTGTATTTCGCAGGCCCGAGTGCCACATTAAATGCGTATACTCCAACCAAACATGCCAAAAAGTACCACAGCTAGAAACTTATCCTGCAGGCTGCTTTCGTAACACATTTTGGGACTTGAACGATCATCATCAGGGTTTTTTCAGACTGAGGAAGTAGTTGAAGTCCTACTGGGAAACTGAGAAACACCCCATGGCTGGTTACTCATTTGTGAATTTGCTTCAGGATAGGATGTATATTTAAGACCTTTTGTTTCTGTTTGAAAACCATGGTGAATGTTCTGTTGAGCTTATATTAGAACGTAGGCCCCAAGGGGGCAGGGTCTTTGTCGTTTTCATCACTATAGCCCAGTGTCTAGAATAGTGCCCAGTACACAGTAGGTCTTAAATATTTGTTGTCTTAGTGAATGTAAAACTTGTACAGAAGGTAGGAGCAAAATGTTTTTCATGTAAAAAAAAAAAACACTAAAGTTTGTCATTATTTTACAGAAAATGTGCTCTGACTGGCCAGAGTAAGCCCTGTAAACACAGAATTAAATTAGGAGACTCAAGCAACTATTATTATATTTCTCCTTTTTGCAGATATAGGGTAAGTAACTTAACCATGAATTTTAATAAAGCTTGCTTTGACATCTGACTACTTATGACTTTTTTTCCTTTTGGCCTAGATCACCTCTGTATGTAACTTTTTTACATACATTCGATATATTCAGCAGGGGCTCGTGAAACAGCAGGATGGTGAGTATTCTAATTTGTTATAAAATGTTTAAATAAAACTTCAGCAAAATGTATAAAACATAGTAGTAATGTTCAAGCTTTATTATTGGTGCATTTATATTGAATCTCTTACAGTTCTAATGTGTGGAGAATTTGGGAACTGATGTCTCTTAAAATGATTTAATCATTATATTTGCCTCATTTTACTCTGATTTTGAGTTTTAAACAAGATCAGTTGTAACTCTTAAAGGTATATGATAAGCCAGATCATAAATGTGAGGGAACTATTAATTAGCTGATTGAATTTACTCGTAAGAAATAAAAATACTCATTTTTATTATTCAATTCAATAATAAATTCATTATTCAAGCTCTAGACATGGTCATATTTATTTTAATTGGTGGAAACCATGAGGATCTAACAATAATTTTTTTGTATATTTCCTACTTTCCTGTGTGAATTAATAAAGCAGTCATGAAGATAGTTCTGAATGGGATAATGATTACTGTATTCTGAATCAGCAGAAACATGTAGATGATATATTCAGGAGAGCCAACCTCATGAGAGTGTTTTAATATTTTTAATATAGTCTTTCATGATTACTGATGATTCTGTAGCCAGATGTCTTAAATGCCAGGCACAAAAATGAATAAGGCCCAACAGCTCCAAAGCAGTGTTTCTTGAGTACATGTGATTATTTTAAAACAAAAAGCAAATCCTAAGCTAGGGATGAGTCCATACCATTTTGTATGGATGTTGTTAGGGGAATTTCTTACTCATATTTTTTTAGGCCCTGAAAATATTTTTATATTTAAAAACTAGAAGAAACCTATTATCTTCAGTAATGTAAAGCAGTGACTCTTAATTCTGTGGAAATGTTAGTCATGCTGATATAAACTTAGTTTGGTATTTCTAAAGCTCTGGTATGTTGAGAAGAGACATATTTATTTAGAATCCAATATAATTAGATTTTGATGCCTAAAAGAATGAGGGTGAAACCTTTTATTAATGTTTAATTTCAAAAGCCTGAGTGGCAAAGTCTTTAAACTGTACAATACTTTGGATAACTTTTCGTAAAATTGAAATATTTTTGAATACCTGTTGATAGATAACAGAATTTAAACCATAGAACAGATGGTTTATGTTAAATTGTCAAGCACGGTTTTTCTCCTTGTTAAAATAAAAAAAAATTTTTTCTAGGGAAGATGAAAGATAATTTCCTTTTGAAAGTAAGAAGAAATTGTTATGGGTGGTAGTGGGGGTGATGATGATACACATGGTCTCTTCTCTGGTGCCTGTTACTTCTCCACTTCACAGTACTTGGTATACATCATACACTGTGCGAGTTTGTCGCAAATAAATATTATTAATTTTAAAATCTGTTCATTGTGCCTTTTGCCAAAAAGGATTTAGGGCAGCTAAATCTAAAGCAGGGTTTCTGAGGCTTGGTACTATGAACATTTTGAGCTGAATAGTTCTTTGTTGTGGGGGCTATACTGTGCATTGTAGGATGGTTTAACACCATTGCTGAGCCTTATTCAGTAGAATAGAGTAATGAAAAATGTATCCAGACATTGTCAGATTTACCCTTGAGGACAAAATCTCCCCTAGCTGACAACCACTGATCTAAATCAATCTAATCTGATGATGTGTCAGAGGGAGGAGACCTTTTGTGTGAAATATAAAGCCACTGTTTTTCCACTTACAGAGGGGGCTTGCCAAAGTAGAGATAATAGAAATTTACAGATCAGCCTCTACATTTGTTTTTATTTCTAATTTGAGCCGTATACAAAACCTTTATTATTATAAACAGTGTTTCTGAGTTTTCTGGACTGTCTTTTGTTTTTCTTTTTTTCCCCTTTTTTACTCTCTGTTGGTGTTAATAAACAGTGGAATGGCCAAGATGTAGCAAACTAGAGCCAGAAGATCCGTGAGTTAGAATAATTGAGGATTGAGTATAATGACTTATGAAGGCACCAGGATTGCCATTTACTCAGGACACTGAAAGTGTCTGCCTTCTGTTGGCTAACGTGGTCATTGATATATCTAACAAACAGTTGTGATCAAAGTGGGATGCTCACAAATACATGAAGAAGTTTCTGTGAAGTAGTAATAAAATGTCGAGGCATTCAGTACGTCTTTAAGAAATGCCCACTTGGCATTTCAGCTAATGTTAAATTTTCAGTGAAACAGTTAAAAAATAATGAGGATGGCAATTTATGGTTTACCTGTCTCCTTTTCTGTTTGTATAGTTGATCAGATGTTTTGGGAAGTTATGCAGTTAAGAAAAGAGATGTCATTGGCAAAGCTGGGATATTTCAAAGAGGAACTCTGATGCTTTCTGCCTGGGACCATGCATGAACCTCGCTGAATACCTGGAAAATGGCTGGATATTTTTATGGTTACTTGATATTTATTACCAAGGAGTGGGCCCAAGACTTCTTCCCTCTTTTGCAGATTACACTAAGAAGTACTGTGATTTCTTTTAAATTGACCTATGCTGTGTTGCTTACTCTTTAGTTGAACACACTATAAAGAATTACAGGTGTACTAGTGATTGTAATTTATAGTTGCCAAAAAAAAAAAAAGGCTAAATAAAGAAATACATAGATGTTAGATTGAACATGCTTTTGGTTTCTCTTCTAGCTCTGACATGGCTTGTAGGGTAAGCTGAATGTATTGGACTGTAGTTTTCAAACCACACAGCAGCCTGTGACAGGCAAGAAGGAAGGCTGAGTGGACAGAATCATCTCTATTCCCCGACAAGAATGGCTCTATTTTTGTCTGTTTTGTAGATTGAGCCTCAAGGAAGGATTTTATTTAAAGGAAGCGAAAAGAACCAAAGCAAAAACCACTTCAGTCTCTCCATCTCTAATGTTTGTATTTCTGAAGAACAGCTTTTCGGCTTTCAGATATTTTCTCCCTGCCTATGCATAATTCTGAAACAAAAAGTAGACTTTATTTTTTTTATTTTTACTGTTTTTTAAAATGTGTATTTATTTATTTTGAGGGAGAGAGAGAGAGGTAGGGAGAGAGGGAGAGAGAGAATTCCAGGTATATTCTGTGCTGTCATTGCAGAGCCCGTTGTAGGGCTTGAACTCACAAACTTTGAGTTCATGGCCTGAGCCGAAATCAGGAGTCAAATGCTTAACTGAATGAGCCATGCAGATGCCCCTAGACTTTCTTTTTTAACTTGAATATTTTTTGTATACCTTTTAATTACTACATGGTTTGACTATAGGATGTTCATATAATTTGTTTGGAAATTAGGTTTTAAATTATTTTTTGTATCATAATGCTGTGATGAATATCTTTATGCATATTTCTTTTCACATTGTTGGGTTGTTTCCTTCATGTACATGCCTAGATGTAAAATTGTTGGGCCAAGGTATATGTGTATTGTAAAATACTTGACCTGCTTTGCCACATTGCCCTCTACAGCAGTTAATCAAACTTCTGTTTGCAGCAGCATTGTATGAGAGATCTAGTTTTCTGAAGATGGCATTGTTTTCAATCCTGTCTTCAAAGATTTGGTCAATCTTACCTATAGAAGATTGAATCACCAAAATCGATGGGACTTTACAGACAAAAGGATATTTGAGTATGGAATGGTATGGACTGGTAGGAACCATCACTACCATGCTGCCCACCTCAAGAATCTGAAATTGAACATGAAAAGAACATGAACTTTCAAACTAGAATTTTATGTTCTGATACATAGTTACTCAAATATGAAGGCATAATACACATGTTCTTAGACTTTCAAAACTTCAGAAAATTTTTCACACAAAGTTGCAAATTAAAAGCACTTAAAAAAATCTTTTGGAGAAAGTACCTAAATATGAAGAGGAACAAATCCAAGAGATGCTTCAAGAGATTTAGGGAAAAAAGAGAGTCTAATGGAGTTTGTGGATGACTTCAAAAGAATATAAAGCAAGGCTAAAGAAAATAAAATATATCCATAACAATCTAGAATTAAAATTCTTTACAGCATCAGTACAGTGGGAGTGAGAGGAAATCAGAGATCATGACGGTAAAGTTCCTATCTTGTTAGAAGGAAGAGAAACATACCAATTAAATAGGAAAGACAAAAGAAAAAAAGACGAACTAGAGAAATGAGTAGTGTGATAGGGAAATAATACATTTATACACAAAGCATAAGGACATGGAAAGATTGAAATAAAAGCATGGAAAAAAGATAGCAGGAAAATACCAAAAGAAAGCTAGTGTGGTTATAGTATTATCCAACAAAACAGACATTTAAATGAAAGCATTATGGATAGAGATACATAATGCTAAAAATTGAGTTCACCAGGACTTAGTATGAAAATCAATAGTAATAGAAATAATTTAAGAAATTTAAAAATACTAGAGTGACTGATAATACCAAACTTGAAATACATAAAAAATCCCTACAATCCAGCACTAAAAAACTAATAATCTGATTTAAAATGGGCACAGGTCCTAAATAGACATTTTTCCAAAGAAGACATAACGAGACCTACAAAGTGCTTAACATCACTAATCGCTGGGGAAATGCAAGTCAAAACCACAATGAGACAGCACTTTACACCCGTCAGAATGACTAGTATCAAAAAGACAAGAAATCATAAGTGTTGACGAGGATATGGAGAAAGGGAAACCTTATGCACTCTTGTTGGGAATGTGAATTGGTGCAGCCACTATGAAAAACAATATAGAGAGGTACCTCAAAAAAGGAAAAAATAGAAAATCATTCAGTTTAGTAATTCCACTGCTAGGTGTTTACTCAAATGAAAACACCAAAAAGATGCATGCATCCCTTTGTTTATTGCAGCATTATTGACAGTAGCCAAGATATGAAAACAGCCTAATTGTATGCCAGTAGACAAAGAAGAGGTGGTATATATACACAATGGTATATTACCCAGCCATAAAAAGTAATGAAATCTTGCCATTTGTGACAGCATGGATGGAGCTGGAAAGTGTAATGCTAAGTGAAATAAGCTTGAGAAAGAGCAGTATCATATGATTTCATTTAGACATGGAATCAAAAACAACCACAACAAATGAATAAAAAGGAACAGACTCAAACACGGAGAATGAACTGGTGGTTTCTAGAGAGGAGGGGAATGGGCTTCCAGCAAAATGTGAACGGGATTTAGATAAATAACAGGGATGAAGAGTAGCATAGAGAATATAGTCAATGATATTGTAGTAACTTTGGTGGCTGGTAGTAACCATATTTCATGTGGAGATTATTGCGGAATAGGAAATTGTGAAATCGCTGTGTTGTACACCTAAAATATACATCACGTATACTTCAGTTAGAAAAAAAAATGCAGAGAAAGTGCTTTAAGGAAAATTTTGTAGCTTTAAATCTTTATATATAAAGTTTTAAATGAGCTACTGTTCAATTGAAGAAGTTACAGAAGGACAAGATAAAGCCAAAGGAAGAAATAAGAACAGAAATAGAAAATATAAATAAGATCAACAAAGCTACATGTTGACTGAAAAGATGAACAAAATGGACAAAAATTTCTGGTAAGTTTATTATGGAGAAAAAGAAAATGCACAAATAAGCCACTCAGGAATAAAAGAAAAGGTTATGTCACTATAGGTACTGCAAATTCTAAACCAGTGGATATTGTGAACAACATGCCGATACATTTGAAAATTTAGGCAAAAGGCAAAATTCTAGAAAATGTTATGTTTTGATTAAAAAGAAATCAGAAGCCTGAACAAGTACTATTACTATTCAAGGAAAGGAAGTAGTTCAAAATCACAAAACTCTAGGCCTAGATGATTTTAACAAACTTTATAAAGAATGAGTTATTCTAATCTTATATATTATTCTGAGAGATAGAATTAGTACATCTCACACATCAAAAATCAATATAATCTTGATAGTAAAACCAGATTGGGACAGTCGATATAAGAAAGGAAAATTATAGGTCCATTTTGTCATGAAGAGACAAGCAAAAGCAAGTGATGTAACACACTAAGTGGCATCTATCCCAGGATGCAAAAATGGCATATTAGAAAATTTATAAATGGATTCACATTTACAGAATAAAAGTGAAAAACTGATCAATAGATGCAAAAAAAAATTTAGTAATCTTTTCAGCTTGATGAAGGATATCTTTAAAAATCTTACAGTAAACACCATCCTAAGGTGGGAAACATTGGAAGCATATTCTTTAAAATCAGCAATGGGACAAAAATCTTCACTTTTATACAAAAGTGTACTGTAACTGTTAGTGCAAGAAAATGAGAAAAATAAAGATACAGTGATTGGGAAGAGAATAAAACTGTCATTATGATGTGATGGTCAATTATGTCTAGTTGGAAAAACAACAGTTTTTGGAGAGTTTAGTAAAGTGGCTAAATAAAGAATCAATGTCTAATTGTATACAGCCACAGTTAGAAAATATGATTTTTTTAAAACACACTGAGTAAGGGTGGCTGGGTGGCTCAGTCAGTTAAGCATCAATTCTTGGTTTCAACTCCGGTCATGATCTCACGGTTTGTGAGTTTGAGCCCTGTGTCAGGCTCCACATTGAGCAATGCAGAGCCTACTTGGGATTCTCACTCTCTCCCTTTGCCTTTCTCCCACTCACGTGTGCTCGCTCACTGTCTCTCAAACTTAAAAAAAAAGACACCAAATAATTGCAAAAACAATTCTGATGTACCTAGTAATAAATCTAACCAAAAATGTGCCACATCTATATACAGAAAGTTCTAAAAGACATTAAAGAAGACTAGAGTGTCCTGTGTTCATTAGGACGATATTACAAAAATGAAAGTCTTTCCAAATGAATGTATAGATTTATTAGTGCATCTCCAAGGTAAACTCACAACATTTCTACTGGAATTGACAAACTAATCAAAATTTACGTGGCAGAGTTAAGGATGAAGAATGACCAAGGTACTTCTGAAGAACAAGAAAGGAAGGAGAGTTCATCCTACCAAAAGGACCTTTTTTTTAAAGGCAGAAGTATTTAAGAAAGTATGACAGTGCAAAAATAGAGAAAATGGCCAATGAGTACAAAGCCCCAAAGACCCAAACACATTTGTAAATTTCATATTGACAGAGATGGTATTGTAGGTCAATGATAGGACTAATAATTGAATGGAGCTGACAGAAAAAAAAGCACATATAAAATTGAGTCTTTTCCTCGCACCATACACAAAAAAATGTTCCCCAACTTTTGTTTAAATGTCCCCAAACTTTAGAACTTCTGATGTAGAAAATCTCATTAAAATTACAGGTGAAATATATTTTGAAAGCACAGATGGATACCTTCCTGATCCTGCTTCCAAGAACTTCTTAAACTGCAGGCAAAAGAAGCCATAAAATATAACCATAAAAAGTAATTATAAATTGTTCGTTTAGAACTTCTGTCCATCAAAAAGCCAAACTACAAGCCTATGAGAAGATATTTGCAAAACTCAACCAATAATAGGTTAGTATCAAGAATATATACAGAAATTATACAAACCAACGAGAAAAAAACAACAACACTATCAGGAAAATGGGCAAATGACTGAAACAGGTACTCCACAGAGTTGGAAGTGCATATGGGCCAGTAAACCTATTAAATGGTTTTCATTTATCAACACTCAGGGAAGGCAAGTCAAGAGCGCAGTAACAGGTTTAAATTCATTCAACTGGCAAAAATTAAGTCCAACAAAGTCAAATGTTACAGAGAATTTCAATGAGATTACTCCTATATTGCTGGTGGAAGTGTCAATTGATATAACTACTGTGAAAAACATTTGTTCGAGAAGTTGGACATTCCCCAATGCCCACCAATCAACTTGTAGGCATATACTCAAGAGAAACACTTGCACAAGGTGCCCCAGAATACAAATATAAGAATGTTTTAGAAGAAACTCCACCTAACAAGAAGGTTAAGTGTTGTGTGCTCACATAGTGGACGATCACATGCCAGGCAAGATGAATGAACATCAGCTGCAGGCAGAACAGCAACTTAATGTAACGGATTGAGTGAAAAAGCAAAATGTTCAGAAGACTACATGACCTAATGTTTTTTTCATAACGTTCAAAAACTAAAATTGAACAAAAATAAAAACCCAAATAGTGATAAACCCTTGGGGCGCCTGGGTGGCTCAGTCGGTTAAGTGTCCGACTTTGGCTCAGGTCATGATCTCGTGGTTCATGGGTTCAAGCCTCCCCTCGGGCTCTTTGCTGACAGCTCAGAGCCTGGAGCCTGTCTTCAGATTCTGTGTCTCCCTTTTTCTGACCCTCCCCTGCTCACACTGTCTGTCTCTCTCAAAAATAAATAAAACATTAAAAAAAAATAGTGATAAACCCAAAGTTCAAGATAGGGTTACGTCTGGTATGGAGAAGGAAAAGGAAGAGAACCAGGAGACTATAAGAGTAAATCATCGTTAACATTCTCATCCCTGGGATGGATGATGGGTTCATTTGTTATTAAGAGTAAATATGTGGATGAAGAGACTCCTGCACAGACCACTGGTGGTGTGTTACGAATCAAGAGTTAGCGATGAATCCAATTATATGCTTCTGCATTTAAAAACAAAAAACAGGACCTGTTGGTGAATTGGATTTGGGACAGGGAAGGAGAGAAATTAGGTCTGAATCCTAGGCTTTTGCCTTGAGCTGTTACAGCAGTTTATTGAGATGGAGCTATCTGGACTAGGTTGAAATTATGTGTGCATGAAATAGAGACAAGAACTCTTGTGTTTGACTCATTGAGATGCCCATTAAGCATCCAAGTGGAGAATTAAGTCTATTGATACACAAGTCTAAATTCAATGATAAGGTCAGGCTAGGTGATAGTTAACCATAGGATTGGATAGGCACTTAAGGAATATGGAAAAGTATGACACTGGGCCCTGTGTTACTGTGGCAGGGAGGGGAAAAGCCTGCAAAAAAAAACTGATGACTGGAGCTAGCAGAAGTGGTGAGGCAAAGGAGATGGAATAGTGTGCTGATTAAATTTCGGCTTAGGAGAATATTTCTAGACAGAATTTAATTGCCTAGATTATCAACTCTAAAAAAGAAAACACTTTTTGATAAGCTGCTATAAATAGGTTCAGAGCTGAGGACAGAGCCTGGCCTAATGGAGAGAAGGTGGATTATATGTCACTCAGGAGACTTGCATTCTTGAGGCCTGGCTCCCAAAACTGACCAGGTAGGCAGGTCACCACTCCCTCTGACCTCCTCAGTAAAGGCTAAATTAGGTCTCCTCTGTCGTCTTTCCAGCTCTAGGACTATCCACAACCTTTGACTCATCCTTTACTCTGGAAGAACAGAGATTTGATTTCTGAACATTGGTTCTCAGCCCTTAACTGGCAACCACCCATCTACCTACTTAGCACCACCACTATGATTTCTGTGTGTTTTTGTTTTGTGCAGCCAGAGTCTAAAGTACATGTGCTTTTACTCAAAGCTTTTTTTTTTTAATGTTTTTATTTATTTATAGGAGAGAGAGAGAGACAGCGTGAGCAGGGAGGGTCAGAGAGAGAGGGAGTCACAGACTGAAACAGGCTTCAGGCTCTGAGCTGGCAGTCAGCACAGAGCCCGACGCGGGGCTCGAACTCACGAACCGCGAGATCATGACCTGAGCGAAAGTCGGACGCTTAACCGACTAAGCCACCCGGGCGCCCCTCAAAGCTTTTGTTTTTAAAGGTTTTCATTGTTTTTTTCACTCAGTAGTTTTGATACAATGTTTAAAATGAAGAGAGATCAAAGCAGTATGAATTTATATTGGTATCTAACTTTTGTGGTAGAAAATAGTTCTTTGGGGCACCTGGGTGGCTCAGTTGGTTGGGTGTTTGGCGATCTCAGCTTGGGTTATGATCTCAAGGTTCGTGAGTTCGAGCCCCACATTGGGTTCTGCACTGATAGTGTGGAGCCTGCTTGGGATTCTCTCTCTCCATTTCTCTCTGCCCCTCACGTGCTTGTGCTCTCTCAAAATAAATAAACTTTAAAAAAAAAAAGGGCTCCTGGGTGGCTCAGTCAGTGGCTCAGTCAGTTAAGTATCTGGCTTAGGTCATGATCTCGTGGTTTGTGAGTTCGAGCCCCACGTCTGTCTCTGTGCTGACAGCTTGGGGCCTGGAGTCTGCATCAGATTCTGTCTCCTTACCAGTTTCTCTGCCACTCATACACTCTGTCTCTTGCTAAAAATGAAAAAGAAAACAGCTCTTCGTTTTTTTCATGGAGTGCAGAACAATTACCATCTCAGCAGATAACTAAGTTTCTTGTCCCTGATATATAGGCAAATAAGGACCCAGTAGTTTCTATAATTTTGTGTAGAACTTCTAGAAAGAGAATTCCACTCCATTGTTCACACACTTGAGTGTTGTGTGTGCCAGGTACTACTGCAGGTGTTGGGAGTTACAGCAGTGAGCAAGACTGGTGGACTCAGTTCTCATAGAGCTTAGCTCTCAGTTTGGTGACAAGTAGACAAAGAGACTAATGTTAAAAGATGACACAAGTGCTCTATATATACTTAAAATGGGGTAATGAGCTATAAAGGAAATGGATGACTACTTCAGATTTGGGTGGTCAGGAAAGACCAAATCAGGAGGTGACATTTTTCAGCTGGGTTCTGGTCAGATCCAGGTGAAGAGAGAGCACTCAAAGCTGGTTTAAGGCCCCTAAGGAAGACCTGCACTTGATATATTTGAAAAATGGCAAAAACAAAAACAAAACCTAGTGCACAGTTGGTGGCAGGGAAATTGGTAAGGGAAAGCTGGAGATGTAGGCAGGGGTCAGACCACGTAGGTCTGAGTAAGCTCAGGGTTTGAAGTTTCCTGTGACAGCTTTGGCCACAATTCTAACTGGCTCTTTCTTAGCTCAGCTTTTATTTTATTTTATTTTCTAAGTTTATTTATTTTGAGAGAGAGAGCATGCACATGCCAATGGTCGGGGGGATGGGGCAGAGAGAGACAGAGAAAATCCCAAGCAGATTCTGTGCTGCCAGTGGAGAGCCCAACACTAAGCTGAGTCCCATGACCGTGAGATCATGACTTTGCAGTCAAATGCTCTACCACTGAGCTATACCCCCCGTGAGATCATGACTTTGGCCAAAATCAAGAGCAATGTTTAACCAACTGAGCCACCCAGGCACCCCAGGTCAGCTTTTAAATACTGGAATCACTACAGAGTTTTGCCTGGGCCCCCTTAGCATTATTTAAATATTCTTTATTTCCAACCCTGACATCCCTTCCCTAGCTTTAGGCTATTGTATCCATTTGCTTATCAGCCCCTCCACTTGAATTTCTAATGGCCACATCTCATACCTAACATTGACGCTTGGCCCAGTTGCTTAAGCTAAAGTCTAGGAACTTATTCTTGGTTTCTGTCACCACCACCTCCAATCCAGTCTATCAGCAAGCCACATCAGCACTGCAAAACATACCTTGATTAGTTGTGTCCACTTCTGTTCATGTCCAGTACTACCACTCAGTCCAAGCCAGAACCTTTTTAAAACTAAAATTAAAAAATTACAATACCACAAATGAGCAAAACTGCTGAAATAAAGAGAATAGAAACCCTTCCTAATAGTAGCTCTTAAGGAAGTACAAATCCACATATAATCTAACATTAAGAAGGACTGTGTTGTAAATACTAGAATTCTGGAGCTATAGATCTCAGGGACAGACTTGAGAGAGAAAAGGTTCCCATCATTACATTCCCAACTTGAGCCACATCACCAGACTTAACCATAGCAGCTTAGCTCTTACCCATTTATTTATTGGAGTTCTCTAGGAAACTTCAATACCAAAAACAAACCTAAACCACAGCTACCTTAGATTACTTCCCAAGAAATGAAGCTCTACCAAATTTATGCAACATGGGGGTGCCCAATAGAATTAGAAGATGTTAGAGATGTGAAGACTAAAGACCATAATCAAGGAACTATGGATGGTATTTGTTATTCTCTGAGAGTGAAAGACCTTAAGTCCCAGTGGCCACTGGCTGGATTGTGCCTTGGACTGTGTGCTCTGGACTGATTAATTAATACAAGTATGTTTTCCAACCCTTCCAACAACTTTCTTCTACATTCTCTTTACTTTGCCTCAAACCATGTTGGTTGTTATAGGTTAGCCTCTAACCTGGAAATTGCAAACTGAAGTCCTGCAGGCTAAATCATGTTTTCACATATATGTTATTTGCCCTTGACAATGTTTTGGTTTGCTTTTATGTTTGTTTTATTTTTAAACAAATTAATTGCAACATTTAAAAATGAGATTTAAAATTAAAATGTGCACTTTAGCTCTGGTTTTAAAATTGTCTATTTTGACGACACTGAGCCCATATTCTTGGAGGAGGTTGAGTGGTTTCACCTGTTAGCTAACTCCACCCTTTACATGGCCTGTACCCTCTGGTTTACTCCATGCCCCACCGCCTCTGTCTTCCTGACATCAAGAATAAAGGGTCACTTGTCAGTTATCAATATGCTTGCATGGTTGGTTTTTGCTTATTTTGACCCATTTTACTCGCTTATCTGCCCAGCCCTGTAGGTATTTGAGCTTGGGACCCTATTCTGACCTTTGCTTCTCAGCCCTTTAACTGGGATCTGATTTCTTTCCCTGTTGTGATTCCTATCTCTCATTACTGTTGAGAATGTGAGTTGTCTTGGTGAACTGTTGGGTAGGGTCCTGAATCATTTGGCAGTAGATACAGTGTGATGACTTACTTCCAACAGCCTCCAGAAAATGTGGCTGGGAACTTCTCTTGGAGTCTAGATTTAGACCTATGCTACACATTTTAGGCATCTTAATTCATATTGCACCTAAAGGCATATACTTAAAAATATCATTTGACCTCTTCCTTGCTCCTCACATCCAATCAGTAGCCAGCTCTTGGTTCAGTACCATCTTCAGGCTTTATTATTGGTCTAACTTCAGTTACTACCCTAACCAACACATTTCAACACAACCTTCTTTCAAGTTAGATTTAATTATATTGTGCATGACCACTACCTAAATAGAAATCATCAACAGACAGTTACATGGAATCAGATGGAGCCCAGTATTCAATATCTACCGAAATCCTTCTTGAGCCTATTTCCCACCTTTTCTCTTCACAAAGCACACACCAAAACAGCAGTTCCTGCACACACATACCCATTGTTTAAGTCTCTTCAAATTTCAGCTCTTAGTGACAGCCCCTAGATTAAGTAACTCTTTACTTCCTCTGATTTCCTGAGATGTTTTCCCCAGACTTTATTAGAGTCTGCCTTGAGTTATAGTTGTGTTTTTCTCATGCCCTAGATTTAAGCCTGTGGACATCAGGGACCATTATTTACTCATCTTTTTACTTCATGCACCCAGCAGAGAACTAGTTTAGCACAAATTATATTGAAGAAACTAGAAAATGAATTTCTTTAAGCAACCTGATGACTTGTCCTTAAAGGTCTGGGACCCAATGTGAGTTTCGAAGTAGGATTCTAAGCCTCTTTTTTTTTTTCCCTCCAGTATAGAATTAGCTTTCTTGTTTTCAAGGAATCGTTTAAAATGCTTATTAGGAAGCATACCACATCACCTGTACTGAATCTAACAATAGTGAAACAGACAAATCCAGGATTGGGACATTCTATAAGACAATGGGTCTGGATTGTTAAAAAAGTGTCAAAATCATAAAAAGCCAAACAACTAACCAAACTGCAAGGAGATTGTTCCATATCTTTAAAAAGGCATAACCAGGGGTATTTGGATGGCTCAGTCAGTTAAGCATCCCACTCTTGATCTCAGTTCAGGTCATGATCTCACAGTTCATGGGATTGTGCCCCACATCGAGCTGTGCACTGACAATGTGGACCCTGACTGGGGTTCTCTCTCTCCATCTCTCTCTACCTCGTATTTGCTCATGCTCGTTCTCTCTTTCAAAATAAATAACCTTTAAAAATAAATAAACATGACCAAAGGCAATAATGCATGAACATTCATTAGATCCTTGATCAGAAAACAAAGGCCATAAAAGATATTTTGGGGAAAAAGTTATTAATACTAATGATATATTAAATTTCTGTTCTATTTCCTGTGTGTAATAATACTGTGATTATGTTGGAGAATGTCCTCATTTGTTAGGATACATATACAGAATTATTTCTGGGTGAAATGTCAAGATGTCAGCAATATTTTCAAATGACTCAGCCAAAAATATATATAGCAAGCAAGAAAAAGCAAAAATGGGAAATATTAATAATAAATCTGGGTGAAGAGTAGGTGGGTATTTCATGGTACTGTTCTTCCAGCTTTTCTATAGGATAAAAACTTTCAAAATAAAAATTGGGGGAAAAGGAAACGAAGGGTTAAAGAGCCGATTGAATATCCTAATTATACTTGTAGGCTATTATTAAGTAAATTAATAGTTAAGCAGTGAAAGCAAAACATTTATTTGCACGTGGTTTTATATTTAGGGATGAAACCAGCTAAGAGTGAAGCCTCTACCCAACTGTAAGAATTACGGAATCAAATGCAATTTTTGTTGCTCATTAGAGGTACTTCTACTTTTTAGTTTATACTTTCAAAGAAAATAAAATCTGGAGGAGATAGACTAAGAATGTATCAAGGAATGTTTTCTGTGATTAAATTTAGAAATACTTAACAAATCCCAACTCTTCATTATCACAAGGCTGTCTAAATTATCTGCTCTTCTAGGTATCTATAAAAGTGATTATTGAATTGTTCCCCTTCTCTAGGGGCATGCACGCGCGCGCACACACACACACACACACACACACACAAGCTATATCTTCCTGGCATGGCTAAATTGATCTAGTTGATAGAGGGGGAAGATATAAATATATTGGTGTAAGGACAAATAAGAGATAAGACTATGTATTTATTGCCCATTTATGTAATTACATGTGTCACTAAGGACAAAGGTCTTTAAAACAAAGACGAGAGGCAGAGTAGAAACAATTCCCTACAGTAAGATAGATTTGTTACCACTTCCCTATTCTTGAGGGTTTTTTTTTTCCTGCATGGTCACCTATATAGCCTGGTCTTATAATCATTTTGAAATTTAATCATCTTTCTGGACGCGGTTTGTTGGCAGAAGATATGCTTCACTCCAATAAAAAGAAAATGAAGAGTTTTCAAGAGCATTCATAGGCATCAAGTGGAGAGGACGAGCCCTTGGTTCCTGAGGTCTGAGAACGCTTGGTCTGGGGGGAAGCATTACCAGGACCGCAGCACCATGGATGTGGTAGGGGAGAACGAGGCTCTGCAGCAGTTCTTCGAAGGTAAGCAGTCAGTTTCCAACATGCAGTTCCTGCTTCTGAGAAATGGCTCTGCTCACAGTCACGGTTTCACTCTTTTGGAATTCACTTAAACTTGGACTTGAAGATATGCTATCATACTGACTGTCCTGAAATCGGAAGTGGAAGTTTATTTGCTCCGTTCATAGCAAAAATCAATGGTATAGGTAGTAAAAGAATACAGCATTTCCTTCTTCTAGCTTGGCTGTTAAAAAAATTCACAGGGTCTGCATATCTATGTTACTAGCATTTGTCTCTGTCCTGTGCTAGATTATATTTCTTCTAATCCCCTACTTTTCAAAAATTACAGATTTGTCTCATCTCTAAAGTTATTGAATATAGCACGAGAAAGGTGTAAGATTTCATTTAAGGCAGTTTTCCTCTTAGTATAATTAAGTATAAAACAGTAAAGGAACACCCCCTTCTCATCTTTGTTTTTCACAACACTTTAAAAATGTGCAACTGAATAATGATTGGTTTTTGAAGGGAGAGGCATACTACAGAAATGAGTACTTCTTTCTCAAGGGAGAGGCATATTATAGGATGTGGTTACACAGATTTTTTTCTTCTAAAACTCTAAACTGGCATATTTAATTGGGTTGCTATTCTAATGGCGGGTCTGTTAAAAATGTCAGCAAAAACTTGCCATCGTAGACCTCAGTCTTTGGTTCTTTTTCAGCGATGCTCAGACTTCCATGTGAATGGAAATGTGATCCTAGCTTTTACATGTTTTAAAGGTATTTCTCAGGAGGAAGTATGAGAAGAATTGAGGGTATACCTGTTTATTCACAAGATCCAGAGGGCAGTTACCTGCATATAGAGAAGTGCTTTTGTCATTTCTGGTGATTAGTAAAGTGCCTGACAAATTCTAGATGCAAAAAGATAGAATGGAATTGACCCAGCACCAAACAGTATGAAATACGGAATGGTCATACCCAAGAAGTAGTGAGATTCTAGGTCACCACTGGAAGGAATCAAATACAATATAGTTGTTTCTGTGGCTTGGATTTTGCTAGAAGTGACAAGAAGAAAGCTAAGTCCAAGAGAATTATCACATCATCTCAGTCATGATCTGTCCCATTGGATATTCTGTCTCTGACAGTAGCCAAATCAGTATGTCTACTTGGGTAAGGCTTGGCACACAGTAGGCACACTAATGTTGCATTGCCTGATTGTTATTGCCTGATTTTATATTCTGTGTAACTTTCATCCTAGCAGTGGGTAGCAAACCCCAAGCTATAGCTTCATATATATGCTTTATTTTAGAGAAACCACTAATTCATTTTATAAAAGCATAAAGTCTACTTGATTTCCTGCTGTAACTGGAAAAGACCTGAAAAGTGAATGTGGTCTACCTTGTGTTCTTTGGAAATTCTGCTATACTTGGAGGATTCCTACACTCTCTTTCTCTCCAGGGATATAATTTCCACAAGTCTTCTCTGTAACTTGCTACAATATCTGATTATTATTTTAATAGTATTTTTCTTAGCTTAAACCAGACTCTGTTCTTCCATTTGAAGTCTTTTTATTTCATGAGAAAGGAGTCATTTCTCTTAATTTTTAGAAATAAAAAATGGAGACACCAGCTTAACTGATTCTCTTCCTCCTGAAAACCACACAGCTCATTGCCAAATGTTTATACCTCCACTATTCAGCAAATATTGAGTACCTTCTGTGTGCCTGGTCCAACAACCACCTCTCTTAAGTGGTAGCTTGTAAGGCTTTGAAGTCTTTCCCTTAGATTTTAATGATTTCCTTTCTCAAGTACTCCTTTGAATGAGGACAACAATGCTGTTCTAGTGAGGAGGGCCAGTTGTAGCTCATTGTTCTCCTGTTGGGTCAGTTGTAACTAAATGTCATCTTGTGTACAAACAGAAAAATCAAGGGGCACCTGGGTGGCTCAGTTGGTTAAGTGTCCAACTCCGGCTCAGGTCATGATCTCATAGTTTGTTGGGTTCGAACCCCATGTCGGGCTCTGTGCTGACAGCTCAGAGCCTGGAGCCTGCTTCAGAGTCTGTGTCTCCCCTTCTCTCTGCCCCTCCCTTGCTCATGGTCTGTCTCTCTCTGTTTCTTAAGAAAAAAAAAAAAAATCAAAGTCTGAAAAATCACAAAAAGTTTCGACAATTTGTTTCCTGGCTGAAAGCTATTTTTCTGTTTGCTCAGACTCTTTGTTCTAAGAAACTCAACGGTAACTGGGTTTTTGCTTATGAACACATTTGTATGAAAAAATATCTGTATTGACAATATCATTTTCAATTAAATGGCCTTGAGGGTCAAAGCTCAGGATGATCTTAGTTTTTATTTTAAATTTTAGATATGCCTAAATCTTTACTATGTGTCTCAGGAAAATGATAAGAACAAAAGGGTGGTTTCAGATAGCTGGTATTCTAATTCTATTTCTAATTCCCTGGTCACAGGTAGGTATAATAACTAAAGCAGAGGCAGATCAGGTGTTCTGGGGCTCCCAACATCCTCTGGAAACTGACACCATGTGAAATGTTTGGCTTTTTCAGCAAAGTTGGTACCACTGCAAGGGAAAGACTGTCAGAAGGGAAGCATATCGTTTTTGTTAAAATAACTAAAACTTGGCTACAATCTAAATTTCTAATGGTGATGGATTAATTAAATGAATTATGGTTTTTCCATGTAATGAAATATTTTGTAGCTATTGAAAATGATAACGAAAAATGTCTATTATATAAAAAGGAAAAGTGGACTGTAAACTGGTATATACAATTGAATATTTATATGTATATAGCTTTCTAGAACAAAATTTATTATTAAAACTGATTTGAAAACAGTAAATATATGTACATACATGCTTACACATATACATAGAAACAACTGGATGGATACACTTCAGGTATTAATAGTTGTTATCTCTTAGTGATAAGAATATGTGATTTTTATTTTCTTCTTTATGCTTTATTATCTAAGTGCTTCATAATTGAAATGTATTATGTTATGCAGTTTTCTTAAATAGAGGAGAATGAGTTTTAATTCAGCAAAACTCTTCTGATGACAAAGATGATAGACATCTTCCATAGAAAAGATCGCATCTTCTGGGCTGTCAGATTCTGTGGGATTTATACCTATCATTGTCTTAGAGATATTTTAAAACTCTATACATTGTAGATCACTGACATCAGTGCAAGTGGTTTTTGTCTATAGATATGCATATGAATTTAGTTTTAGTGGGATCAGCAAACAGTTCCAGTAAGGGCCAGTTTTGCTTTTGTTTGATTCATTCCCTGGTGTAACTAGATAGATACAGATGCTGTAGATATATATGTAGATCTGCTGTTTGAATTCCCCTTGAGCCTGTTGGGACATCTTCCTGATCCCTTCATTAACTAGGTAGTTAAATAAAATCTTTGATATGCATTCATCTTACATTTCTATGAAAGTTATGATTTGGGGGCACCTGGGTGGCTCAGTTGGTTAAGCATCTGACTTTGGCTCAAATCATGATCTCACAGCTCTTGAGTTTGACCCCACATGAAGCTCTGTGCTGACAGTTTGGAGCTTGGAGCCAGCTTTGGATCTATGTCTCCTCTCTGCCCCTCCCTGACTCACGCTCTGTCTCTCTCTGTCTGTCTCTCAAAAATAAATAAAGATTAAAAAAAATTTTTTAAAGAAAGTCGTGATTTTATCTTTAAAAATAGATGGTTAACTATTTTAAGTCAGTTAACTTGGAAACTTTATCAATTTCACCTTTAGTTTGAACAGATGGCTAACATGTATTAAGAATTTTCCATGTGCCTAGCCCCATGCTGTTCCCTTTACGTTCATTATTTCATTTAATTCTTACAACTCTCTGAGTAAAAAGGAATAAGAAAATGAAATAAAACTCAGTCTTCACTTTACTTCCTTTGTTTTTGAAAGCTGTGACTTCACATTCTTAATTTGTTTCCTTATCTGTATTTTTGGTGACTGCCTTGATATCAGAGGTCTCACTTTTTATTCCCAGCCTTTTTAGAACATTTTATAAAAACTGATTTGAGAAGAATATTTAGTTGTTCATTGTATTTAATTTTTAAAGAGGAGGTTTTCTGATGTGAGAAGCTATTTAGCTCATGCACTTGGCAGTGCCCCGAAATAGGTTCTCAAATGCCTGTTGGCTCACCCTGAAAGTGGAGGAGAGTCCTGCCCTGACTGAGTGAAGTGGGGAAACCACATAGTAGGAACAGGTAACAAGAAGATGCAAGAAAGACACTGAGGGATGAAACACCAGCACACTCACTGAAGCCCAGGGGAGCAGGAAGCTTCTAGAACCAACCAGAAGCTGTGGACAGGCAGGAGCCAACCCACAGCTCCCAAGATCTAGGAGGAAGAACAGTCCATTCAGGAAGCAGCTGCCAACAAGCTTCAAAATAGCTTTTGTTCCCATCTCTCTGCTCCAGGTTAGATTCCTAGGTAGCTGTTATTAGAAGAGTGTTGTAGGGAGGCATCTACTGTCCCCAAGCTGTACGGGGATACCGTGCATGTGGCATGTGTTCAGGACAATGGGGAAAACACTGGAAGGCTCTGGAGCAGTGACCCAAGTGCCCAGCCCAGATGGGATGGATCTAGAAAGGCTTCCAAGGAAGGTAGAGTGAATTGTTGAGAAGAGAGATGGAGCTTTGAAAAGTGCCCGTATGGTATCTTAGTGCCAGTTAGTGGAGAGCCTCAGATTAATGGTAAATGTCTTAAGTGGTCCTTGCATATTATTTCTCCAAAAGTGAAACCAACTCTAATTGATTGATGACTCTGAATTCCTGTGAGAGGAATCAGAAGCTCTGAACAGCCAAAAGCAGTGTCTGCAGAAGGCAGACACTGCAGTGCTCGGGCTGGCCCTGGGCAAGGTTGTCTTGTGGGTAGAGGTCTTTTTTTTTTTATGTTTATTTTTTTGTTTTTATTTTTTTGTTTTTAAAAGAGAGAGAGAGAGAAAGAGAAAGAGAATAAATGGGGGAGAGGCATACAGAGAGAGGGAGACACAGAATCCGAAGCAGGCTTCAGGCTGTAAGCTGTCTACACAGAGCCTGACACAGGGCTCAAACCCACAAACCATAGAATCATGGCCCGGGCTGAAGTCAGATGCTTAACCAACTGAGCCACCCAGGCACCCTGGGTAAAGGATCTTTGGCCTCAGGCCAGTCTCTCAATTCTTTGTCTTTCTTCCACTTGAGACCACTGCTTTCTCACTCTCCCAGCACCTTATACCCTCCTCCTTCTGTCCCAGTAAAACCTGAGCTGCACACAAGGTACAAACAGCAAATGATCTGATGCTACCATACATCTCTATAGAGTCTTATACTCAATGTACTTTCAGAGAACACGAAGATGTTTTGATCAAATGAATCAAAAAAAGGTTACTCTCTCTATGGGTAGGTTTGGTTGCTCTCTAATGATGGAATTTTAGACATCCTGTTGTGTCCTAGCAACATCCTCCAATAATAACTAGAAATTATGACTTTTTTAAATTGAGCATTTACTATGTGCTGGGTATAGAATTTTAATTAGGACCATGGCTTCAGAATCAGTTATCCTGGATAGGAATCCTCCTCTGCCATTTATTGCCTCTGGGATGAAAGAGAAGTAAACCTCTGCAGGTCTTAGTTTCCTTATTTATAAAATGTGATTAACTATATTATCTCAAAGTGTGGTTGTAAAGGGCTATGCCTGGCACAGAGAGTTCAATTAATGGTAGCTATTATAATTCTCATTGTTACCCTGTTATCATTTTCTCTGTGTAACATCAAAAGGGTCTTGTGAGAGATTTTCACCCTTCCATGAGACTCATGAGGCAGGCAGAGGTGAACTTGCTTGAAGGTCATCTGGGTAGTAAGTGGCTACAAGTTCCTCATTTATTCCTATCCTTTGTTTGTATTAACCAGCCAATCAGAGTGAGCAAGATGCTGCCCTAATGGCTGGGGATTCAGTGGTGAACAAGCAGAGTCCTTTTCCCAAAGCAGCTCCTCTTCTAGGTGAAGAAAGAAGGCAATGAGGATATAAGCAAGTGAATAAAATGATTTCAGACAGTCATTAATTATGAAGAAAATAAAACCAGATAGCAGTGCAGAGAGACACTGGGGATGGGAGAGAGAGTGGGTTACATAGGCTAAGGTAATCAGTGAATCTTCTTAGAAAGTGACATTTGAGCAAGTCGTCCACTAGCCATCATCCATCATCTGTCAGAAGAGCGTCCCAGGTAAAGGGAACACCAGTGCGAAGTCCCTCAGCTTGGTGTGGGCAGGTGGAGGTGGGGTGGGGTGAGGAGCATGCTGGAGGGGGCAGGGGACAGTGTTGATGGGCAATGAGGAAGTTAGTAGGGGATGACATCAGAATTTGAATATTTATTCTTAGTGTGATAGGAAACCCTTGAGAACAGGCAGGACTTGCAGATGGGTAGGATGTGGGGAATGAGAAGGCCGAGAAGTCAAGGATGATGCCCAGGTGTTGGCACCAATAATTGGTGGACGTTGATACAAGGTACTCGGGTGTGAAAAACGAGGCAGAAGTGCACGTGTGTGTGTGTGTATGCTTGTGTATGTATGTGGATAAATCAATAATTTATTTGTGGCATTTTAAGTTTTAAATACCTTTTAGACAACAGAGAGGAAAATATTAGAAGGCAATTGGATGTTTGAATTTGGAACCCAAAGAAGGGATCAGGGTTATACATATCAGTTTGGGGGTCATCAGCAAACGGTTGGTATTTAAGGCCCTAAGACAAGATGAAATCCTGAGAAGGGAGACAGATTAGACCAGGGAGACCCATGATAACATTTAGGATGCAAGCAAGAATAACAAAGGAACATTAAATGAGGTTAGAGGAAAGCCTGTGGTGTGGAGCTAGGAAAGAAGAGTGTTTCAAAGAGAACATGATCACATGTTTCTGAAATGCCAGATAACTGAGCACAGAATGTGGAAACGAAGGTTTAAGTGACTTGGACAAGTGGCTTCCATGTAGTGCAAGAAGAAAGCCCAGTCCATGAGGTTGAAGCAGCAACAGAAGGTAAGTGGCTGATATGGGTAATGTTTTTGAGAAGTTCTGTTGTGTCATGAGCTGAGGAATTGGGCCAAAGCCAGGGGGGGTATAGAGGCAAGAGTTTTTGAGAATTTTGTTTTTGAAAGATGGGAGATACTGGGGCATCTGAGTGGCTCAGTTGGTTAACTATCCTACTTCACCTCAGGTTATGATCTCACAGATCGTGGGTTCAAGCCCCACACTGGGCCTTGTGCTGACAGCTCAGAGCCTGGAGCCTGCTTTAGATTCTGTGTCTCCCCCTCTCTCTGTCCCTCCCTGCTTGCACTCTGTCTCTCTCAAAAATAAATAAACATTTGAAAAAACATTAAAAAAATAAAGATGGGAGATACAGAAGCATGGTCTCCAATGGGAATGATTGAGTGTAGAAGAATACATTCACAATGCAGAAGAGGGAGGGGCATTAACTGTGGGAGAAGAAACTTGATAAGGTGGGTGAAGACGGATCCAGAGCACCTGGAGAAGCTTGCTTCGAGGTGGCTGCCACCCTTGCTGTCTTGCAATAGGAGGAGACGTGGAGCATCTGACAGATGCAGGTAGTGTGGTAGATTTCAGGGTGGGGACCCATGACAGATTACTTCTGCTTTGCCTATGAAGTTTGAGGTGGATTAGGAGGGAGCTAGTGGCGGGAGTGTGGTAGGGGACTATATGAGGGTGTTAGAAAGGAGAATAAGTTATGAAAGTCTTTTCTTGGAGTGTGTATTAGTCTCCTAGGCCGACATAACAAATAACTGCAACCTCGGTGGCTTAAAACAACAGAAATGTGTCCTCTCACAGTTCTGGAAGCCAAAAGTCCAAATATCTTTATCAAGATGTTGGCCATGCTGTGCTACCTCGGAAGGCTCTAGGGGAGAATCTGCTCCATGTCTCTTACCTAGTTTTTGGTGATGCTGACAGTCCTTGGTATTCCTTGGTTTGTAGACTAAACACTCCAATCTCAGCCTCCATTTTTACATCATTATTTTCTCAGTGAGTCTCTTCTCTTATCAGGACAGTCATCACTGGACTTAGGGCCCACCTTCATCCAGGATGATCTCACCTCAAGGTCCATAACTTAATTACCTCTGCCAAGAGCTTTTTTTCCAAAGTTCACATTCATAGGTCCTGCACATAGGTCAGACAATTTGGGGTGGGGGTGGCATTTTTCAGCTCACTACAGAAAATAAGCAAATATGCTAGGAAATAGTAGGATCGTCGGTCTCTGTTGTGTTCACTTGAGACTTGTGATCCATTACTTTACGTGAGGTCAGTCAGTACACTTGTATGATTTGCTGAGCAACATTCAGATGCTTAAGTGCAGGCTTGGGGTGGGTGAAGAATTGGGTTTTTGCAAAATTGAGGTTTTCCCAGGTGAGTCCCACAGAGGGAGAGAAGGGAAGAGAGTGATTAGTCTTTACAAGGGAGTACTTAGTGTGATGGACCCCGACATCTAAGCTGGGTAAGCAGGGAAGTGGGGGTAGCGAGGAGGTGTGGAAAAGTGGTAATAAGGTTCATGAATAGGGGATCCCAGTGGGTGAAATGATTCGAGTAGAGGCGTAAGTGTCAGTGAGTGGAAAGGATGAGCTGGTCAGAGAATACAGCACTTGGAAATGAGATTTCAGAGGTTGGTGCAGTGACTGGTTTGATGCCAAGGTTTAGCAGAGTGCCAAGAGAGGAGGTGTCTGAGGTGAGGGGGAGAAAAGATAGTAGAAAAGGTAGTGGAAAATGTAGCGAGGAGTTTAAGAATTCAAGAGGCTGGGAAATATTGGGTGGATGTTGAAGCCACCAGCAGTGATGGTGAGAGTGGTGTTGCAGAGAGGAAGAGAGGGAACCAGATGGTAAATGTTCATTGGGAAAGGAGTAGTGAGTGACCAAGAGTTTGCCAGGCGCCCCTACCAGGAGGTGGCCCAGTCATGTGGCATCTGCTTCATTTGAAGAGGGGAGGAGGAAAGCTAATCTGGAAATAGCAGTGAAGAGCAAGAGCACCTCCCATTTTCAGCCCCCAGGGACACGTAGGAGAACCTCTATTTGAGATGTTTCATAAATTTTTTCAAAGCTTATTTATTTTGAGAGGGAGAGAGGGAGAGTAGTGAGGAGGAGAGACAGAGAGAGAGGGAGAGAGAATCTCAAGCAGGCTCTGTGCTGACAGCTCAGAGCCTGACATGAGCCTAGATCCCATGAACCAGGAGATCATGACTTGAGCCCAAATCAAGAGTTGGATGTTTAACCAACTGAGCCACCCAGGCACCCTGAGATGTTCCATAATTTAACCAGTTCTTATTGCTGGACATTCAGACTTGTTCTAGATTTTTACCTGTGATACATAATACTGTGATGAAATTTCCTCCCAAAGCCTTAGTTATTTACTTTGTATAAATCTCCTCAAAATAGAGTTACTGCCGAGGCACCTGGGTGGCTCAGTTGGTTAAGCATCCATCGCCAGTTCAGGTCATGATCTCATGGTTTGTGAGTTTGAGCCCCATGTCAAGCTCTGTGCTGACAGCTCAGAGCCTGGAGCCTGCTTCAGATTCTGTGTCTCCCTCTCTCTCTGCCCCTCCCCTGCTCATGCTCCATCTCTCTCTGTCTTAAAAATTAATATTAAAAAATTAAAGAAAAGCAGTGACTACCATATAGAACTTTTTTAATTTTTAATTTTTTTTAACATTTTATTTATTTTTGAGAGAGAGATAGAGACAGCATGAGCAGGGGAGGGTTAGAGAGAGAGGGAGACACAGAATCTGAAGACAGGCTCCAGGTTCTGAGCTGGCTGTCAGCACAGAGCCCCACACGGGGCTCGAACCTATGAACCATGAGATCGTGACCTGAGCTGAAGTTGGACGCTTAACCGACTGAGCCATGCAGGCACCCCTAGAATTTTGTTTTTAATTAGCTCTTTGTAAGTACTGCCAAATTATCTACCAGTTAGTGTTTTTTTAAAAAATTAAACCATAGACTCACTATCACTGCTGCCTGATATTTTCATTTTTTGACTTAGAAAAGTTACTCCATGCCCAGAGTCCTTAACCTAGGATAAGATTCAGGGGGACTCAAAGCATCTGACAGTGAGTGGAAATAGGTATTTGTGTAGGCTTCTATGTTAGGGAAAGCCTCTGTACCTTTTATCAGATACTCAGTGAGGTCTACGACTCAGAAGATGTGAGGAATCCCTGTGCTGGTCTCAGGCTGTTGGTGGCTTCTCTCCACTTACCCTCCTCAAGGAGCCAGAGCCAGGAGCCGCCTATGGTTGAGAGGATGGCCTTTGAACTAGTAGAAGATCCTGGAATAGGGCATGTTTCAACAATCAGAGTCTAGAAACATATAGATTCTACTGAACATGTGGTTTAGAGGTGGGAAAGGGAGGTTTGATGACATGAAAAAGCAGTGATGAAAAAAATAACTGTTTCATCTCTATATTCTGAGTTGTAACTGTATCAGAAAACACTTACGCCAAATGATACTGTAACCTCAAAGGGAGTGAATTCTAAAAGTCTGCTCTGTTTCACCCATGGGGACAGAAAACCAGGTGACTTCTCCCTGAGCAATTGACATGACCAGAGAAAGGTGATGATTTCCTCTGCACTGGGCATCCTTTCTATCCCTGAGGCTGTGCCAGAAGCTCTTGAAGAGATATTTCCAGCGGCCCAGTCAGCCAGGATGAAGCTTTTGGCAATGGATCAACATTTGTTGATTGTGCTTAGCCTGCTTTTAAAAAGATTCTGGGAATACTTTACAGGATACCTTAAAAGTTGATTCAATAAAGCTTCTACAAGGGAAAGGCAAGGGAAATAAAACATACTGGGGTGGGGGGTGTGGATAATAGCAAAATTCAGGTATCAGTGGGTCAGTGAGGACATTTAAATCTCTTCTCTCAACTCTATCCCTCCTTCCAGACATTCACTTCTCCTTCTCTTCCCTTTCATCACCAAACTGAAAAACACCCATTCTTTTTATTCTTTGCTCATTCTCATTTACTTTTCAGCCCAATTAAATTTGGCTTCTGCTCTGATTTGCTCTTCTGAAATTTCTCCTTATTGCTAGATTGTATTAAAACACCTTTAGCCCTCACCTTCCTGGGTCATCATTGCCTATTGTTTCCTCATGCAAGCTCTCTCCTGTTTCATTCCATGGCACCTGCGCTCTGGTTCTCCTCCAGCCTGTTTCCTCTCAGGTGCTTTCAGTAGTTTGCCCCCTCCTTGTCTGCCCAAGAGTCCTGTCTCAGAAACTCTTCTGTTTGAACACCAAAAGCTTACCCTGAGTGGGCATTCCCATAGGTCAGCATATCCCAAACTCTATTGCTAAGTTTCAGACCTATACTTATAGCTGTTTAATGTACATGTATATATATGTGCCTGAATCTCCCTGTTTTCCCAAATCAACACGTTCAACATGGAATTTGTTATCCTTTCCCTCCTTGATTTCAGTCCTCACTGCCTACTGTGTTCCCTTCACTCTCCAACAGACCTCTGAACTAGAAACTGGGGTATCACTCCAGATGACTTCTCGTATACTCTATAGTTAATCATTTATCAAATTGTTGCTTCCACCCTAAGGTGAAATGTCTTATGGTTGCAACCTCCCGTCTGTTCAGACACTTACCTCTTGAAAGAGCCTCTTCACTTCTGTCCCTGTGCTGACCACCTTCCACTTTGCTGTTGGCTTATGTGGATACCATTGGTTAAACGTTTCTGTTGAATCTCCATTGTCTTAGCTCAGTGTAATTGTCCCAATCTAAAATTTCAGGCATCCTTACACTGGGGACTCCCCCTATACTGATAGCTATTACAGGTGGTTTGGTTTAAGTGGTTAAGAGGATGTTCCAGGGCCAGAGCTCTAACCTTGACCATGTCTCTTGCTAGCCTTGTGATCTCGGTCAAGTTACTTGACCTCTCAGTGCCTCATATAGTTGTGTATCTATAAAACTGGAGTATTACTAGTAACTGTCTACTAGAATTATTGGGAAAGTTAAATGATTCCGTATACATGAGGCTCAGAACAGTAGCTGGGTTACTGTATGCCTGTTATTACTATTATTATCTTCAGCATTGTTCTTACTCTTATCTGTACCTCCGCTACACAGCTTTTGATGGTTTCTTGAATACATTCTTTTACTCTCCCTTACATAACACTGGGTATTTGACTGTGCCTTCTGCCCAGAATATACTTTCCTACTTCTTTATCCAGCCAGTTTCCTTGGGCAAAGTTAGAGGTAAAATTCTCCATGCTTCTGCAGCTCTTGTCCATATCTTTGAATGTGCACCCTTTACATTAAAGTTCAAGTAGTGTGTTTACATATCTGTTTCCCACAGAAGGCAGTTTAAGCATCTCCATGTGAGGATTTGGCTTTGGGTTGTTCACCTTTGCAAGCTTATAAGTCTTTTTTTTTTTTTTAATGATTTATTTATTTCTAGGAGAGAGAGAGAGACAGCGTGAGCAGGGGAGGGTCAGAGACAGAGGGAGTCACAGACTGAAACAGGCTCCAGGCTCCGAGCTGGCAGTCAGCACAGAACCCGACGCGGGGCCTGAACCCACGAACCGCAAGATCATGACCTAAGCGAAAGTCGGACACTTAACCGACTAAGCCACCTAGGCGCCCCTGCAAGCTTATAAGTCTTGCATGGAGCAGTTACTTAAAAAATGTTTGTTGAATATGTGTTAAGTGAATGAGATTCTTGACCAGATTTTCTGGTGGACCAGAATGCGCTTATTGCATTATAACATAATTGTTCAGTTTGTGTTCATTTCCTCACAGATACTTGAATATCCGAACCAACTCTGGAAAGAAAGTCACAGCTCGTCATCAATATTGGTTATGTAGATTACTCTTAGGTCTGTGACCTACAGTAATGATCTTCCTCTAGTTCTTGTAACTCTGTTTTCCTTAAAAGCAAGTGTTAGTAGGGATGCAATGAAGGTGGTGTGGTGTTCAGGAAAAAACATGGCAAAGATGCTGGCTGGGGATGGGCAGATTCAAAACTCTAGTCCTTTTATGACAGGTTGAGGCTTTAACTCAAACTGGGTCATGAGCTGAGAATCAGAATCAGTACTTAGAAGTCACTAGGAGGGGCGTTTGGCTGGTTCAGTCGATTAAGCATCCGACTTGGGCTCAGATCATGATCTCATGGTTTACAAGCTCAAGGCCTGGATCGGGTAAACTCAAGCCCTCCGCCAGGCTCTGCATTCTCTCTCCCTCTCTCTCTGTACCTTGTAGTATTCTCATGCTCTCTCCCTCTCTGCCCCTCACTCATTCACACTCTCTCTATTTCAGGCAGAGAAGGACAGATATCATATGTTTGCACGTATAGGAGGATTAGGAGGAACTTAATGGAGGACCATGGGGGAGAAGAAGGGGAAAAATAGTGGGGGAGAGGGAGGGAGGCAAACCATGAGAGACTCCTGAATGCCGAGAAGAAACTGAAGGCAGACGGGGTGGGGGGAGGGGAAGGGGGGTGATGGGCATGGGAGGAGGGCACTTGTGGGGATGAGCACTGGGTGTTATATGGAAACCAACTTGACAAACTATTACCAAAAAAAAACAGAAGTAAAATAAATGCATTTAAAGGATAAAAAATAAATTAATAAATTAAAGTAAATAAATAGATCTTTTAAAAAAAAAGTCACTAAGCACTTTTGAAGTCAAATAGACAAGTAGAAGTTGTAGTCTGGAGCAAAACTGAAGGTCCAAGCACCAGGAAATATTCAAGGTAATGGCCCTGGGGGTTGTGGGAATGATCTTTGGAACTATGTGATTACACATCTTTCCCACATTTTACAGGCCACCCACATCACCCCTGGAAAGTGGGTACCATTACAAATCACACCCATTAACCCCAAATTCCTGACTCCAGTGTGCAAGTGTGACAAGTGACATAGTGGTTGGAGCACAGGTTTTGCATCCAGATTGCCCTGGGTTCAAATCTCACCTCTAATGTGGACTTATAGTGCAATCTTGGCAGATGACTGGGTCTCTCTGGGACTGTTTCCTCACCAATCAAGTGAAGTAGATATTATTTCATAGGAGAGGAGTGAGAATTGAGTAAGATGATATATGTGAAGTACTTTGCATAGTGCCTGACCCACAGTTACTGCCCAGCGAAGTGGTGTTATCAGTTTATTATATGTTTGTTCTTTTAAAGGAGCTCCCTGTAGCAGCCTGTGTGATCGGGAAGAAAACCACTACCATTTAATGAACACTTTATGTTAGGCACTGTACTAAACTATCAGCTGTATTAATTCTTAATTTGTACAACAAAATGAACAAAGAGATAATGTTATCACCACTTTAGAGATTCAGAGAAGGTTTGTACCTTGCCCAAAGTAGTACAGCTATTATGTATCAGAGCTTAGAGTTGGACAGATTCTGTCTTTC
This sequence comes from Proteles cristata cristata, assembly GCA_017311185.1. Classification (NCBI taxonomy): domain Eukaryota; kingdom Metazoa; phylum Chordata; class Mammalia; order Carnivora; family Hyaenidae; genus Proteles; species Proteles cristata. The sequence continues at coordinate 13,717 of JAESUZ010000972.1, read as the reverse complement.
ATTGAAGGTTTGACTCCTGGTCACTGCGCACAGTGTTTTCCAGACAGGTTGCAAAAGAACATTTGTAGAGTTGGCTGTGGATGTTATGGCTCCTGTTCAAATAACCAGGGTGTGTGTGTGTGTGTGTGTGTGTGTGTGTGTGTGTGTGTGTGTGTGTGTGACAATTTGCATGTAATTTCATTCCGCAGATGAAATTATCCCGGAGTGTGAGTGGTTGGTACATGAGTGCCTTCTGGCATTTTTTCTGGCAAAGCCCAGCTCAGAGGAGGTGTTAATGGTAAGAGGGCAATAGTTTATATTCATAGAGTAGGCAGCTACAGAAAGAAACTCAAAAGGTAAGGCCACCTCTAAGAATGCAAGGATATAAGAACACCAACACCGGCCTACAGTATTGCTTGGTACAAACCAAAAATCTGTAGACAGAATTTAGGCAGCTGGGTTGATCAGAAGGGTAGTAGAAAATATTAACTCTCCTTGGCTTTTTGGAACTCAGAGTCAGGACAAATAGTCCAGTTGAGATGATACCCCAATATTTGATACCCTGATGTTAGCAACATAAGAAACAATTGTCATGTACAGCCATGTGAGGTCATGTGTTCTAAGGAGAACATTATATGATTTAATAGTTGGAAATAGTGTCACTCCCATAGGCTTAAAGTGACCAATATCATCAAATATTAGGAGCTGAGAAATATGCTTCCTATGAATTTATGGCTGTGGACGATGGCATAGGCCTTGGTTCAGGCAGACTTGGATTTGAATCCTGGTTCCTCTGCTTCTTATTTGTGCGACCTGGGCTAATTACTCAACATTCTAAAATTTCAGTTTCCTTTAACTGTGGGATGGGTATAATAATATGTTTCTTAGGGTTGTGATGATTACTGATGAAATAAATGATAGCTATTGATTTTATTATAACATTTGCAAGTGTGAAGGAACCACATTTCTTTCTTTCTTTCTTTCTTTCTTTCTTTCTTTTCTTTCTTTCGAAACAAGAGTGAATACAGGTTATACACACAGACACACACACACACACAGACACACACACACACACACAATTTTTTTTCAAAGAAACACTCTTGTCTCCAGGGAGTTATTACAACTTTCACATGTTCACATTAATTCCCGAGCCTTTATAATCATAAAATCCATTTATAGCCCTTAGTTGCCAAGCAACATAGGACAAAGTACTGAGTATTTCCTTTCATTGCAAGAGGTTCAGCTTTTCCATATTGGTCTTGAAATCACCATTTTTCAGAAAAGACAGAACAGTGAGAATACTGTATTTCCCAGGTTTCATGAGCATTCCTTGTTTGGGAATAGAATCAAAGCTGAAAGGAATATATTGTTATTATTGTCCTGTTCTTGAATAGTCTAAAGCATTTGTGCTAATTATACAGTTCATTTTTAAGAAATTCTGAAGGTGGGAGACTGCAAATTTAGTTTAAGGAGAGAACTTGCTTCATGTAACCTGTGTTCTGAGATGCTCTCACTGTAGGAGAACTAGATTTTGATCTGTCAGTATCTTTCCAGAAAGTCTTGGATGGTGTAAAATTCATATGAAAAGTGTTATCTGCTGACCTTGGTAACCACTGACCTCAAACAGGTCATTCAACAAGGCATTGACAGAGTTTGGGGAAACTGGCTTTGAGGTACATAACTGAACTAAATTTTCTTCTTTGAAAGGTATTAACTCTCTTAATTGTTTTTGTTGTTTTTGCCTGTGGAGAATCAGTAAGTAAAGGTTGGAAATCCAAAAAGAGGGGCACCTGGGTGGCTTAGTTGGTTAAATGTCTGATATCAGCTTAGGCCATGATCTTGCTGCTCTCCGGTTTGAGCCCCGCATCCAGCTTTGTGCTGACAGCTCAGAGCCTGGAGGCTGCTTCAGGTTCTGTGTCTCCCTCTCTCTCTGTCCCCCTCTCCCACTCACACTCTGTATGTTTCTCTCTCAAAAACAGATAAACATTTAAAAAAATTAAAAAAAAAAGAAATCCCAAAAGAATTGACAGAATATATTACTATTTAATATCCTATAAAGTACCTAGTACAACTTATATTTTTAAAAGCTCATTAAAACATGCATAGAAACATTTTTTACCTTCACATAGCTATTTCTCTATTTGTATGTATTAAAACAGAACAAAAGCAGATTAGAGTATTCAATGGGACTTTTACTCTCCTTTTCCCATATGGATTCTACACATGCAGTGGGATTCTATGGATACAAAGAATGGAAGCAATGAATCTCTTTTCTTTCTTCCTTTGTTGGGTTAGGCAATCTTGTTGCTTTGAAACAAATCTGTTAAGTCACATACGATGTATTATATGCAGGAGGAGGCAGAAAGTGCACCTACAAACTATCTTACAAATTTTACAAGGTTAAGAGCTAGTCAAGCCTCTTCTGCTAAGAGTAAATGTACTTGGGATGACTTTACGTGTGGGTGTAAAAGAGTAAGATCTAGCTGTTATCATGACTAGTCTAATTCCAATTGATCAGTAGAAGGGTACTTTAAAATCTATTATCCACACATCTCAAGAAGTGTTGCGTCTTAAGAAGCATTTCGAGAACTTCCATTTCTTCTTTTTATCTGCATGGGGTAAGGCCAAGACAATAATCTGCTCCTCTCCTCTGAGAGCAGCGGTCTCCAGTGTGAGAATCTGAATTGACCTTTCATGGTAGTGAGGATGTCAGGGCGACAAGCTGTGCTCAGGACTTGGTCTTCCCTTTGCTGGCTGTTTATGGAAATGTTGGGGGGGGAAAAAGTCCATACTCAGCCACCAATTTTTAAATATTCTTATTTTGCCAGCTCCTTCCTTACCCATCTTCAAATTTTTCTTCTCACCCTTTCATTTGTATTATGCTTGCGGATAATACAGTTTGACATTTTACAAACTTTTTATTTCTGCTACTCACTGGTCCCTCTTGCAACCCTGAGAGGAAGGCATTTTACAGATGAACAAAATGGAGCCTTAAAGAAGTTCAAAGAGATGTCTAAAACCACACTGGTAAATGCCAATGGCAAAATCTTTGTCTTCTCACTCCAAGTCCAATGCTGTTTCCACCTTCATACCACTTTGCTTTCCCAAAGAAAAAAGAGGTAACACTTGCCATGGCTCATTGGCTTCCATAGTCTAGGGTAGGTGTCAGTAAACTTAGCAGGTCTTTGGAAGGAGCTCCTCCCTTTTAGCCTCCTCTTGCTTACTGAACCCCAGTTACCACGTTAATGTCCCACAAACCGGCCACTGACTACCCCACCACACCTACTCTCCAGAGCATGGCCAGCAAGTTCCTGTCATTTGGGCCTTCATTTAACCCTCTGCTTTGATGAAACTGATCTGCCCTGACTTCAGCAATTGGTGCATTGTTCTGAATACTGTGTTTGGGGGTCGGGGGTGAGGAGCAGAGAAGGAATAAGAAGTGAATGAAGAGAGGCAAACCATGAGAGACTCTTGAATGCTGACAAAAACTGAGGACTGATGGATGTGGGGGGGAGGAGGGATGGGCATGGAGGAGGACACTTGTGGGGATGAGCACTGGGTGTTATGTGGAAACTAATTTGACAATAAACTATTTGTAAAAAAAAAAAAAAAGAAGTGAATGAACATTTATTATTGCTGAGCACTAGTAGTGTTAAAGAAAAAAAAATCAATGATACTTGTTAAAGCCTAGTAAGTTCAAGAGAAGGAGTGTCACAACAGGTATAGTGACTGCTGTGATGGAATTTTGCAGTGGGGGAGAGAGACTGGGCTCAGCCTCACGTGGCTATAGCCAAGGAACAGGATAAGAGGGGTTCTGACTAGACCAGCCTAACAGGATTCTTGCTGAAAGCAGACTAAGGTGACCAGACATCACCTGAGGCGGGGGGGGGGGGGGACGGGGGGGTAAGGAACCTGATTAGATAGCAAAGGTGATCAGTTATGGAGGATGGAGGTTCTGATTTGTCAGGATTTTTGCTAAAATTGGACAAGATAGAAAGAGAAAAGTAGGCCTTGTTGAAAAGTTCAGGGGCCCTGAGTAGAGTTTGATCTAGGAGTCAGTCTGATGGCAGCAGGGTCACACATCACATTTAGTCTGTGAGCATTGGCCTAAGGTGTTAAAACTCATCTTTTTTAATTTTTTTTAATGTTTTATTTATTTCTAGGAGAGAGAGAGAGAGAAAGAGAGAGACAGCGTGAGCAGGGGAGGGTCAGAGAGAAAGGGAGATACAGACTCTGATACAGGCTCCGGGCCCTGAGCTGGCAGTCAGCACAGAGCCCGACGCGGGGCTCGAACCCACGGACCGCGAGATCATGACCTAAGCGAAAGCCGGATGCTTAACCGACTAAGCCACCCAGGCGCCCCAGAACTCATCTTTTTTTTCCTGCTCCTTCCCTCCCTACCCCCCCAAGATAAGGAAACAGGTCCAGAGAGGTTTAGTAGAAGGGAATCAGTAGAAGGGAATTGACCTCAAGTTGACCTGATGGCAGTTTTCCAAATCTCATTCTTTCCTTGCCTGCAGGTTGCGTGGGGCTGCCTCCTTCTGGAATGCCCTAGTCTGCCCTTTTCAGCTGGATAATGGCTGTGCCCTCTTGGGATCTCCACTTTGGCATCATTCCCTGAGGGCTTCTGTGTATTCCATAGTACTTTGCACTTCACCTCTAAAAGCGTGTTTTGCCTTTTTCTGTGTCTGTCTCCTATGGATAACTGGTTGGAAGGAACTATGTCTTATTCATTCCTTTAGCCTCAGCAGCTAGAACTGGCACATATTTGTCAAACCAATCAATAAATACCCCAGTCTTGATCTCTTTCCGAGTCTGATGGGCTTCCTCCCTTGTTTCTCCTACCCCAGAAGACATGAGCCTTCATCCTATACTTGGCTGAAGACTCAGCCCTCACTCAGTGCTCTGCTGGGCTGTTCCCTCCTTATCTGCCTGGCTTGGCAGGAGGAAGGCGTTGCCGAGGCAGGACAGACACTCCTGAAAGCCACGTGGTGGGCAGCTTCTGTGTCACATTTTCCTGAATTTGTGCTATTCAGGGTCTATCCACTGGGGGCATCGATTTCATATTCAACACTGTCCATTCCAGAGGAGCCAAACCCCTGTAAAGCCTGTGGGTGGAGCTGTCCTTCCTGTGAGATGTCTTCCTCTTCATCTTTTTCCTTCTTCCTCTTCTTCCTCCTTTTTGGCCCTTGGCAAAATTAGACCAAACCAGAACAATAACACTTCAAAATCTTCAACATAAAATAAATGGGATTCCTTGATGATACAATTTAAAAGAAAGGTTTAGTTTCTGTTTCTCAAATGTATCTTACACAGTTAAAAATTAATATTGGTTAACATGCAGTTGATTGTGCTTTATTTATTCCTGTATATACTAACCTTAGTATATTTTATTGAAGAGAAAATGGACAAAGCATAAAAATTTGATCCTCATGTTGAAGGGTTAGGAGGAAGTTCAGCTATAAGGTTCCAAAACTCCTTGAAAAATGGATTCCTAGACTCCCAGAAAGGCCAGAGGATCTTGCTTAATTATTATTTCATATCGCTAATTTGAGAGGAAAAGAAGTGTGAACTTGATTATCAGCTAATGAAGACATTGAAATACTTTCATGAAAACTGAGGTCACGTGATGCAATAGACTGACCATTTTCACCTCCTACTTTAAATCCCATGCAGATTTTTAGATTATTCACTGAGAAGCTATGCAAATCACCACAAGGGCAGATCTCCAAAGGTATAGAGCCAATCAGCGATCATTTATTATTTACACTGAATGGCTCCAGAGTTTGTGAAAAAGCAAATTGGACACATTCATATGGAATTATAATAATGTTAGAGCTGAAAGATCATAGATCTACTACATTTTTAAGCTGTATATGACAGACACTATCAGCTGCCTTCCCAGTAGTGGTCCAGCCACCTTCTTTTCTGTGGGCAGAAGCTTAATCTCTTTAGAGAGAGAAGAGTCCTTGACTGAGGAAGGGTAGGCTGTAATGTAATTGATTTAAACGAGTTATCACAATCTCAAGTTTCTCTTCTCTCTTCCCTGGTCTTCATAATTCAGCAGCTGTAACTCTTTTGCAACCTTCTTCCATCATCTTTTATAAAGGGTAAATTCCTCTATTTGCTGAAGCACCTAACAATATTAATAATAACTTGATGTGTTCTTTACATTTTTATTAGGAATGTTATTATTTTTATTAGTTCTTGAGTGGTTTGTACCAGCCCTATTTTTCTTCGTCTTTTTGCATGATTTTGCAGAAAGCAAGGTTGTTCAAGAACATATTCATTATGATATAGTAGAAAACACCTGAGTCTGTGTAAGGACAATTGTGTTATTGCGACTTGAACAAGTTACTCAAGCTGGCTAAGAATATTTGCTCTTCTGAAAAATGGGAATAATAATAGCACCTATTTGATAGAATAAAATTATTGTGAGGATTAAGTGGGAAAGAAATGCAAAATTATTAGCATGTTATCAGTACCTAAAAAGTACTCAACAAATTTATGAAGTATTTATTATTATTATTATTATTATTATTATTATTATTATTATTATTCTCCATTGGCCATCTCTCATGTGACTTGTGATTCTTTCCCAGTCTGCTGGGTCTCCCTTAGGCACCCTATTTGTCAACATTCCTCTCAAATTGTGGGGCCCAGGTCATCATGGCTGGACTTGTGCATCGAGGAACAGAGACCTCACCATCCTACTTCTGTACTCAGTGATTTTATTTGTATAATTCAACATTAGTTTGTCTTCCTAATAATTCCTCATAATGGCCCAATGAAAGGACCTTTGTCTATATCACCTATTCACTCATAAGCCAAGTTTCCCCATCTCCTACTTACATAATTTAAAAACTCAATGTAGAGCTGAATGCTTAACCTGCTAAATGTCATCTTGTCAGAGTTAGCCATCAACCGAGTCAGCCGAGATTCAACTTGACTCTTTCAAAACATATTGTGCCCTGCCTACCTCCTTCAGGCCATCTGCATACTCCACCAGTTTGTCTTCTTAAAATCTTCTAAATCACAGATACCATTATTGACAAATATGAGAGCAGAGTCATTTTGTACTGAATTTTAGGATTTTTCTCTCGGTTGGCATTGTGGGGTACAGTTCTCACAGGTATAAGATCTCCTAATGCTAATGTAATTTCCTCTACCTTTCTCCATTTTAGCTACAAATATAACCATCTTTGACTGCCCCTCCCCACATTGGATTAGAAGCCCCCAGGTCTCTCCTTGGGCCTGACCTAATCACACTATGTTAGTGCTGCCTGTGTTTTTTCTGTGCCCCTCCCTTACCTTGAGGGTAAGATTGAAGGTGGCTCTCTGTTGTATCCTCAGGGCCTAGCATAGACACACTTCATTAAACATTCATTAAGTGCTGAATGAATTGAGAATTTTGTTAAATGTCTAGTTGAAGTCAAGATACACATTTCTATGGAGAGTCTCCTACTCTGTCAGTCTCAGGCGCTGCACAGGCAAGGACATGAAGTTCATCCACCTGGCTAGTTTTTGGTGGATACATGCAGACTCTTGAATGCCTTCTGCTGTTCTTAAGAGTCCAGCAGCAAAGTTTTTAGTGATCCTTTCTAGAATTCTGCATCTATGACAGTTCTGGAAACCCGTTGTGGGCGTTGCCATCCTGTTACACAATGTGCCTGAACTATTTATTTACTCAAGTTGAATAAAAGTTAATTTTTATTTTATCTTTTGATTATTGGGCACATAAATTTCAGGTGATTCATATCATGTTAAAGTCCAGACAGTCTTTTAATTTGGTCACATTTCCAACAATGGGTCATGTTCATTCTGGGTAAAAGAACTGATTAGATTCTTCCTGGATCGATGTAGGACTTCCTGTACAAGGAGAACTGAGGAGACTCCCAGGATTGTGGGTCATTAGGTGGAGTTTTTCTTGGGATCAGTGCCCTGCTGCTCCCTTCTGTCTCTAGGTGCAAAAACAGGATGATATGACACAGTCCCAAGCAGAAGAAATCCCCAAGCTCCTTCTTAGGCTCCTCACCCAACTCTCTCTTAATTCTTACCTCAAAGCCCCAGCATAACCTCCCACCCAATCACCAAAACTAGACTAGACTAGACTAGAGAATTACCTAGCTTCCTTCCAATCAGTCACAGAGTCCAGTAGGCTTTCCTTCTTAAATACTACTCACATCCAGTGGTGTGCTGGTAAACATTCAACAACCAACTTTTTGGGGAAAGAATTCCGAATTTGTAGTGTTTGCCAGTTACCATGGTGTAAATCCTCCCTCAGGGCCCATTGTAGGCTGCTAACATGACACAGCAAGTACAGAGTTGGTAAGAGATGTGCACACCCTTGTACAGGCTGGCTGTAGTGCACCTGCACTCTTCCACCTTACTGATCTCCACCTCCACACCTGCTGTTATACAGAGTGTCATTCAAGACCCCAGGATCTGTCCCTGCCAACATTTCTAGCCTCATGAACCCCCTCCCTGGAAGGTTTTCCTGGCACCCTTTTGCTCTTGTTGGGTTATTTAGCTGACCCATAATACCCTGTGTACATCTCTGTTGTCATATTACATCGCTGTGGTATGTGTTTGTCAGTCTTTCTCACTAATCTGTGAACTTGTTGAGCACAGAAACTGATAGTACTGACAAAGGGTAGTAGTTAATTGAGCTGGGAACTATGCTAAGCATATTAAATGCGTTATCTCATTTAATCTTTGGGCACCTTGCTGACTCAGTTGGTTGAGCATCTGATTCTTGATTTCGGCTCAGGTCATGATCTCATGGTTTATGGGTTCGAGACCCGCATAATGCTCTGTGCTGACAGTGCGGAGCCTGCTTAGGATTCTCTCTTTCCCTCTCTGTCCCTACTCTGCTCGTGTTCTGCTTTTCTCTCTCCCAAAATAAATAACCATGAAAGAAAATTTAATGTTCAAATAACTCTATGAGGTAGATGCTTTTATTATCCTCATTTTATACATAAAGAAGTCGAGGCACAGAGAGACTAGATGATTTTCCCAAGGTTGTACAGCTGGTTGTACAAATCTACAGCCAGATTTGATCCCAGGCCAGATTGTAGAACCAGGACCCTTAACTACTCAGGGCTCCTTGTCTTTGTGTCTCTAGCACTTGGGACTCTGCCTGGCCCATCACAGGTATGTTGAGTAATTTAATGAGGGAAGGCTCATGTTGGCGGCATCCCTGACTAGTCTTCCTCAGCTTCAGTCCAGTTTCCCAACAGCAAGAAACTATAAACTTGATCACATGCTCCCTCTGATGAGAATGTTTCAATGTCTCCACAACTTTCCAGATAAATTCCTTACCTTGGTACCTATGAACTTTTATGATCTGGTGTCTGCTAGTTTCTCTAGATACACCTCCCACTATTCATAATCACCTTTATTCATTCAAATTTTATTACTTATCCAACAGATGCCATATTTATTGAATAAGACCAAACAAGGTTCCAGCCGTTGTTCTAGAATGTGTATGAAAGAGGCAGTTTCTCCCCTAGAGAGGCTTAGAGCTCAGTGACACAGACAGAAGAGACAGACACACATCACACAACTACAGTGGTTGGAACAGAAGTACATCCAACTTTCACTGGGGTCCGCAACAGGCATTGCTCTCGGTCTCTGACGTGTTCTTCACCTGGCTCTGGCCGTACTATTGACACATTCCCACGGGAGTTGTGCTGCTGATTTTATAAATTCACTTGCATATACTCTTTTCTGTTCTTAGAATTTTTTCCTAATAACCACCTACTTTAAAAATTCCTCTCAAGTGTCATGTACAAGGAGTCCATCCCCTCCCCCACCCCTGCCAGCCTAATTGAAAGGTCCCATAGTATTCATGTCTACATCTAATGCTTAACATGTACAGCTCTAGCTGACCTTGTCCCTCTCACTGTATTGTGAACTCATCTCTGTTTTTTTTTCTTTCTTTAAATGTTTTATTTATTTCTAGGAGAGAGAGACAGAGTGAGCAGGGGAGGGTCAGAGAGAGAGGGAGTCACAGACTGAAACAGGCTCCAGGCTCCGAGCTGGCAGTCAGCACAGAGCCCGACACGGGGCTCGAACCCATGAACCACGAGATCATGACCCAAGCGAAAGTCGGATGCTTAACCGACTAAGCCACCCAGGCGCCCCAACTCATCTCTGGTTTTATTCCTGGACATAAAATGGACACTAAGTGTATATTGAATAAATGAATGAAACAATTAAAGAATTGATGATTGGAAATATCATCTTTTCTCATCTAACTCTGAATTGCCTATGGCTCTGAAACATCACATTAGATTTGAAATCTAGCTTTATTTTCAAGACAAAATATCCTTAGCAAATGATAGAAGGACAGTATTTGGTTTCTCCTCCTCTCCTCCATCCTCTCTTCTTCTACCTCTCCTCCTCCTTCTTTGGAATACTCATTAACAATTCTGCTCAAATTTCTCATGAACACTGGTGTGTCACAGGGAAACTTAACTACTTTATGTTAAGTTTAAATCCAAAAGGCAGCCATTTAGGGGGATCCTCACTGTTGCTTTTTAGAATCTTTTAAAAACCTAGAGGCACCTGGGTGGCTCAGTTGGTTAAGTGCTCAACTCTTGATTTCAGCTCAGGTCATGATCTCATGGTTCATGAGATCGAGCCCTGCCTTGGGCTTCGGGCTGAGCATGGAGCCTGCTTGGGATTCTCTCTCTCCCTCTGCCCACCTTTCCCACTTGTGTGTTCTTTCTCTTTCTCTAAACCAAAAAAAAAAAAAATCTTTTAGAAACCTGGAGTTATGGTAATAGACCAGTGTTGTCATTTCGGCTGTTGTCTGAGTACTCTGGGTGGTGATGCTGCAGGACAAAAGGTGAAAGAGTCAACAAAGGAAGGAACAGGTGGCATCTGGGTTGAGGAAAGCGATGTGGGAAGGGAGTCTATCAGATGGTAACAGAAAAGGATTGGTGGGTGGTGGATGGGCAGGGTAAATGAAAGGATGGTTCTTGCCGTGTGTACCCTTCTCACACCTTTGGAGAAGCATTGTTTCCTCAAAGGTGTATTTATGTACATTAACAAGTCCTGTGTATTCAACTTGGGCTTGTTTCTGCTACTTCCTGGTGGATTGATCCGTAACTATGTGTTCTTTCCTGTCTGCCCAAGGTCAAGGGATAGCCAGACAGGTTACCATATGGTAGCTTTTGCTGTGCCTAGAAAGGGAGGGAGAGACCTAGGGTCTTTCTTTCTGAGAGCCCTCTTTCTGAGGGGCCTTCTTTCTGAGAGCAATAAAAGGGGCAGTTCTCTGGCACTCCAAGGAGGCCTGGGCAGCTTCTCCTGTTCTGAGCAGGATGGTGACAGCCACAAAAGACAAATGTAGAAAAGGGTGGAATCCAAGCTTGAAACCGAGCCTCCCTGAGAGGAGGTGGGCTGCCTAACAATGCCATCTCTGCAGGCTTGGGTGTAAAAAATAAGTGTTTAAGACATTTATAGCAAAGTGATTATTTTTAAAAGCAAGAGATTTATTTTAACAGTCATTTAAGAGTTTCCCTGTGTGCGTGTAAAGCCTTCTGAAAACAATTTTGTCTGACATTATGGATTTATCTTGTTGAGTAATTTCCTTTGAACCTGGAAGGCACAGATGTGATTTTGGCGTCCTAGAGAATGTTGACTACTGCAGGATCAGCTCTCCTTGTTCATTAAGGTGTTCAGACATGCCACGTGGGGCAGGTCTTGGGAGCTGTGGACCTTCTCCTGTTTCTGACTGGGGATGGAGGTGGGGGAGCATGGGTGATATAAAGCAAGTGGTACATTGGTCAGGTCTTAGCATCTGTTGGCTACCTCCAGTTTTTGCCTGCCTGGTGCAGTGTGTGTGTGTGTGTGTGTGTGTGTGTGTGCGTGTGTGTGCGTGTGCGCGCGCGTGCGTGCACGCGCACTTGCGCATGCTCATGTGTGTGTGCTGTATAAAGCAGATGGGACATCAGCAGGGGCTTCAGTGGGAAATTAAACAGATCCTTCCCTCCATCTGCTTCTCTTAGCAATCAGCTTGACCAAAGCCCAGTGAAGTAGTAGAAGCAAGTCAGTCCTGTCTCCATTTGGAGCATGGAATGGATTGGTGATGGTGGGGGGGAGTGGGCATGTGCTCAGGAATCAGGGCAGCCTGCTTGGTTTCCCTGCATGTCACTTACTAGCTGTGAGACCCTGGGTAAGCTAGTTACCTGTGTAACCACTTTGCCTTCTCTGTAGACTGGAAATATTAATGTCTACCAATGTCTACCTCCTAGGGCTATTATGAGGATGAATGAGTCAGGTAAAGTGGTTCTCTTTGGCTTGGCTCAGAGTCAGAAATCCAAACTACCTCTGAATAACCCTGGACAGCTGTGATAGCTCTGGACTTCATCTCCCTTCTCTTCTTATCCCTTTATAGTGCTTTCCCATAAAGCAACCAGACAGCCTTCTCCTTTTTTCCTATTTGTTTATTTTTTGTGGATTCCCTACTTGGGTGAAATCATATGGTATTTATCTTTCTCGGTCTGACTTATTTCACTTAGCATAATACCCTCTAGGTCAATCCATGTTGTCACCAATAGTGCAATCATATCCTTTTTTATGAACACACATAGATATCTACCACATCATCCTTATCCATTAGTCTACTGATAGACACTTAGGTTGCTTCTATATCTTGGATATTGTAAATAATGCTGCAGTAAACATAGAGATACATGAATCTTTTCTCTTAATGTTTATTTTTGAGAGAGAGAGTGATCAGGGACATGCAAAGAGACAGAGGGGAACAGAGGATCCAAAGTGGGCTCTGTGCTGATGCAGAAAGTCCAACATGGGGCTTGAACTCACAAACCAGAAGATCATGATTTGAGCCAAAGTTGGACGTTCAACTGACTGAGCCACACAGGTGCCCTTTTAACTTTTCAGATCAGTGTCTTTATTTTCTTTGGGTAAATAACCAGTAGTGGAATTGCTAGATCATATGGTATTTCCACTTTTAATTTTTTGAGGACCCTCCATATTGTTTTGTCACAGTTGCTGTAGGGAGGAAAACTTTTAAAGATGCTAAGCATATCATATCACTTTCAAAAAAGGCTTCCCCTTGGGGCGCCTGGGTGGCATAGTCGGTTAAGCGTCCGACTTTCGCTTGGGTCATGATCTCACGGTTCGTGGGTTCGAGCCCCGCGTCGGGCTCTGTGCTGACTGCCAGCTCAGAGCCTGGAGCCTGTTTCAGTCTGTGACTCCCTCTCTCTCTGACCCTCCCCTGCTCACGCTGTCTCTTCTCTCTCTCCTAGAAATAAATAAAACATTAAAGAAAAATTAAAAAAAAAAAGGCTTCCCCTTGTTCTGACCACCTCCCCTAGCCCCTTCCTTGTGCTCCTATACTTTAGCCGCACTAGAATTGTTTCTGAAAATGCCCCTGAGCTCTTGCCCTTCCTGTTCTCCTCTGCCTTACATGCTCTGCCCTTGGTCTTTGCATGGCTGGCTCTCTTCTGAGAAAGCCCTCCCAGTCAAAAAGACCTTTCCCCTGCAGCCAGTCATATCACTCTGTTCCATTTTCTTGTGAAAATATCTTGCCTACTTATTGTTTCTTCTATGTCACATCTATCCTTCCCCTCCCCCATTGGCACCACCTTTCCCTCCCTTAGAATTCAGACCCCTTGAGGATGTCCACTCTCACCACTGCTGTTTAACATAGTGCTGGAAGTCCTAGCATCAGCCATCAGACAACAAAAGGAAATAAAGGGCATCA